>JAJJWW010014408.1:0-43302 GCA_023531295.1 Papaver armeniacum
TTTCTCTTTGAATCCCCAGAAGGCGTCTTTAGTATCAAAAAAGTCTTTGTCTCCTACATCCACTGGGGAATCTCAGAATGTGCCATCTGAAAAAGTTACCATTGTGTTTATAGGTGAAAATCGTTTCCGCCGATTTCGGTAAATTCGGTAGGTGAGTGAGAAACTGGTTTAAACCCTAAACAAATGTGCTGCACGTGAGCACTTTATAGATTCGAGAGATCAATCACATACAAGTCCGGCTAAACCAAGAAATGGCATTTCCCGGACTTTCAACCGGTCCAAAGTGGAGGAGAAGGGTTGATTTGGGGAGGAAGCAAAGAAAGGTGTTGAGGCCGGAATAGTGCAGGAGAGTAGTGTCTTGACTTGTATCGGAAAGTGAAAGCTTAGGAAGCTTGCAGAGATGAAAGCTTTTGGATAGCTTGCAAAGTTGCCTTTTACGAGAGTATTGTATTTTTCTCTGACCAAGAGACTTGTTGTCGGTGGAAATAGGTAATGTAGTTGCGGGAAATCCCCACTACACCCCTTACTCGGTTTTGCTTGACTAATCCATTGAAAGATGTGTGATCAAGAATATTTATTAATTGATTCCATGAAATGTTTACAGTACAATAGAATTACACTTGGAAATTAAAGCGCTCTTAAACTTTCTCTCTCTAATGACTTGCTTCACAATTCAAAAGATCTCTCCCTTCAACGAGACTCATTTAGCCCTTTATATAGGGTAATACATAGTGGATGATGACTAAGCTATCCTTTATTTTGGGAATGTCTCGCGAAGTGTCGCAAGTGCACGAATATTCATTCTCGCGACACTTCTTAACCCTCGCCGGGTTTCATGTCTTCAAATTGTTTTGTTTGTCGTTATTCATCGCGTCGTTTATTTTAGCTCCCTGCGACTCCCTTGCGACACCGTCGTTTATTAATCCCATGAACCTTGTCCGTTGCGATATTATGATCCTACATCTTGCCTCTTTTTCCTTGAATATTGCTTGAAGAAGCGATTTGAAGGAAAAATTCATTGTTGTAATAATCCTTGGTTTCAATCGGTGAAGGAACGAGCGAAAGAATATTTTTCTTGAAAAGTACGTACTTGCCTCTATTCTTTTAGCGAAGTTAGAAGCTTCTTTGTAGTATATATATGAAGTTAGTCTCCTGTCTCTCCTTACATCTCCTCTGCGAGGAGAGAATATCATGAGAATCAATATTTTGATTTGCCGCAACTACTTATCTTTATCATTTGACTCAGTACTATTACCTGATTTTGACTATTAAAGTCTTTTCTTGACACGTCTCTTCCACCCGTTTATTCTCGTCCGTTCGTGTCTCTTCTCGCATTAAATGCCCTCGTTTTCCTCAAGAATCTTTTTGATTTTTTCTATATATAGCTTTCTTTTCCTCCTCTTTTCTTCCTTTAGTTTTCTCTGCAACTTTTCTTGACTCTCTCCTTGCAATTTGCGCTCCTGCTCTTGTAACTCTTTTCTTCATCCCTTAGCGCTGATCCTAATCTCAACCTCCCATCCATTCCCATACGATAATGGCTTTCATTAGTCGTGCATACAAATCTTCTTTTGATGAAGTTCAACGAAGTTGCTCGAGAAGGGTTTTACTCTATCAACCATTCACGATCAAGAATCTTCATCTATTCTTTCTGCAAAGTTGTTTTCTGATCATCACATTGATGATCAGAAAATTATAGTCTCGCTAAAGTCGACTTCTCATGAGGACTTCCCATTCCCTTATACAATCTGAGATGCCTTTATTTTATGAAATCTTGGCCCATGAAAAATTCTCTCGAGAATTTTGTTTATCAATTAAGTGGCGATTGCATTCGCCTAATGCTTGAGTTCGCGAACCAGTGGTCTTTGGCAAAGGATCTTTATACCCTAATCTTTGTTAGAAACCCAATTTCGCAAACTTGGAAATAGATCTTTGAGAAATACCTTTGTAGAGAACTTTTTGAAAATTATTCGGTGATAAAGATGAGGAATGCGAAATCTCATTTGGGGCATTCGCACTGAAAAAGAAGGATAATGTCCTGAGGATAAATTACTCATGCAAGATATTGGTGGCACCGGGCAATAATACTACTCCTCGCCACTCCAAGGATGAGAAGTGGTGGGTTGTACCCTTGATTTTAAATGGCCCTTACATCGCGGGCTCGCATATTCTTCTGCGAATCTCGCGAGGATATCATCCTTGGGAATTCAAATGGCTGATAAGGCAAAAAGAGTATGTTTTCCACTTCAAATCTTGCCTTCGCAACTTTCTTTTTATATTTCTTTGAGTTTGTGGAATTTTCGGATCGCCAAATTGAGAAGAAGCTACTGAGGATAATCCGTTGGAGAGTACTCTGACGATACTTCGATCGCTTACGGGTGAAGTAAGAAACATTTCCTTTGTTATTTGAAACAATATTGTTGCCTCTGTTTCTTATCTTTCTCGTATGCGAAGGTTGGAGTTGAAGAAGCTGTAGCGCATGAAGATTAGAAGTAAAGGGTAAAACCGTCGTTCGCAAAGATAAATCTTACTGCTCCATTAACTAAGAAGCGAAAGACTCGGTCTTCTTCTCGCCTTAGCTCAAGCTCCGAATCTTCGGCGAGGATAACCATGATTCGAATCCCTCTCTCGCTAAAGAGATTCCATTGGCGGTTCTCCTATGGATCGGTTATCTAGCATCTTCTCGGACTCTTTCCAAGGAATGGGAGATGCTCCCCTAGCTTCCCTTTGCGGGGCTCTCGCAAATGTGTGTAATCTTTGCTTTACTAGAGGGCAATAATTCTTTCAATGGAGCCTCTAGAATTGTGTCTCGACTTCTTGAGCACTTGGGTCTTTGGTATGCATGTAGTCATATTTCCTGTTAATTTTAAATTTTTAAATATATATGTATTAACGGTTTTCTATCTTCTTTCATAGGTTGGAAAAACTTCTTTTGTAGTTGCCTCGGATCTCGAGAGAAAGACGCAATAATCTTGAAAAGAGAAATTTACAATTGAACAAGAAGACCCAAGATTTGGAAGTTGAAGCCGCGTCATCTCGCGATAAGATTCAAAATTAGAAGCCGATCTGGACTCCCAAAAGGAGAGAGTAATCACTCTTGAGAATTCAAATCGGCAACTTTATGGTATAGTAATTTTCAATTCTCAAATCCTTTTCATGCTATCTTTTATTTTTCTTTGTCGACTATTATTCTCATGAGACGTATATAATCTCTCAGAAGAATCCATTCTTCTCCATTCATTTCAGGAGCCTATGAATGATGATGTCCTTCTTACTCACCTCAATCAATCTCTAAGTAGTTTCTCAAATAAAACTAACCTCCTTTCATTAAAGGATCTTCAATCCAAATATCATCTCTTAGAGATCGAACACGAGATCTAGTTTAAATTTAACTAATCGCTTTAAACGAATGTACCTTGATTAGAAGAAAATCAAGACTTTAAGGAAGAAAATTAGTGATCTCATAGATGAGAACGATCGCATTACTAACGAGAGGTGCACGGGCGTTAGCGAGAATTCCACAAATCTCTTCTTGGTGTGCAAGTTGAGCGAGATGAACTCCTTCATGAGAATACCATACTTAAGCGGTGAGAAGAGCAAGTTCGTTCTCTTCTTGTTATTAATAGTGATGATGAATTCGCACAGGCTGCGAAAGTTTTAGATAATGCCGGGAATAACCTAGGTGTTGATGTTAGTCTTCATGCCGAGCATACTTCCTTGATTAAAGATATGATATCGATAGAGAAGGTTACTTATTATACCCCTTCTTGCTTCTTACTTTTGTAGTATTGCTTGTAAATTATTAACTTGTTGTTACTTATTTGTAGAATCGAGAAGAGACTTCAAGTTAGAATTAGAGAGCTTGAATCGAAAAAGAACAACTCGCTGCGGGAATTTTCAGCGAGAATTGAAGAACTTAGAAGCGAAAAGAACATTTCGCAAAGAGTCTCTCCTTCGAGAATAAATATTTCAAGTTGAAGAAACAATTTCTAACGACGGTGGCGAATTTTAATAATGATGCCGTTCGTTTTCGCAATGGAGCCATGGAGTATGTTTGTAAGGACCACAATATCCCTCTGCATTCATATCACGGCTTCTTGAAAAGGTTCTGAGAATGCTGTCTCGGGCGTTTCGATAGTGAGGCTAGCGAAGAAGAAAATTGCAGCGATGAGAATAATAGGGTGAAGAATCGGATGAAGGAGAAGAATCACCAAAGAGATAATTCTTTTTGTTTTCTTTATTTGCCTCTAATATCATGTACATTTACGTATCTCTTTATTATAGTGTACTTCTTGGATTGTTCCCCCTAAATTCAATCTTCACTCCCCTTTTTGGTAGTTCTTCTTTGTAATATAATTAGCTAACATTATTGATGTATAACTCTTTCATCAGAAGATGAATAACAATATTCCATCTTTTCCATTCCCATACTTGCCTCTTGTTATTTATCTTCAGATGGAAGATTTTAGTTGTCATCATGTATTTGGTTGGATAATAATTTTATTGTTATTGAAACGTATCGTTGCGACGAGAACGCGGGTATCTTCATAAATCAAGAATCCTACTTGTCTCGCCTTATCGTTTTGGTAGTCTTTATTTTATCTCTTTTTGTTGCGACAAGGTCGCAGGCCGCCTTTACATTTTCATGCAATGGCCCATTGACCTTGCCTTATCATTTTTGTGTGGTCTTCCAAGTTAGACCTCCCTAATTAGAGGTCCTCCCCTGCCACCTTTCATTGCGACAAAATCGCAGGACGTCTTTACACTTGCATGTAAAGACCCATTGATCTTGCCTTATCATTTTCCAAGTATTTTTGCCTCTGCGGAGGATGTTTTAGTTGCGACAATATGACAGGTCTAGATATCCTTGCGAACATAAAGCCCCATGACATTGCCGTCTTGCGGCGAAATCGCAGGACGTCCGTACACTTGTCGTGTAAAGACCCATTGATCTCGCCTTACCCTCGCGTTAGTATTATTGCCTCTGCGAGGATCATTGCACAAATATGACAAGCCTAAATTCTCTTGCGAAAACATAGCCTTATGACATTTGCGTCTGTTTTGACCTCCCCTAATGGAGAGCGTCGCCCTTATCATCTCCCTGGTTGCCCCTTGAGGAGGCGAAACATCGGCCATACAAGACTAGCTCCTCCCATCCGGTCTTAACAACAACAGTTGTTTTGTGACCTCTTATCCCTTATACCTATAGGGTTTATGGTTACAAGGCTGCACCCTAAGTGGAGTTTTCTTGGGCGAGTGCAACATATGCCAAGACTTGCCAAGAATGGCCGGGGTAGGTTCATCCATCCCGGGCACTGCAGCTCAACCGTGTACCTCGGCGCCTTGAGCATACTGCGACTCTTGGAAGAGACCCTCGGTCGCCCAACCGAGGGGTATAACCTTATATATATAGTTGGGAATCCAAGGTACCTCTTAGGATAGGCTTTCATGGGCCCCAAATTTTCATGACTCGGGCTTCGGGAGGCGGTGTAACCTTCCCCTGAGCCATGTCGAGAGATACCCCCTTATATGACGCACTTTAGGTCTTACATTTGCCTCTTACGAAATGTTATTCGCGAACTAGGGTGTACGCCATAAAGGTTCGTCCCATTCTTTTACTCATTCATCTTTGTTAAATCATTCAATCATTCATGTTTCATTATTTGTTGATATTTGTTTACGAAGTATTCGCAAAATTCCATTTCATTTGTTGTATTTTCATTTTCTTTCTTAACCAGAATTCTCATATACTCTTGATTTTGAGATTCTACACATCATTACTTCAATTGCTACCTTTTCTCCTGTTTTTGTTGATTATTCATTTCTTATGCCTTTTGTTCCTCATATCCTTCGCTTCTTTATTATCATAATATTCTTTGTCTCTAGGCATTCACCTCGCGAGGTATGTTCGATCCTTACTTCTATAGCATCCACCATCAGTTTTCCTTTCTCTGCTCATCTCTCACATGTTGCTTCCAACCCTTTCTTTTGGCATTTCTTTCTTGTGACTTTTACATCGACCTCATGACATTGTTGCGACTCCTTCCAATCTCCTGTATAATACCAATGCCGTTTGGATGTGGAAATTTTATACATTGGTGGTATGTTGATCGACCCCAAGATTTCATGAAGCCATGGCCTCCCAATCAGCGCATTATATGGAGATTCCACGTCAACCACACGAGAATAAAACATCGAGTTGATAATCCTTGTAGAGGTATTCTCATGTGAACCTCTCCCTTTGGCTTGTTTGCGGTGCCATTAAAGCCATATATCTTGTATGTCGAGGGATCAAATCCTCATCCTTTCCTCCCATCGTCTTGTAAGTATGGTAAAAAAGAATATTCACTTAGAACTTAGGTATCGATTAGGATTCGGTTGATCGCGCTTGACAATCTTACGCTTCATCATCTTCTCCATCATTTGGTTTTGGGTTAATCTCTAGTTTCACAACCAACGGGCTATCATGTGTTTCTCTTCCTTTTGGCACTTCATCTGCGAGAGAAAGAAATAGTCTTGATTTGCCACTTTTCTAAGCTGCGTCGTTCTCGCTTGAGACTCATTATTTCTTTATCATTAGCATCTCTCGCAAAGACTCTCTGAGCACGTTGTCATGAAAATCTTCGATTGTGCGATAGGAGTGGACGATAGAGTTGCAATTCAAATTTTTAGCTTTTGTTCCAACTTCTATCACAAATGTTTCCTTTCCTTTTTTGACACTATTACGTGCATCTCTGGTGGTGGTGGTAATGTCGGCCTTTTTCTTCTCCCTTTAGAAAGTGATTGACTTCCCGATCAATCATCACGAGAATAATTCTCTTTATGTTTCTACAATCGTTTGTTTGATGCCCATGGGGCGATGGTAAGAACAAAACTCATGACTTCTATCGCCGGTGGTGGTTCCATTCCCACGTTCCAAGGTCTTTGGTACATCTTCCATTACAAGTATAGCTTCCCGGATCTTTTCCACACTAGCATTCGGTGGAGGCATCTTAATCTCTTCCCATACTATTCTGCGACTTCTCTGCCTTGCATGATTATTTTGCCTTCGTCCACCGTAAGTTTCTTGTACATGATCTAGCCTCTGAATCTTATTATTCTTTATTTACGGTTGTAGTAGTTCCTTTCTCGTTCAAACTCTTCTTGGTCGTGGCTTCCCATGGCTACTATCTTCCCTTGTCCCTCATCGACCTTCCACCTTCTTTGTCCTTGCGAAGTGCTCGCCCGTTGTATTTATGAATTGAGGCAACAAGCTTGCGTTAGCGACATTCGAGCTTGTGTTCGCATTTGGATAAGAATTCATTTCATTCTGTCTTTCTTCTAAGGCAATATATTCTTCTGTAACTCTCATGATTCTGCCATCGTGATTGTATTTTTGATTCTAAAAATTTGAATGTATAACAAGTTAGTCGCGAAGAGAGCATTCACAAATGAGAGGATGAGATATCTTTCCTCAACCCGATCCTGCCATTTCGCTACACATGGTCCTCCATCTTATTGTCAAGCTGCCTTAAGCTCTCGCCAACCCTTTGTTTCAACCCGAATACATCTTGATACACAGTCGTGAAGAGTTGTTACTTATGTATGCTCCCGGGAATGTGGCTTGTAAATGGTTAAATGATGTGATTGTGTTCCTTGTGAGACCTTCAAACCATTTTAGTGCTTCTCTATTAGGCTTGATGCGAAATATTTGCTGAGTATAGCATCATGATTCTCCCACTTGCAACATACATCTCATATAAGCCTTGATATGTTTCTACGCGAGTTGTTCCATCAAAGATGTTGGTTAATGCGGGTAGATTGCACTTAGGAGGTATTCCTCCCATTTGTACTTCTAGCGTGAAGGGATTCTTCGCGGCTTCTGCGATGGCTTCGTCCAATTGTTTCCTTCCTCCTTCCCTTCTATTATTGTTGATAATCCTCTCATTTCGGCCGAGTTCTCTTAAGATTTGTTCATTTGCCTCGAGAATTTGATTCTCTTGGTCTTTTTAGCTCTGCCTCTCTCTTCTACGCTCGTACTGTTTTGACCTTCTTGCTCGTTATTTTCTTCTCTCCTTTCCCTGCGACGCTCTTCTTCGTTTCTTTCTTGATTCGCACGCCATTATATCGGTTGTTCTCTCTTCTTGTTTGTCTCTCGGCTCTCATCTGCACCCTCTCATATTCTTCATTAATATTTCTATTAGTACGATTTTGTTCCCTCCTTCTTTCTCGGTTGTCATGGTTATTACTGTAGGATTGCCTCTTCCATCTCTTGATTTTCCATTTCTGCTCTTATCCTTTTCTCTCGCGAGCTAGCAGTGCTTGTTCAATGTAGTGCCTCTCAATGTCATCCTCAATCTCTCGGTTTCTTCTCAATTCTTCTCTCCGTGCAAGATTATTCTTCCTTGTAATTTGGGTCATTCGGCCCTTGGAGTTGCATGTTTCCTTGATTTTCCCTATTAGCTCATCTTGAAGATTTTGGTGAGGAATATAACGATCTTCCATTTCCCCTCTTCTCTCGCCATGCTCTGTGCTTGGATTTTGTGTTTCTTGTTGGTTTTCTTCTTGGTACTTTGTTGGTAAAACTCTCCTTCTTTCTTCCCTAATCGATCTTGAACTTGATCTCACACTACTTCTTGATCTCTATTTTGCAATCTCATATTTTCCATCCTCAATTCATGATTCTGTCTTGTCAAGTTTGCTCGTTCCTCTGCCTCTAGTCGTCTCTCTTCATGTATTGTTTGTCTCAATCTTTCTAACAGCTGCGATTTCTTCGTTTTCTGGATTCATTTCTCCATTCATTCCTTGCTCTCCTCCTCCTTGTCCATTGTTCACCATCTCTTTGCTCCTCTTCCCTCTCGTCTTTGGAATCAGACCTCCAAGTATGTACACTTACTCTATCATAATCCACAGCCGCGTTTGCTCTTTGGGGAGATCGGTGGCTGATTTTGATTTTCTCCATCATTTCTCATATTCATCCTTGATGATTCTCTGTTTCATTCCTCCTTTCTCCGGCCAAGTCTCCCACTTCTTCTTACAATCGTTGGTTGCCCTTGTACGTTTCTTCTTCTAGCCATTTTTCTTTTTCAATGAATTCTTGAGTATCTCTCCAAACCTTTTCTCTGTTAATCCAAATTCTTTCCAATTTCTCGTCAATCTCTGCTCTCTCCTGTTTCTAGCGCATATGTAGTTGCGGGAAATCCCCACTACACCCCTTACTCGGTTTTGCTTGACTAATCCATTGAAAGATGTGTGATCAAGAATATTTATTAATTGATTCCATGAAATGTTTACAGTACAATAGAATTACACTTGGAAATTAAAGCGCTCTTAAACTTTTCTCTCTCCTAATGACTTGCTTCACAATTCAAAAAGATCTCTCCCTTCAACAGACTCATTTAGCCCTTTATATAGGGTAATACATAGTGGATGATGACTAAGCTATCCTTTATTTTCGGGAATGTCTCGCGAAGTGTCGCAAGTGCACGAATATTCATTCTCATGACACTTCTTAACCCTCGCCGGGTTTCATGTCTTCCAATTGTTTTGTTTGTCGTTATTCATCGCGTCGTTTATTTTAGCTCCTGCGACTCCCTCGCGACAAGTCGTTTATTAATCCCGCGAACCTTGTCGTTGCGATATTATGATCCTACTGCTAGTGGCGCGTGTGGCATGTGCCATTGGCATGTGCGGAATGCCTTTGTTGCGGGTTGCACCTTGAGTGCAAGTGGCAATGCCAGAGCTGCTAGTGGCGTGTGTGGCATGTGCGGGATGCCTTGGTGGTAGGTTGTACGTTGAGTGTAAGTGGCAATGCCTGCTAGTGACGTGTGTGGCAAGTGCCATGTAGGATCAGAATATCGCGACACCAATATCTTGCGAGATTAATAAACGACAGCATCGCGAAGGAGTCGCAGGGAAGTAAAATAAATGACGCAATGAATGACGACAGCCAGAACACGAGAAAGATGTGAAGACATAGCGAAGTTTAAGAGTGTCGCGAGATTGCATACTTGTACACTTGCGATACTTCGCAGTCATTCCGAAAATAAGAACTGACTTTTTGTCATCTATCCTGTACTACCCTATATAAAGGGTTGAGTAAGTCATTTGTTGTAGAGGAGAGTTCTTTTGAATTGTTAAGCAAGTCATTAGAGAGAGAAAATTTGGAGTGATTGTAATTTCTTTTAGCTCTTGTTCTATCTTCCTTTGTAAACATTTCAAGAAAATAATCAATAAAATTCATAGTTATTCATCTTCAAATGGATTAGTTGTGTGAATTCTAGTGAGGGTGTAGTGTAGGATTTTGCAACTACATAATGGCACTAGAAATGTGGATTGAGTAAAGATCAACCTTGTGAATTGAAAGAATGCGGAGTAATAAGAAAGAAATTTCATATAATTTTTCAACAACTTATTTGAAATTGAGAAATGGTTAGAAGAAGGAATACATCGGAACAACCAACAAGCTGTTAGAAGAAGCGAGGATATTTGGAGAAAGAGAAATGAAGTAGGTGAACCATCAAGAATAAACATGAGATAGAGAAGAAGGTCAAATTCAACCACCAATTCAACCAAAGCAGAATACGGTAATAGATTATGATAGGGTGAGTGTGCATACATGGAGATCAGATTCTATGGAAGAAAGAGAAGAAGTGCAACAAATGATAAATAATAGACAAGAGGAGAGAAACCGCGAAGAGATGGGATAAACAATTCATGGAAATGAAGAAATCGCAGCATTGGAAACATTGAGACAAACAATACATGAAGAAAGGCGGTTAGAAGCGGAAGAACGCGCAAATTTAACAAGGCAAAACCATGAGTTAAGAATGGAAAATATGAGGTTTCGAGAATAGAAGGTCGAGAAGTAATGCCAGTCGATATCGGGATCGTTAGAGAGGATATGAGAAGAACATTACTGTAGAAAACGTTAATGAAGAAAATTTGGAAAGAGAGCAGATTTTGGTGAAGGAGGTTGCGAGAGAAGAGAAGTGGTAGAAGATCGTTATATTCCACGTCTGAAACTCTGAGAATGGCCAAAATGCGGAAATCAAGAAAATAGAAAGCGTCAAGGGTAGAATAATCCAATTAATGAAGAAAATCGGGAAGAAGGAAGAAGAATCTTGCATGGGAGAGAAACACGGAGGAAACAAAAGGAGATTGAAGATGACATTGAAAAACATTATATTTAACAAGCGCGTCTAGCTTGCGAAAGGGAAAGATTAAGAAGCGAGAAATGGAAGAACGAGAATTGGAAGAAGCAATTCGGCAAAACAATCATGACAATCGAGAAAGAAGGCGCGAACAAAATCTGACAATGGAAATATCAATGAAGAATACGAAAAATACAAAGGAGAACGATAGACAACCAAGAAGAGAAAATGATAGATATAATGGTGTGCGAATTCGTGAAAGAGATGAAGGAGAAAGTCGCAGAGAAAGAAGAGAAGAGAATGATGAACGAGAAAATCAAAACAAACACGAACGCGAGAAGGAGAGGCGGAACTAAAAGACCAATAGATTCAAATATCGTGTAAATGAACAAATCTTGAGAGAATTGGCGAGAGATGAGAGGAATCTTTGAGCAGGTAGAAGGGGAGGAGGAAGAAGACAATGGATGAGGCCATCGAAGAGGCTGCGAAAACTCCCTTTACACTAGAGGTGCAGTTAGGAGGAATACCCCCAAAGTGCAATTTACCTGCATTAACCAGCATTTTTGATGGAACAACTTGTGCGATACAACACATCAAAGCTTATGTGAGATGTATGTTACAATAGGAAAATCATGATGCCATATTGTGCAAATACTTTGCATCAAGTTTAACAGGAGAAGCACTGAAATGGTTTGAGGGTTTACCAAGAAACACAATCACGTCATTCAACCATTTACAAGCTATATTCTTAGGGGCATATATAAGTAACAACTCTTCACGACCAGGTATTGAAGATGTATTCGAAATGAAACAAAGAGTTGGCGAAAGTTTGAAACATTTAACATGTGAGATGGAAGACAATGTGTAGCGAAATGGCTGGAAGGGTGGATGAAAGATATCTCATTCTATCGTTCATAAATGCTATGTTCGCAACCAATTTGTTATATATTCAAATTTTTAGAGTCAAGAATACAATCACGATGACCGAGTTGCGATAACTTCAGGAAGAATATATTGCTTTGGAGGAAAGGAAAAATGAGATGGAATCATACCCAGTTGCGAATACAAGTTCAAACGCTGCGAATGCAAGCTTATTACCCAAATTGATAAACACAGTAGCGAGCACTTCGCAAGGGCGACAAGAAGGGATGATAGATGATGGACAGCCAAAGTTAGTGGCCATGGGAAGTCATGACCAAGAAGAATTTGAAAGAGAAAGGAACTACTACAACCGTGGTGGAAATAACAAGATCCAAAGACTTGATCATCCGCAAGAAACTTATGGAGGTCGAAGGCAGAGTTATCATGGAGGCGGCCAAGTCACGAGTAGTATGGGAAGAAATCAAAATGCCACCACTAAATACTAGTGTGGAAAAAATATGGGAATCTATACTCTTGATGGAAAACATACCCGCACCATGGAACATGGGAATGAACATACCACTGGTGATAGAAGTCACGGTTCTGTTCTTACCACCGCTTTCATGGACATCTAACAAATGACTGCAGAAACATAAAAAGAATCATCCTCAGGATGATTGACCAAGGAAAGCTGAATCATTTTCTAAAAAGTGAAGAGAAGATTCAACCGTTGCCACCACCACCAGAGATGCATAGGACAAACTCGGAGAGGAAAAGAAACATTTGTAATAGAAGTTGGATCAAAAGCTAAAAAATTTGTTTTGCAACTCCATTGTACATTAAATACCAGCACAATTGAAGATTTTCATGATAATGTACTCAATAGGGTTTTTTGCGAGGATCTTGATGATAGAGAGTAATGAACATTGCGAAGACATCGTGATTAAAGGAGTGGCATTGCAAATTGTTTCTTTCTCGGAAAGAAATACGAAGGAAAGAGAGATACATGATAGCCCATTGGTTGTAAAATTAGAAATTAATCAAAACTTTGTTGATGGAGAAGATGATGAAGTAGAAAATTGCTGGGCGATTAATAGAATCTTAATTGATACTGGGAGCTCAGTAAACATTCTTTTTTACCATACTTACAAGACTATGGGAGGGAAGTATGAAGATTTGATACCTTGACGTACAAAAATATATGGTTTCAATGGCACAGTGAATAAGCCTAAAGGAGAAATTCATATGAGAATACCCTTGAAAGGGTTATCAAGCTGAAGTTTTGTTCTGTAGTCGATGTGGAATCCCCTTATAATGCATTGATCGGACGACCATGGTTGCATGAAATTCTGGGTGTAGCGTCAACATATCATCAGTGTATAAATTTTCCTCATCCTAGTGGTGTTGGAGTTATAAAGGGAGACTGGATGGAAGGATAAAAATGCTATGAGGTTGATGTGGAGAGTTGCGAGGAAAGAGCTGCAAAAAGGAAGGGCTGGAAGCAAAATATAAAAGATGAACAAAGAAGAGAAAGGTTGATGGTGGATACCATAGATACAAGAGGAGAAGATACATTGCGAAGTGAGTGCATGAAGGCGATTTAAAAATTATGATGAAAAGGAATCATTAAGAGGTTTGAATGGTGAAGAGGAGGGAGAGTAGCATGAGCAAAAGATGTAAGAAATGAATAATCGTTATCATCAAAATTAGTGACAAAGGCATATCAAGAGTAAGAGAAAGAAATAATAGTTGGAGAAGCAATGCGAGAATCTCGCTATCAAGAATGTATGAAAATCGATTGAAGAATTGAAATGAGATTACAACAAACAAAGCAAAATTGTGCGATAGCTTCGCAAACAAAATAACAAGAGATAAACAAAAATGAATGATTGAATGAATTAACAAAAATGAAAGAGTGAGTGAATGGGACGAACCTTATGGCGTACACCCTAGTTCGCGAATGATATTTCGCAAGAGGCAAATGTAAGACCTAAAGTGCGTCATATAAGGGGGTATCTCTTGACATGGCTCAGGGAAAGGTTACCGCTCACGGAACTCGAGTCATGGAGATTTGGGGCCCATGAAAGCCTATCAGGAGAGATACCTTGGATTTCCAACTATATATATAAGGTTATACAGGTTGGACGCCCGAGGGTCTCTTCCTGGGAGTCGATGTGTATGCTCAAGGTGCGAGGTACACAGTTGAGACAAGAGTGCAGGACATTTGAAGTGTCTCGGCCATTCTAGGCAAGTCTTGGCACATCTTTGCTTTTCGGCAGAAGAAAACTCCACTTAGGGTGCAGTCTCGTAACCATAAACCATATAGGTATAAGGGATAAGAGGCTGCGAAAACAACTGGTTGTTGTTAAGACCGGATGGTAGGAGCTAGTCTTATATGGCCGATGTACACCTCCTTGAAGGGTCGACCGGGGAGATGATAAAGGCGGCACCCTCCATTAGGAGGCTGATAAGTGTCAAAAGACGCAAAATGTCATAAGGCTTTATTTTTCGCAAGGAAATTTAGGCTTGTCATATTTGTGCAATGATCTGAAGAGGCAATAATACTAATGCAAGGATAAGAGCGAGATCAATGGGTTTTTACATGAAAATGTAAAAGGCGTCCCTGCGATTTAAATCGCAAAGACGACAATATCACAGGGCTTTATGTTCGCAAGAATATTTAGGCTTGTCATATTGTCGCAAGTAAAATATCTTGCAGAGGCAAAAATACTAAAGAAATGATAAAACATGGTCAATGGGTCATTACATAAAAGTGTAAAGACGTCCTGCGACTTTGTCGCAACGAGGGGTGGCAAAATAAGACCTTTAACTAGGAAGGCAAAATAAGACCACACGAAAAATGTAAGCAAACATGCTTGCGAGATTAAATTTGCAAACATTAAACGAGTAAAAAGAGAAAATAAGGGAATTATCCAATAAGGGATTCAATCTTTTTTATGAAAAAGAATACTTCAACAGAAATTGAAAAGCATCCTATGCAAAAAATCATACATATAAAGAGACTGGAAGAGGTAAAATTACAAAAGTAGTTTAATTTTCTACATCGTTTTTCTCGACAACAGGAGATGTTAAATGTTCTTCAACAATTTTATCAGCTTCACCTTCGCCAGTTGGAAGATTCTCATCAGAAATTCCTTCATTTGGATCCTTATTGACAATTTCATCATTAGCGAGATCTTCGCAGCTTTCATATTCGTAATCACTATCAGGAGAGTTAGGAACTTCATCATCTTCAACTTCCAAAGGTTCAATAGAGACAGGGTCAAGAGATTTAGAAAGTAAGATATCATTCACAATAACTTCAGCTTTAAGATGAAATTGACGAAGGAGTGCCATCTGATGAGGGTATATTAATTATATGTCCCTACTTTTGACACCCAATAAATATATCCTTATTCAACAATAAATATGTCCCTACTTTTTTACAACCTTATCCATTTAAAATTAGATTACCTAAATACCCTCAACAATATAATATTTTCTTGTATTTCAAAATAAAACAAATTTCTTCCTCTACTTCACCCGTACCACCACCACCACCACCACTAGGACCACCACCACCACTGGCGCCACCACCACCACTAGTCCTCCACCAGCACCACTGATGAAATCACCTAGACCCGTCGAGTGTCACCAGCCTGCCACCGCCACCACCCACCACCACCCACCGCCGCCCCACCACGCCGTTTGGTTTAGGTATTTTGTATGAACAACGATAGTTGATCCAACAAAAAAATGATCAACATCATATGTTTATCCAATTTAGGGATCAACAACAGTAGTTGATCCAAAAAACAAAAAGGATCAACAACATATGTTAATCCAATTTAAGGATCAACAACAATAGTTTATCCAAAAAAAAAAAAGGATCAACAATTTATGTTGATCCAATTTGAGATCAACAACAATAGTTGATCCAAAAAAAAAAAGGATCAACAACAATTGTTGATCCCTAAATTGGATCAACAATGGAAGTTGATCCATCTAGCTACACCCGGCGACAATCAAAATTTACAGAAAAACATCCACTACCACCAATGCAAAGATAATTGCGGCATCACCAAAAATATCTAGGGATCAACAACGGTAGTTTATCCAAAAAAAAAAAAGATCAACAATATATGTTGATCCAATTTGAGATCAACAAGGTAGTTGATCTAAAAAAAAGGATCAACAACGGTTGTTGATCCCCTAAATTGGATCAACAATGAAAGCTGATCCATCTAACTACACCAGAAGATTGCCTAGCCAAAAGCCAACAAAAACTAGCATCAACCATCATCCTTTGTGTTGTTCCCTATAGCACCAACAGTAACCACCTCCATTTCAAACTACTTCCCACCGGTTGACCACGAGTTACGGCTCCATTTCAAGCATGACTTCAAATCTCTAAACCTTGTTCTTGTTATGCAATGTAATAAACAATCCATTTAATATCCACACCGACATATAATTAATATACCCTTTTTTATTCTTCGTCTCATCGCCTCAAATAGGACCGAGATATTCAATTGCAATTAAATTCAATTTGGACCACAACACAACCCCAACTCCATTCCATCTTCATATACATCTCAAGAACTACTCTCGTTACATAAAATTTCAAAATCCCCAAAATTATGTCCAACACCAATTTGACCACCAAACACCACCACGGCAAAAACCCAATTCCATCGCATCTTCATTTACTCTCGCTATAGATTTCTCCCTTTTCTTGTCTTACCGATGATGACATCTGCTTCTTATTAAGCTAAATCCAAGTCTCGATTTCACCTTTGTTGGAATTAAGGTTAGATCCATCATCCATTAAGTTGTATAACAAGAAGGTTAGATCAAAGTAGATGGGGAAATCGGTAATTGCAACTATAAGAGATGAAATTAACGTTAGATCCATTTTTCTTTAATCTATAAGAACATAAGCTGCTTTGGATAAGAAATTGGGCTCTTTGTTTTGAGAGACAAGGATTATACTCGATGCTTTCAAGATGCATCGAGAGAGGGAAAGAAGAGGACGTGTTGGTGGAGGACGTGTTGGGCTCTTTGTTTTGATAGATCTCCTGCTAATAGTGGAGGACGTGTTGGTGACGGCGACGGAGGTTATGGGAGTTGCAGAGGTACCGGTGGTGGTTGAGAGAGGGAAGAAGAAATGAAATTTCGATGGATGTAATTGAAAGTTAAAGGAGAAAGGGTAAATATGGAAAAAAAAAGAGAATATTAGTGGACCCCCATGTTCTTATGGATGGGGAGGGATATTTTTATTGTGTGATAAGGATATTTGTATAGTCCATCAAAAGTAGGGACAATAATTCAATTACCACTTCTGATGATTCCTACTCTGAATATCTTTGATATGATTAAGATAATCAAGCTTTCTTGCGGCTCGATCACGAGAATGGGCAAGAGTAGCGACAAGTGTTGCATTTTCCTTGCGAGTTTTGGCATGGGTGGATTCCAAAGTAGAAAGAGAGGAGCGAAGATCTTTCTCAGATTCTGTAAAAAATAAAGAAGAACAGCAGAATTATAAGTAAAAGGAAATATAAGAAGAAAAAGACGGATGAGGCAGTCAAATCTTATGACTACCTTCCTTTTGCGAGATAAGATGTTGGGTCAGGGCCAATCAACTGTTCTCCAAATGATCCATGGCATTATCAAAACCATCCCCAACAAGACCTTTTAACCGAGAACGCAAGCTTTTTTCATTAGAAATTCGTATATTATTTTCCTTTTCAAGGGAGGAATGGGATTCTTTTAACTTGGTATATTCATCCTTGAAATGGTTTGTTTTCACACTTAGAGTTATTCTACTCTGAATAAGCTTATCTCTTTCGGCAGTGGTTTCTTTGAGTTTATTCCTCAATGAGCAGATAGATTGTTCTTGCTCTTTAAGTATTTTTTGACAAACATCAAGTTGTTGCGAAGATATCGCCACCTTATTCAACAAAGCTCGCTTCTCTTGAGACAAAGTTCCATTTTCATCTGATAAGGTTTCCAACTCCAAATTAGATTTAGTCAAAGAATATGAGAGATGCGACAATTCGTTACTTAATAATTCTTGCTTCCGAACTAAGTGAGCATTTTCTTGGGTAAGATTATCTATCTGGTCAACAGAATATATATGAAGGTTATCTAATCGGTTATATTGCTCCATCCAAGCATCTCTTTCCATTCGAGTTTCTTCCACGATAGATTCCAATTGGTATATCTCCATCTTACGTTTCTGATTCAAAGCTTGAAAGGCGAACAAAGTATTCAAAAAAAAAAAAAAAAAAAAAAAAATGATGGGGAGGAAATGATACCTTTTAATTCTTCATTCTTCTTGCGAAGATTATCACGATCCAGCGAGGTATTATGAAGGCTACTCTTCAAGGTCTTAATTTCTTGTTCCAAAGACGCTCGCGACATTGTGTCAGAACCAAAATATTTACTCAGGGATTCACAAACGCTAGACCTGATAGGATCAGTGGAGATCTTCTTAACATCACTTATGATGTATGATAAAACTTTGAAAGCTACATCTATCCCTTCCAAGTTTTCTTTAGTAAGAGAGATAGATCCAGAGGAAGAGGAAATGATGGAGGAAGAGGGAAAGGTTGAGTCATCCTTAGTCATAAGAATGTCAGTTGAAGGAACCTGATTAACAAGTGGGGGCGAGATAGAGGTATTAATGGTAAAAGTGGAGAGGGATTCATCTTGAAGAATTTCATTAATGGAAAATTCAGGAATTGATTTATCCTGCGAGGATATCGCAGGAGAAGATGGGTTATCCTGAGAAGAAGGAATTGGTTTATCTTGCGAAGAAATCGCTAGAGAAGATGAATTGTCCTGCGAAGGTACTGCAGGAGAAGTAGTAAGCTTGAACCCAGGAAAGGAAACAGCAGGTGTAACAGGCTTAGAATGGCGAGATCTCTTGGGGGACTTATCAACATTTTTGTCATCCTGCGAATTACAAGATAAATAAGAAACAGGGGCAACAATATTGTTATTAAAAGAGTAAATGTTTCTTAAATACCTTGTCATTCGCGGATTTTCTCTTAGAGGCAGTGGATTTCGGTTGCGAAGTGGATTTCGGTTGCGAGCCCATGGAGATATTAGGGTTCATAACAGTGAATTTGGTGCTAGATTTGTTCTTGCTGAAAAAAAATGGCAGGGGAAACATTAAAAGAAGAATAGTATCCAAATAAAAGACTTTAATAAGAGAAATCAATCATGAAATGATCAAAATTAGCAAAATTAACAAACCTTGATGCCATAGAAACAGTAGCAGAAGAATTGTAGCAGAAAGACGATGAAGAAAAAATGGCAGAAAAGAGTTGCAGACAATGAAGAAGATGAAGTAAAAGAAAAGAAGAACTTTCATAAGGAACTCTTCTTTAAATAGATGAGAAAAAAGGCAACCGGATAACATTAAATGAACCGGTAAAAAGGGAAATTTTAGATACGTGTAAACAGTCATTCCTAAATCCACGGAATCTTGTCGGTAAAAAATGGATAGAAAACAAACGGGTGCGGCATTTCAAAATGTTGATTCGCATGACATTCTCTTCTTCGCAGAGAAGACATGAGAGGAGGCAAGATGTAGGATCAGAATATCACGACACCAATATCTTGCGAGATTAATAACGACAAAGATCGCGAAGGAGTCGCGAGGAAGTAAAATAAATGACGCAATGAATGACAACAGCCTTAACACGAGAAAGATGTGAAGACTTAGCGAAGTTTAAGAGTGTCGCGAGATTGCATACTTGTACACTTGCGATACTTCGCAGGTCATTCCCGAAAATAAAGGACAGCTTAGCTGTCATCCACTATATACTACCCTATATAAAGGGTTGAGTAAGTCTGTTGTAGAGGAGAGTTCTTTTTTGAATTGTTAAGCAAGTCATTAGGAGAGAGAAAATTTGGAGTGATTGTAATTTCTTTAGCTCTGTTCTATCTTCCTTTGTAAACATTTCAAGAAAATAATCAATAAAATTCATAGTTATTCATCTTCAAATGGATTAGTTGTGTGAATTCTAGTGAGGGGTGTAGTGTAGGATTTCCTGCAACCACAGCCAATAGCGTGTTAAAGCCATTAGGCCGTGGCCCGGTAAGAAAAGCTTCCGATGCGTGTTGGCATGTGCCAATGGCATGCTCGGCCATTAGGGCCATGGCCTGGTAAGAAAAGCTACCAGCGAGCGTGTTGGCATGTGCCAATGGCATGCGTGGCCAATTTGGGTCGCGTCTTGGTAGGAAATGCTACCAGCGAGCGTGTTGGCATGTGCCAATGGCATGCTCGGCCATTAGGGCCATGGCCTGGTAAGAAAAGCTACCAGCGAGGCGTGTTGGCATGTGCCAATGGCATGCGTGGCCAATTTGGGTCACGACCTGGTAGGAAAAGCTACCAGCGAGCGTGTTGGCATGTGCCAATGGCATGCGGGGCCAACTTGGGTTGCGCCCTGGTAGGAAAAGCTACCATCGATGCGTGTTGGCATGTGCCAATGGCATGCTCGGCCATTAGGGCCATGGCCTGGTAAGAAAAGCTACCGATCGTGGTGTTGGCATGTGCCAATGGCATGTGTGGCCAACTTGGGTTTGCGCCCTGGGTAGGAAAAGATACTGGCGATGCGTGTTGGCATGTGCCAATGGCATGCTCGGCCATTAGGGCCATGGCTGGTAAGAAAAGCTACCGGTGGCGTGTTGGCATGTGCCAATGGCATGCGTGGCCAATTTGGGTCGCGTCTTGGTAGGAAAGCTACCAGCGAGCGTGTTGGCATGTGCCAATGGCATGCGTGGCCAACTTGGGTTGCGCCCTGGTAGGAAAAGCTACCAGCGATGCGTGTTGGCATGTGCCAATGGCATGCATGGCCAACTTGGGTCGCGCCATGGTAGGAAAAGCTACCAGCGAGCGTGTTGGCATGTACCAATGGCATGCGTGGCCAACTTGGGTCGCGTCTGGTAGGAAAGCTACCCGCTGGGCGTTGGCATGTGCCAATGGCATGCGTGGCCAATTGGGGTCGCGTCCTGGTAGGAAAAGCTACCTGTGAGCGTGTTGGCATGTGCCAATGGCTTGCGTGGCCGATTTGGCCTAGGTTGCATGGTTTGCAAGCCTAGGCGCGGGCGCCATTTTGGCATGGCGTGGCTAGGGCCAAGGCAGAGTGCTTGGCTTGGCGTGACGTGACTAGCGTAGCTAGGGCTAAGGCAAAGTGCGTTTGGAATGACGCGGCTAGCCAGGCTAAATGTGGGCGACATGATTTTCCATCGGCACGGAGGTGCGGCTAGCATGGTTGGCATGCTTTGGCGCGTTTGGTGTGGCTGGCATGATTTTCCATTGGCTCAGAGATGCGGCTAGCTTGGGCTAGGTGTGGCTGGCATGATTTTCCATTGGCACGGAGGTGCGGCTAGCATGGTTGGCATGATTTGGCGCGTTTGGTGTGGCTGGCATGATTTGCCATTGGCACAGAGGTGCGGCTAGGGCCAAGGTAAGTGTGTTTGGCTTGGCGTGGTGTGATTAGCGTAGCTAGGGCCAAGGCAGAGTGCATTTGGCATGGGGCGACTAGCTTGGGCTAGGTGTGGCTTGGCATGATTTGCCATTGGCACAGAGGTGCGGCCAGCATGGTTGGCATGCTTTGGCGCGTTTTGGTGTGGCTGGCATGATTTTCCATTGGCACAGAGGTGCGGTGATAGGTGTTGTAAAACACCGTAATATATATCTATTGTTTATGCTTTCTTTGCGAGTTTTCTTGTGAATTATGTATCTTATGTTTGCTTTTGAGTTTTATAGGTGTTTTGGAGTCATTTGAGCAAAAGGAAGTGGAACTCGTTTAAATGCAGAATTTCTTCTCAATCATCTTGAAGATAATGAAAAGACGGAGCCAACAACGAAAGAATGAGGTCAATCCGACGCCGTATGAGAAAGTTACGAGAAAAATCAGATTTTAAGCTTGTCGGTGCTGGAGAACTGACAAACACTGAGAATGAAGCAAAAGCCATCAGGATGGCCCTTAACTAATGAGTGGGTGTCTAAGGACATAATTGGGTTGACCCTTATCTACTTCATCAGAGTGGCTATATCCACTAGTTTTTACACTGAACCTAAAATTCAGAGCGGAAATTCATTTGGTTTATCATTAGCTGTTACTTCTCTTTCTATGTATTAAACGGAAAAATGGCTGCGGCTAAGTAACGATGGAGAAATTCAGGGGAGAGGAAGAAGAACGAGAGGAATGGTTGCTGTGGCTCGAATCTCAGATGGGTTCTTGAGTTCGAGTGGTTTGGTGGTGAAGACGGAGATGGTGCAGTTCGAATCTAGAAAGGGGATCTAAGCCTGTTATAATTGAGAAGAAGAAGGGTTTTCTACTGAGAAGATTGAGATGAGATTAGGGTTTGTTTTGGAGTTGTAGTTCGCAGAGAAGAACTCAATTCACAGATGAAGAGAAGTTGATAATTTCAGAAGCAGTTAGGGTTTGTTGTCAATAGAGAAATCTGAGATGATTTTGGGTGTTGGTATTTGGTTCTGTTAAAGCTATAAGAAGAATGGGTTGCGGTCAGATGTGGCTGTGGAAGGTTGAATGAGAAGGTTTGAAGAATGAATATTTAAAGGAGATCTGGATGATTTGAAGTTGACATTTCTGCTGTTATTTGAAGATAAATCCGAAGTCAGAGTTTGATTGTGTTGCTGGGAATGAAGAATCATGGGTTTCTGTTGATGGATTATGGTTGCTGTAATCATGAAATAGAAACTGGGTTTCAGATGGCTTGTAAATTGGTGTAACTATTGCTGTGATGGGAATGTGCAATTAAGCTGAAATGGGTTGAACCTGTAGAGTATATGCTGCTAATGATGTTAATGTTGCTGCTCAAAGGAATTGGAATAAGGAATTGAGATGCATGAACTGTAATTGGAGTTACAGCCAAGGAACTGAAGTTGCAATGGCTGGGAAGAGATGAAGCTGGTCACAGGGATGAAGTTGCAGGGGAAGCCTGGTATGGATATGAGATGCTTGAGAAATGGCGGTTTAACTAAGATTGAGTATGAATTGCAATTGGGGGTATGTTGCTGTGAAGAAAGCAGCTGAGATTGGGTTAGTGAGATATTGGTGTTTGTGAAACTCAGGTTGCAGGGTTAGTGAGAGTAGTTGAGGCTGGTGTCAGTGCTGCTGTCAAGACTGAGGCAGTGGTAAATTGAGTTATAGGGATGACATTGATGGTTGCAGTGATGGCCTGAGAAGAATGGCAAAATGGGTCTGTGGAGGAACTGAGCTTGGATGAATAGATGAATTGTGCAGGTTTGAAGTGTTACAGGTGGAGATATGCTTAGAGTTAAAATTGGGGAAAGATTGTAGAATATTGATGCATGTTAGGTTACGGGGGCTCGAGTGTTGAGTGTGACTACCGAAATGGAATAAGGTGCAGTGGAGGTTGTAATTTGGGTGATGGAACCTGGTGGATGCGACCGAAACGGATTGTGGTGAGTTACATAGTTGCGATTCGTGGTCTGTAAACTGGTGGTGTTGTGTGTTCATGAGAAGAACTGGAGCTGTTGCCATAGCTCGATGTTTCTGCGAATGGAGAAAGTGCAAAGTTGAGATGGAAATGGGAATGGTTTGTGATGCTGCCATGGTCACAATGGCTGGAGCTGGAATGGGTTTGAGTTTGTAATGCAAAGGAAGGAGTAGCCATCAGGGCTGGTAGTAATGCACAAGGATTGTGCATCACAAGTTTAGGTTAGTGCAATGGCCTGAGCCAAGACTAGTCATTTCTCACTGCCCAAGGCGATGATCGACTCACAACCCGACTCACCCGAGTTAGAGTTTGAATCGGTGCTTGACCGAGTTGACCCGCCGAGTTGGATCGTGGATTTGGTGGCCGGGCGGACTTTGCCAGGTCACCTGAGATATTTTCCGATCTTAGGATTCCGCCACAATACCCGATTTCCGACGACCGTTTTTGGGCAGAGTTTTCACATGGGTTTTTCTCACACATGGGCTTGGTGGATTTCTTTCTATTGGACCCTTGGGACTTGACCTAATTTTGGAAGAGAGGAAAAGCTATAAAAGAAGAATTCTACAACTTTTATGATATCTTATTCTTGGAGTTTTGGAGGAGAAGGCGACTAGGGTTTGCTTCCAATTGTTTTTCATCTTCTTCATTATTTTATTATTGAATATTGATTATGATGAACTCCATAGCTATGAGTAGCTAAACATATTATTGGTTATGGGATAAAAGTTGATTTCTCAACATGTTTTTGAATCTATGAATTAGTTTTGTCTCAGTAATTTATTGTTTGTGATTCACAATTAATAGTGTTATAAGATTTGAATACTTGTTAGGTTGAGTCCGGAATCAATCCAATTTGTGTTCATCTCTAGAGCTATATTAGGGTTTTCAATACGAAAAAGTTGTTTATCCCTGATTCTAAGTAGCATAATTGTGGGTAGTGCTTGTACTGATATATCCTACTAGTCACAAGTGAATCATAACTTTTGTTAAAACGTTTAGTGCTTTTACACATTCGTTTGCATTGATTAGTCTTATTCCATAAAACTTAATGCTTTTAGGGAGTTAAACTTAATTGTGCTTTTACACTTTAGGTTGCTTTCTAGGAAGAATTCACATATGCATCTTTTAATGTGGTTGTGATGAAAACAGGGGATTAACGGGTTATACTTGCGATCAAGGTAGCCTAGGACTTTTAGTAAATACGAGATTAAAATACCAATTCTAATCATTGATGAAAATACATGTTTGTGAATGATACTATCCCGTGACCAATATCTTCTCCTTATTGATTATTCCAATTATTTACTTTGCTTTCAACTACTTTTATTTTTTTAGATAAAACAAACATCCCCCCTTGGTTACTTTAGAAACTGAAATTTTATAACAACAAAAGCCTCTCTGTGGATACGAACTCTTTCTTATCGCATATTATATTTATATCTAGTTGAGTGAGAAAGTGAAATTAATTTTGACGGATTGACAACCGATCATGCGGCTAGCTTGGGCTAGGTGTGGCTGGCATGATTTGCCATTGGCACAGAGGTGCGGCCAGCATGGTTGGCATGCTTTGGCGCGTTTTGGTGTGGCTGGCATGATTTTCCATTGGCACAGAGGTGCGGCTAGGGCCAAGGTAAGTGTGTTTGGCTTGGCGTGGTGTGATTAGCGTAGCTAGGGCCAAGGCAGAGTGCATTTGGCATGGCGCGGCTAGCTTGGGCTAGGTGTGGCTTGGCATGATTTGCCATTGGCACAGAGGTGCGGCCAGCATGGTTGGCATGCTTTGGTGCGTTTTGGTGTGGTTGGCATGATTTGCCATTGGCACAGAGGTGCGGCTAGCTTGGGCTAGGTGTGGCTGGCATGATTTGCCATTGGCACAGAGGTGCGGCCAGGCATGGTTGGCATGCTTTGGCGCGTTTTGGTGTGGTGGCATGATTTGCCATTGGCACAGAGGTGCGGCTAGCTTGGGCTAGGTGTGACTGGCATGATTTTCCATTGGCACAGAGGGGAATTAGGGTTTTGTTCGTTGTAACCCTAATTTGAAAAAAATACCCCTATTAATTCGACTACATGCATTAAATGTCCTAATAAATGTGTCACCTAGGTGACATTAGGTTATTTGGGGTTTTACGATTTTACCCTTTGTTTAAAAACCACCATCAACATTAAGTCCCCCTGCTTAGCTCGGAACAGGAGCTTTGTTGCGAGGTAAGCATAAGATGGTGACAAATTATCAACATCAAATCGTAAAGATAATTGAGGAAGCTTGTCTGACCTTTTTTATAAATAGGATTTGGAATCATTGCCTCTGGCAGTTTTGCACAAATCGGGAGGCTGGCACAATTGGGAAGTTAGCGTCGTGAGAGACAGGAAGCTGGGCGGCATTGAGAAGTTGTTGCGATTTGGAAAACTGAGCGTGCTAGTCATGGAGCCGCAAGGCGGGAAGTTGAGCGTGCTTCTGTCAAGCGGGACCGGCGCAAGGTGGGGAACCCGAGCGTGCTTCTTGGCGTGACTTGGGCGGTCATTGGGAAGTTGGCGCGATTGGTGGGGCTTGGTGTGGCTTGGGAGATTGAAGCGGCGCGCGAGCTTGATGGGACCGGTGCAAGCAGTGTAGTTTGATGGGACCAAGTGCAAACAAGGAGGGAGTAATTGTTTTTACATATAGCAAAGTTTCCTTATTTTGCCTTCCTTCACGCGGCTTCAATCGGGCGTTATTCATGCTAAAATCGGAAGCGTTATGTCCCTCATTGCTTCCTTTCCTTTTTAAGGTTCCGTATTCATACCCAAAATAATTGTATCGTCTCCTCGTTTGAGAAAAGGGTTCTTCTTGTCGAGTTTCTCTCTTTGTCATGTCGCACGAGAGATGAATCATCTTTCTAACCAGCCAGATTCTCCAGTGAAGGCGAGGTCGACTCTTGCAAAAAGCACCCCGACTAGGGTTATTCGGGCTAAGAAGATCATGCTTAGGTATGTTTTCTTCTTCTTCTCTGCTCGTGTTATCCTCTTTTTTATATGTGTATCGATATGATAGAACTGGATCATTTTCCCCATCTTTTGCAGTGTATGATGGGACCCTCCAGGGATGGCTGCGCCTTTAACTCTTCGGAGAAGGACTTCAGACTTGGCGGAGATCGGTCTTCTTCTCTTGAGGAGGCATTGGTTGGGATTGAATATCCATTCCACGAAGCTAGTGAAATCATTAAGGACCTCCCTTCCATCTATCCCCATGAAGAACTGGTGCGTGTTCGGAATTTCTTGGGTTCAGTGAGCATGGAGGAGGGGCGAGAGAACAAGGAAGAGTCTTGGCATGTTGAGAGATTTCAGTGTGGCAAAGCCTTTCCTCGATCCGGGTATGGGCGGATCGGACTGCTTTCTAGGTTGAAACGACGGAAAAGTGAACGTGTGGTGGTCTTGGAGGAGAGCGCCATGATTCTTGACTCGATGTGGATGAATCAAAAAAATTTCTCCGAAGTGTCTTTTGAGAAAACCTTCGAAGGAGCATATGACGGGGAAACGAGATACCCTCTGAAGCTGATGCCAAAGGTGTCGTTGGTGATCCGGGAGGGGTCATGGTGGCGTATCTTTGGACCAGGTCGTCTGGGGAGGACATCATTATCATTGTGGTTGCTTCGGGGATGGGATGTTGAGGTGCTTTGCTGCTAACACCGTTGAATGGAACCTTTGTTGCCCGAGGGATTCTTGGGGGAAGTGCTTGAAGATAGTCTTACCCGAGGGGACTTGTACTCCGTCCTTCGAGGGCTAGTTCTTCCCTTTTTTATTTGTGTTAGTCGCTTTAGTTCCCCTGGTGTCCCTTTTTTTGTAAACTCGTCTTTTCCTTCTTCTTGATCAACATTTTGCTTCATATATATTTTTGAAAGAGGTTGTGGTATGATGGCTCTGCAATGGCTTTCTGGGTTTATCTGATGTATTTCTCTGATATCTGGAGGATTCGCTTGGAAAGAGATGTATTTATGTTTTTTTTTTTTTGACAAAAAAGGAATCCCTAGGAAAAATACAAACGGTGTATTCATCTTGGGGATTACAACTATTAAGAGGAATTGTTAAAGGAAATACTAAAAGGGGGAGTGATTGGGAAGTACTGACATTTTAGGGATTGGATTCCTTGAGCCATCGTGAGTGAATTATCACGCCTTCGGTGTGTGTCCGGTGCATTGATGAGCTTGCAATATCCTCCCAAAAGGGTATCCGCAACTAGATGCTGCTCGTCTTCTCCTTCATTGGGCAAATCCATTTTTACTGTCATCCTCCCAACTTGAAACGAGCTTTCTTTAACCACTACATCTCCGATTGAAAACGGGTTCGGCGACGTCGTGCAACCGTTTGAGTCTTGCCTTCGTTAGCTTCAATAGAAGTTTCCAAGCTTCTTGCAAAGTGTTCAAATGGTCCACTCCCCATTCACATTTCTTGTGAGCGTTTGTGCGATGTGTCGTAGAGTCCCCATGACGGAATGGGGGAAGGAAAACCCAGTTGCGAGAAAAGGTTGCTTGGTAAGACTTACTTGCATTTGAAAACCATGAGCTAGCGCCAACGGGTCCTCTCCGGATGTCTGGGTTCCTTCAATAGCTCGTTGATGCGATAACCCGTGGGATGATTTGTTGGGAACTCCTTCGTGCGTGGACGTCGGCAGATGGTGTACATCCAATTTTCTTTGTTGTCGAGCACCCATAAGCGTCCCAATATCATGTCATGATCTAGTTCTTTGACAATGTGGAACTTGCTATGCGTTATAGCGTCTCTCATCTTGATTTCTAGGTTGATGTAGCCATGCGTTCAAAGTTTCTCCTCTCAAGCTCTTAATCACCAGACAGGGGGAATATGTAGTGTCTTGTTTTGTAAATCCCGCTGCCTTTAGTGTCTTGAAAGTAATGATGTTGTGGTCAGAGGCCGTGTCGATAAGCGTGTCGTCAAATTCGTTACCTCTTAAACGGGACGTGGTCGCAGTCCCAGTTCTCCTTTTTGGTTCCGCTTTGTTTGGAAAGTTTTGGGCCCTGGCGTGGTTTCGAGGAGAGAAAAAAGTCGTTTGCCGGACAACAACACGATTGAGAGCTGCGAAAATATCTTGGCGCTGCACCTTGGAAAGATAGAGAATTTCGCATACATGTTGCATCATGGATTATCTGGAGTCTCGTGCCTGAGTCCCCGAGAGGACCCCAGTTTCTTATTGGGAGTGGGTCTCGATGCACTCTTTCATCTCCTGGTTGGAGTCCTCCGCTTCTATCCTTTCTTTGAAAATATGCTTTAGTCTGTTGCAATCGCTAGTCGGGTGGTGAACGAACCTGTGGTAGTGGCAGTACTTGGGGTTCGCCATCTCAGCCTCAGTTGGTAGACGTCTGGGAGGTGGAAGTCTGATAATATCATCTTGAACCCAGGCTTCTAGGAGGTCAATCACCTCCTCGATGGGAAACGGGAAATCAAAGGTATTTCCTTCGGTCTCATGATGCTGCATGGGAGTTTTAGTGACGGTCTTTCATGGCGGGGGTTCCGTTGCACAGGTGCTTCACGTTTTGGCCGGTGGCTCGTAGTTGGGGCTTTCCTTTTTCCCCTTTCGTTTACTATGTTCACGGAGGATGAGCGAAGCATTAAATTGTTTGTTGATGAGGCGCCTACTCCCGCGAATTTCACGCGTGTCTTGGTTCGATTTTGCCTAGCTCTTTCCAGTAATCTGGTCTTTGTTGTTGATAGATCGTCAGCGGCTTCATGGAGTTCGGAGAACGTTTGGAAGCGCAAGTTTTCTAGCAGGGCGCGGTAAATTGGAACCATACCATTGATGCATGCGTTCACCAGTTTTTGCTCTGTCACGTTTGGGTCGTGATAGTCGAGTGCTTGAACCCTGAACCTTTTGATGAAATCATTCGGATGTTCGTTATCCCACTGGTACATTCTTCCGAGGTCTGAGAAAGTAACTTGTTCAGACACGAAGAAGTATTTCTTGTAAAACGCAGTGACCATGCTACTCCAGGTTGGGAATGCTGTTCGGTGGGATCTTTGTTGTACCATGTATACGCCCTTAGGTAGAAGTGATTTTGAGAATTCCCTTAAACGAAGAACGTGATTATATTCATGTTCACCTAGGATTCCAGGAAACGAGAGACATGCTCACGTACATTCCGGTACCATCGTATGGGGTAAATTGAGGAGAAGAGTACCCCCTTGGGAGAGGGATTCTCTACATTTCGGATGGGTAAGGGGTTGGTGATGATGCACGTCCAACTCATCATTCTTGATTCGGTTGCAGAGGAGTTGTTCCAAATCTTCTCTCGTGACGAAGTTGCGGCTGATTTCTTTCCAACGGGATTCTAGTGCGAGTTTCCTCATCCGTGGAGGCGTGCTCCGCCGAGGTCTTTGGCGTCGGGGTTGTCGGAGACGTTCTAAATGGCTCGGAGGACGCGACTCACGTGGTAGTCGTTATGTCAGGGTCTTGAGAAAGATGAGTACCTCCTTCTGCGTTGAAACCATATCCGTCTGGGCTCTGGCGAGCATCTCTTGTCGCTCCATCAAATCAGCGATGGTGATGTAAGGACGACTTCCTCTGGTCCCTCCTGGGTCTCTCGTCCCATCGGCGGGGTAGTTGGAACCTTAGTTGTGGTCGGAGGCGCCATGCTAGACGAAGCATTTGGGGTCGTAGCGGCGGCTCTAGCCCGGTGGATCAGTGGCGTGACAATAGAAAAGATATTTTCGTTGCCATGATTAGAGGGTTGTGCAGATACACTAGAGGAGGCAGCGGCTCTGGCCCTGGTGATTGGCGGTGTTACACTTGCGGGAGTGCATTCGATGTTGCTGTAGTCAGCCGGTGATGCAACAACTGGGAGAGACGCTAACATCAAGGATGCGTTCGTCTTTGGGTGTTCTCGGCAGTCGCTCAGGACTGAGTTCCACCATGTTGGGATTTGACGTTCGGGAAACGAAATCATGAGTCGGAGTTGGTATTGTAACCGATAGATCAATCCTCCCGATGTGGTCGCCAATTGTTTATAGGTGAAAATCGTTTCTCCCGATTTCGGTAAATTCGGTAGGTGAGTGAGAAACTGGTTTAAACCCTAAACAAATGTGCTGCATGTGAGCACTTTATAGATTCGAGAGATCAATCTGTACAAGTCCGGCCTAAACCAAGAAATGGCCTTTCCAGACTTGCTTCGGTCACAAAGTGGAGGAGAAGGGTTGATTTGGGGAGGAAGCAAAGAAAGGTGTTGAGGCCGAATAGTGGGAGAGTAGTGTCTCGACTTGTATCGAAAGTGAAAGCTTAGGAAGCTTGCAAGAGATGAAAGCTTTTTGGATAGCTTGCAAAGTTGCCTTTTCCGAGAGTATTGTATTTTCTCCGACCGAGACTTGTTGTCTCGGTGGAAATAGGTAAGACCTATTTATACAAGTCAAGATTGAAACGTGCCCTGGCCTCATGAAGGAAGAGAGTAAAGGGTGAAATAATGGGAGGAGGTGGTAACAGCATGGTGTTTATGGGTGAAAACGTTTTCACCATTATTTCCTCATTTATTTGACCGCTTTATTCCTTTTCACGCTTTCTTAATGTGAGTGTAGTGTACGCCGTAAGCCGTGACGGCCAAACCAAAACCCGGAAAGCATCCCCGGTTTGTGTTGATATCTCGAGTGTTGGTTGCACCTTGAGTGCAAGTGGCGCTGCTAGTGGCGCGTGTGGCATGTGCGGAATGCCTTTGTTGCGGGTTGCACCTTGAGTGCAAGTGGCAATGCCAGAGATGCTAGTGGCGTGTGTGGCATGTGCCAATGGCATGTGCGGGATACCTTGGTGGTAGTTTGTACGTTGAGTGTAAGTGGAAATGCCTGCTAGTAACGTGTGTGGCAAGTGCCAATGGCGTGTTCGGCCATTAGGGCCGTGGCCTGGTAAGAAAAGCTACCAACGATGCGTGTTGGCATGTGCCAATGGCATGCTCGGCCATTAGGGCCATGGCCTGGGTAAGAAAAGCTACTGCGGCGTGTTGGCATGTGCCAATGGCATGCGTGGCCAATTTTGGTCGCGTCTTGGTAGGAAAAGCTACCAGCGAGCGTGTTGGCATGTGCCAATGGCATATGCCAATGGTATGCTCGGCCATTAGGGCCATGGCCTGGTAAGAAAAGCTACCAACGAGCGTGTTGGCATGTGCCAATGGCATGCGTGGCCAATTTGGGTCGCGTCTTGGTAGGAAATGCTACCGCCGGCGTGTTGGCATGTGCCAATGGCATGCTCGGCCATTAGGGCCATGGCCTGGTAAGAAAAGCTACCAGCGAGCGTGTTGGCATGTGCCAATGGCATGCGTGGCCAACTTGGGTTGCGCCCTGGTAGGAAAAGCTACCGGCGATGCATGTTGGCATGTGCCAATGGCATGCTCGGCCATTAGGGCCATGGCCTGGTAAGAAAAGCTACCAGCGAGCGTGTTGGCATGTGCCAATGGCATGCGTGGCCAACAGGTTGCGCCACTGGTAGGAAAAGCTACCGGCGATGCATGTTGGCATGTGCCAATGGCATGCTCGGCCATTAGGGCCATGGCCTGGTAAGAAAAGCTACCAGCGGCGTGTTGGCATGTGCCAATGGCATGCTTGGCCAACTTGGGTTGCGCCCTGGTAGGAAAAGCTACTACCGATACGTGTTGGTATGTGCCAATGGCATGCGTGGCCAACTTGGGTCGCGCCATGGTAGGGAAAAGCTACCGGCCGGCGTGTTGGCATGTGCCAATGGCATGCGTGGCCAACTTGGATCGCGTCTGGTAGGGAAAGCTACCAGCAGCGCGTTGGCATGTGCCAATGGCATGCGTGGCCAATTTGGGTCGCGTCTGGTAGGAAAAGCTACCGGTGAGCGTGTTGGCATGTGCCAATGGCATGCGTGGCGATTTGGCCTAGGTTGCATGGTTTGCAAGCCTAGGCGCGGGCGCCATTTTGGCATGGCGTGGCTAGGGCCAAGGCAGAGTGCTTGGCTTGGCGTGACGTGACTAGCGTGGCTAGGGCCAAGGCAGAGTGCGTTTGGAATGGCGCGGCTAGCCCGGGCTAAATGTGGCTGGCATGATTTGCCATTGGCACGGAGGTGCGGCTAGCATGGTGTTGATGGTGGATTTTCGTTTAAGGTTAAATTTGTAAAAAAACCGGAAAAATCATGCTACTGACATCTTGTAAAAGATAAAGCCATTTATAAGTGTTGGATACTCCCTCACTTAATTCACCAAGAATGGAGCATGTAGCAACAATCCCATTCTGCCGTGAATACACGAAATTCCTCCGAGGTTGGAGCATGTGGCAACAATCCCTTCTGTGAATTTCATATCAGCCTTGTATTTCAAAAGACTCATTATCAGTGTGGCATGACGACTTAGTGTTACTCTTACAGAGTAACACGAACCTCCAAGCACTATAATGAAACCATGTATCGAAATAAAATAAAGTTGATTCTCGGTGTGTTATACTAGCCCGATTGAGCCCCTCTCGGTGTGTTATACTAGCCCGATTTAGCCCCTCTCGGTGTGTTATACTAGCCCGATTGAGCATCCGGACCGATCGTATCGATCGGATATGATCTCGATCTTGATCATCCAACTCCATAAGCATGATTGGATGACCCCAGATCAATTCCATCACCCCCAAGCAGGTATGGAATACTCACGTCCGACCCCGCATGGCCGGCCATTGGCCTTTGCTTGCCAAAAGACGTTCATACCAAGCATTATGGACGGAAAACCCTAAATAAGGGTTTGCGGCATATTACATGTGTCGAAAAATATCTCAACCATCCATCTTCGCAGGTATAGATGGAGGGTGTAGATGTAGACTTAAAGGGCCCAGAGCATGTCAACACGATCACCGTGTGGCCCGCCACACACTTGACCAATCGGTCAAGACCAACAATGTTTGGCATGTGATAAGAATCGTCACCCAAACAAGAAGTGGCGCACGACTTTTGAAAGCCAAAATTAGGGTTTCAAATCATCACGCGCGTCCATCTTCTCGCACGAATGGAGGGTCACAGATTAGATTAGGCAAGGGCCGGTCATACCAGCATGACCACCGTGCGCCCATCTACCTCCTCATGCGATCGGCCAAGGCATCCCATGCCCGGCTAATCCAAAACGCCCGCCCAAACATGCGTGGTTACACTTCCCAAATTGCAAACTGATCTCGACCACTCAACTTCACAGGATGATTTGAATGGCTTAGATCACGTTTTCATGGGATAGTCGGTATAGGTGTGAACACCAGCCTACCACCTACCTACACTGGTATGATCGACCAAGACCAGACCAAGATGAGTCGTCTTGGAACGCGCGCCCAAACCAGGGATGCCATGCGGTTTCCAACTCCTTTGCGGCAATGGATTTTGCATGCAAACCGATCTCAACCACTCAACTTTGCAGGTCAATTTGAGTGGCCTAGATCGCTCCTTCTTGGGAAAGTGAGATATGGACGTGCACACCGGCATGCTGTCTACACACATGCCCGGTCGGTCCTCTCCAAAGCCCTTCCCATGCTTGGTTTCGACCAAGCTGAAGAGTGATGCTTGCGCACCTCTTCAAAAACCCTAATATTCATTAACGGTCGCAGATGAGTGTCTCAAAGATCATCTCATCCGTCCAACTTCACCAGCTTGGTTATACAACCCTGGTCAGGAGTTATTTAGTCGGTGAGGCGTCATTACCCATCACTTTACCACACTATAATGCAAGTACTCCATAAAATACACGCGATACTTCACAAGTATCGACTTCTGAATAACACGGTTATTCAATTCAAAGATTACATGCTATCTTTTATAGATCCACGATCCCACATTCCAGACATCAATCATGTCACAAACTTGGGGATACATATCGGGGTATTGGTCCGGCGGTTTACGCGATGCGGCGTGCAACGCGCCATCACAAGAACGTGTCGGGGAAGTCATGGACGGTTAGAGATGAACAGGAGAAGTGGGCAAGACTGGTCGACGCACAACTCCACTACTCCATCACTCCACTTCCTCCACTTCCCACGAGAGACGTGAATGAGGCTCAATGACTTGTATAAATAGGTTCTCCGCCCCTATTTCAAACAACAACACAAGTTCAGACGAGACAGAAAATCAAGTGTTAATACAAAATCGTATTGAAACACCCAGAACTGTTTGCATCAAACCGCAAGCCCGCTCACCTTTCTCACAAGTCATAAGCAAGCCAACACCTTCACAATCTCAACACCTTCTTCGCTTCCCTCCCTAAGATCAACCCCATCTCCTTCACTTTGTGACCGAAACAAGTCCTGGAACGGCCATTTCTTGGTTTAAGTAGGACTTGCATTTGCATTGATCTCTCGAATCTACAAGCACTCACCGCGTGATGCATTTGTTTAAAGGTTTAAATTCATTCCTCATCCAAACCCCAAATTACCAAATTCTGCAGGAGTAGTTTTCACCCATCAACAATTGGCGACCACAAAGTGGGAGATTAATCTCTCGGTTGTAAAGTCAATTTCTTCAAATCCGATTCAATTTTATCAATTTCAAAAGGGTAGGTCTTAGAATCAATTCAATCAACAATTCATTTCAAGATGGTGGAATTAAGGTCCGGATCAGCAATCAACTCGATGGGGCTAGTGTGGGTACCAATCCTGGTGTCGAAGTACCTGTCAGTGGAGCTACCGCAGCCAACACATCTCGAGGAGCCGTTACCTCTATCACCAACACTAGCGGAGCAGGAGACATCCCACTAGGTGTAACGCCCCCCATCACTAGAGCCAGAGCAGCCGTAAATCCCGGCATCGCCTCAAGTGTGACACCTCCAGTGGTCACCAGAGCAACAACTTTCACTCCCCCGTCAGGACGAGGAGCCGGAGGCACAAGAGGAGGACCACCGTCTATTACCGTTATGAGACTTGATGAAGAAACAAGAAGTTCTTTCTAAGACTCAAACAGATATGGCCGCAACTCAGAAGGAGGTACTCACTTTCCTCAAGACCTTGACTGAACGATTGCCGCAGGATTCACGTCAATCTTTGGAGCCAACAAGAGATGCCTTCAATTCACCTGGAGCAGGCGTTTCCACTCGGACAGAAGCTCGTGTTGCCCCTGAATGTTCAAGAGAAAGGGACCGGACACTCCAACTTCATCACACGTGAGGATCTAGAACGACTCCTTCAAAGCCGAGGCAAAGGAAATCTGACGGATGCACACCAACACCAACCTCCATACCCTCAAGATATGCAACGAATCCCTCTTCCAAGAGGTTACACCTCTCCCGGTTCTCCTCTACGACCAGTCCGGTAATGCTCGTGAACATGTCTCTCGGTTCTTGGAATCCTTTGGGGAACATGAATACAATCATGTCTCATGGGCGCCCGAAAGAATTCTTGAAATCACTTACGGGGAGGGTGTACACTGCACAACAACATCGCGCCTAACAAAGATATCCAATCGGAGCGAGATGGTCGTGCTTTCTACGAAAGTATTTCTTCATGTCTGAACAAATCACCTTTTCGGATCTAGGAAGAATTCTTCACGGAACAATGAGCATCCTAACGACTTTGTCAAAAGATTCAGAACTCAAGCGCTCGGATTGTCATGACCCGAACGTCACCGAACGGCAATTGGTGGAGTTGTGCATCAACGGGATGATACCCATATACCGCGCTCCGTTGGAGAATCGGGCTTTCAAACGTTCTACGAACTCCACGAGGCCGCAAAATGTTCAAAGAATAACAGCACCAAGACTACTAGAAAGAACCGAGTTGTTCGAAGTGAAGATTCACGTGAAATTCGAGGGAGCAGGCGCCTCACGAATAAGCAATACAACACCGGTCCTTCTGTGAGTGTAGTAGGCGGAGGAGAGAAAAGGAAAGCTCCAGTGACGGAACCACAAACCAAGCGGACATCCCCGGCACACAAGACTTCGTCTCGAAAAGGAGCAGAGACAAAACTCCCGCACAAAACACTAAAGACACGGGTTTTCCTTTTCCCATGAATGAAGTGATAGAGCTCTTGGAAGCGTGGATCCAAGACGACGCCGTAAAGCTGCCCCCTATCGACGTCCTCCAACCGAGGAAGAAATGGCGAGATCCCGGATATTGTTGCTACCACACAGGTTCGTCCATCATCCAACCAAAGATTGCAACGAGTTGAAACAAATATTCGTGGAAAAGGTAGAGACAGGGGAACTTCAGCTTGGAAACGAGGGTGTTCATAGAGACCCTTTACCTATCAGAACCGCATGATTTATGGGGATTCTTTTCGCAAGACCGTACAATCTATGATGGAGCACATATGTGAAAGCTTGTACTTCTCCAAAGGACAGCGTCAAGACATATTTGCGGCCCTCAACCACGTTGTGTCGGGAAGGCGTTTACATCCAAGAGTGTCAGGAACCCGGTCTTTCCCGAAAGACATGAGCAATGGAAACGGGGACTCTAACCGTCACTCGTTTGAGAAACGTTGAATTCGATAGTGTGTTGATTGATACGGCTTCCGAATTTAACATCATTACTTGTCAAGACCACGAGAGCGGCAAAGATTTCGAAGCAGGAAGCTACTCGTCACCCGATTCGTGATTAAAGATTCACAGAGAGCCCGAGAGATGCATACGGATATATTGATTTGGAAGTCAAATTGGGTGATGCCTCGACACAAGCAAAGTTCTACATAGTCAAAGATCACCCCAACTACGACATGATCCGGGACGCCCTTGGATGCACGAAAAACAAAGCAATACTAGGAGTCTGTCCTCCGCCAGCTGACACTCTGAAAGAATCTCCAACACGCCCTTCTGGACCTCCCGATGGGTGTCTACTGCCGCACCAAGACAACTTACCAATGTGACACAACTTCCCGGAGAAAGCTTGTCAAAGATACGTTGAAAAGTTCCGATCTCAAGTAAGTCTCGTCCATGCAACCTTCCTTACAACTTACCGCCCTAGTCCCGACAAGTCCTGGGGGACCGACTCCAACCAACGAACCAACCCCGTCTAGGAGATGTGAATGGGAAGCCGGTCCTTTCAAACGTTTTATCAAGAGCGTAGAGGCTGTCTTGGTCAAAGACGATAAGGCCAAGGTCCAAGTATCCGCACGACCAAACCCGTTTGAAATTGGAGACCTGGTGAAGAAGGCGACTACATTCAAAGTTGGGGGCATGACGGTGAAAATGACCACTCCACCTGACTCACCCACCGAAAGAGAAGATGAACCGTACTTGGTAGCAGATGTTATCCTAGGCGGCTACTGCAAGCTCATTAACGCTGATGAACTAGAAGGCATAACAATTCACTCACGATGGCTCAAACTCTCAAGAACTTGAGATACTTGTCTTTGCCACTTCACAAAGTATCCGTACACCTTAAAACGTTGTGCTATTCTTTCCAGCGTATTTCCTTTTACAATTTCATATCATATTTGTAATTCCTCCCGAAAATGATTGCAATACTTGCATTCATAGTTAGGGTTTCAATTTCCAATTTTCAATTGAAGCATTATTTTCATCTGAGAATCCCTTTACTCCTAAAAACACAAAGTCTTGAGTCAGCCTAAATCAACCCACTGGAGCAAGAAAGGGAACCCTAAGCAAACACCTCACGGGAAGAAGGAAACAGAACGTGTGCACAAAAAGGAAAACGATTTGAGCTATATGCCCCAAACAAAGCGAGAAAACCTCCCCGGAAGTACGGGTCCTTGGATATTCCATTATGATATTGTTTCTTTTATCACTAAGAATTATGTATGAAGGCGCACCATTGCGCCTGAGAAGGTTCGATTACGGTCTTGACAAAGGATTATAAAATGAAACTTTATTCAAACAATCAAACGAAAGAAAAGACCTTGAAATCAGCTGCCACTGAGTACAAGGAAGATGTTCGATACTGAGAATATACTTGGAAAGAAGAAAAAAACAAAAGACATTTCGTGTCGTCAAGAGGGTAGGTCTTGCCTACATCACCGTCGACTCCATCACCTGTTGATGCTCCCCTCTCGGATCTCCCTCGGTTTATGTATCGACGTCTCCGCCCGTGCAGCACACTCCATCCCAATATCACCAGCGGGAGCATTAAAAGGCGCTTCAACATTAGGAGCCGTACCAATTGCTTTCGGGTTTTCGGGTTCCTCGTCGTGCGGAGTCAAGAATTATCACGCCCGTCCGAACCGGTAATCACACTTGCCTTCATTCGGAGGTCGTTCATGCTCAACTCTCCGCCTCTTCAACCGCGCAAGCAAATCTCTCTCGCCCTTGCGCTTACTAGTGTCTGCAGCGTTTCCTCGCGCCTCCGCTGCTCCTCCATGTCAATTGCGGTGAAAGTGCCGGGATACGATCCTCGACAATACGAAGGTGGGAGATAGACATCCCCAGTATGGCACGGCCGACTTCGCCAAGTGGAAGATCAATCTTAGCCATTACTTCTTCGCATGGTTTTGGGCTTGTCGACTTCAAAACTTCTTTCCGGGAAGCAAATGAGAATGAGCGTCCACCGCTTCCATGATAAATGCAAAGGAGAGGGAATTATGAGCACGCACAAAAAAAAAAAAAAGAAAGGAAGGAGATCATCAAATCCATCGATCATTTAATCGAGAAAATCAGCGTGCACTCGAGATATAGAATAAACGACCACGTGAGACGATTCTTTATAATCTCACAAGTCTACGTTAATCCCAGGAGGAAAAGGAGTCTTTACTTACCACCTATGAAGGTCTGCTAATTCGGGATAACAATCGACGAGGCTTATCGGATATACCCGAGGAGAGCCGTGTATGATGAAGGAAGTACACCGAAGAAGTGGCCGAGCTCAAATATGCACAAGAGGAAGGAGAGCGACTCACCGGATCAAGTCCTGTTTTCTTTCGCATCCTTAATCAGAACTAACCGGTTCCATGGCAACGCCCGACTATCCGGTAAATATATATCTACTTTAGCTTTGGTCATTTCAAGTACATGTGTATGTCACCATCTCATGCCTACCACACAATAATGTAACCATTATGTGCTAGGCAGGGACTTAATGTTGATGGTGGATTTTTTCGTTTAAGGTTAAATTTGTTAAAACCAAAAAATCATGCGCTCGACATCTTGTAAAAGATACGACCATTTATAAGTGTTGGATACTCCCTCACTTAATTCACCAAGAATGGAGCATGTAGCAACAATCCCATTCGTGAATACACGAAATTCCTCTAGGTTGGAGCATGTGGCAACAATCCCTTCTCGTGAATTTCATATCAGCCTTGTATTTCCAGTACTCATTATCGGTGTGGCATGACGACCGAGTGTTACTCTTACGAGTAACACGAACCTCAAGCACTAATAATGAAACCATGTACGAAATACCCGACAAGTTTGATTCTCGGTGTGTTATACTAGCGATTGAGCATCCTGGATCGACCGTAGTCGGTGGGATATGATTCGATCGCAGTCATCCAACTCCATAAGCATGATTGGATGACCCCAGATCAATTCCATCACCCCCAAGCGGTATGGAATACCCACGGCCGACCCCGCATGGTCGGCCATTGGCCTTTGCTTGCCAAAAGACGTTTCATACCAAGCATTATGGACGGAAAACCTAAATAAGGGTTTGCGGCATATTACATGTGTCGCAAAAGCAGTCTCCAACCATCCATCTTCGCGGTATAGATGGAGGGTGTAGATGTAGACTCAAAGGGCCCAGAGCATGTCAACACGATCACCGTGGGCCTGCCTACACATCTTGACCAATCGGTCAAGACCAACAATTTTTGGCCGTGACAGAATCGTCACCCAAACAAGAAGTGGCGCACGACTTTTGAAAGCCAAAATTAGGGTTTCAAATCATCACGCGCGTCCATCTTCTCCGGCACGAATGGAGGGTCACAGATTAGATTAGGCAAGGGCGGTCATACCAAAGCATGACCATCGTGCGCCCATCTACCCTCCTCATGCGATCGGCCAAGGCATCCCATGCCCGGCTAATCCAAAACGCCGCCCAAACATGCGTGGTTACACTTCCCAAATTGCAAATCGATCTCGACCACTCAACTTCAGGATGATTTGAATGGCTTGGATCACGTTTTCATGGGATAGTCAGGTATAGGTGTGAACACCAGCCTACCACCTACACACTGGTATGATCGACCAAGACCGACCAAGATGAGTCGTCTTGGAACGCGCGCCCAAACCAGGGATGCCATGCGGTTTCCAACTCCTTTGCGGCAATGGATTTGCCGAAAACCGATCTCAACCACTCAACTTTGCCGGTCAATTTGAGTGGCCTAGATCTCCCCTTCTTTGGAAAGTGAGATATGGACGTGCACACCGGCATGTTGTCTACACACATGCCCGGTCGGTCCTCTCCAAAGCCCTTCCCATGCTTGGTTTCGACCAAGTGAAGAGTGATGCTTGCGCACCTCTTCAAAACCCTAATATTCATTAACGGTGAGATGAGTGTCTCAAAGATCATCTCATCCGTCCAACTTCACCAGACTTGGTTATACAACCTCGGTCGGGAGTTATTTAGTCGGTGAGGCTTCATTACCCATCACTTTACCACACACTATAATGCAAGACGTGATAAAATACACGCGATACTTCACAAGTATCGACTTCCCGAATAACACAAGTTATTCAATTCAGCATTACATGCTATCTTTCGTGGATCCACGATCCACACATTCCAGACATCAATCATGTCACAAACCGGGGATACATACGGGGTATTGGTCTGGCGGTTTACGGCGTGCGTGCGGCAACGCGCCATCACAAGAACGTGTCGGGAAGTCATGGACGGTTAGAGATGAAACGGAGAAGTGGGCAAGACCGGTCGGACGACAACTAATAAGCCGATCAAGTGTTGGCTACCCAAGTGTTATGGTTTCGCTTACATGTGACGATTTCGTGGTGCCGAACTATAATGTCGCTAAGTATCCCAACACAAGTGTAAGGTTCGCTTATTCGAAATATTCAATAATAAGCCGATCCCGATAAAATTTCATATATTATACGGTTTACTAATCAAGTAAAAGTATATTTGAGCCGATCCTTTAATATAAAAAAAACGTATTTCCCAAGTGTCAAGGCTCGGCTTAGTAAAGACCATTATTGTGAGCCGAACTCACACGAAGCACATTATGACAACATACAGTGTAATGTTCGCTTTATTAGGGAATATAACTAATAAGCCGATCAAGTGTTGGCTGCCCAAGTGTTATGGTTCGGCTTATGTGATTTCGTTGTGCCGAACTATAATGTTGCTAAGTATCCCAACACATGTGTGTAAGGTTCGGCTTATTCGAAATATTCAATAATAAGGCGATCCTGATAAAATTTCATATATTATACGGTTCGGCTACCAGTAGAAGTATATTTGAGCCGATCCTTGCATATAAAAAAAATGTATTTCCCAAGTGTCAAGGTTCGGCTTAATAAAGACCATTCTTAATAAAAAATCACTAACCATTACAAAATAACAATTACAAGGATTTAATAACCAAAACGAGTTATGACAAACTTCCTAAGGATGTTGTAGTGAGCTTGGTATTTGAAATTTTTTCATTTCCATCTTCGTCATTCCTCTAGAGCTCGAACAACAATCTCATCATTTGTTTCACCTTTAAGCCGATATCGATTGACAATCAAGAATCATAGCTATGAAGTCCCTAACTTTATTTTTAATTGTTTCAATTCGACAAAACGGTGATGCCCTATCAGGTTGTTTGGATTACCTGTTTCATTGGTGAAAGCTTCATGAATTCTGACCAAGTAGTACATACTCATTAGACCCTTTACCCGTCGCTCGGCACCCTTCTCCGGATAGTAAGTTACGTAATGTTTGCAAAGAGATAAATCTTCTTCTAGAGTATACTTAGGACTAGACGCTGCCATTTTGTGCTTTGATAATGAGATATCATATGTCGCTATATATATGCTTGACGGATTGTGCTATGTAACGGCTATATTTTCAATTTGAAAAACCATCTCCAACGGCTACTTTTCAAATTTTGAAAAACAATAGGGGTTCGGCAGAAATACATTTTTATTTAAAAGCCGAACTTGCGAATTTTTCGACCATCTAGTGTATCTCAGCGCAAAGGTCTCTAATAAATCTCGGATCTATTTTTACAGAAGACAGTGTAATGTTCGACTCATATTAACTATTTCCTTATAAACCGAACTGTTGTTTTAATGGTTTGGCTTATTATTCGTGTGCAGTCCTAATGAGCCAAGACAAATGCGTACTCCAAAATTTGTTGAAGGCAACGGGTTTGGTAACTACGAATATTATAATTTGAGCCGAACCATGTTCCTTTAAGTTGTTTCAGAGACCACCTAACATTGAATAAATATATAAAACCATTCAAAATTACATTAAAACATGTGATTTAAGGTGATAAACCAAACAAGTGTATTTAACAAAACATAACAAACTAAGAATTGCTTCACAACTCATAACAAAGAAAGTGTGCTTAACGACTCATAACAAAATATAAAAAACTAAGTGTACTTCCACGACACATCCAAACTTATAGTTCATCGACCACGACCTCTTTTCCTTTAGGACATACATTCTCGTCCTCTTCACGGTTGGCCCGCCCCTAGCGGCTTGACTTGATCCTTCACCTTCTTGCCGCGACCTCTTGCTCGTCGGCCTTTTTCTTGTTTTATTGGGTCCTTTCCCCTTTGTTTATGATCGCATCCTTTGGTTGTACCAATCCTCTTGCTCCTCCACACCGTCATCTTAGTTTTTGCAAGAAATTCTTTTCTTCAAATTTCTTAACAACTCCTTACCCGCCGTAACTTTGGTTCCATTTAAAGGTCACTTAAACAAGAACTTTAATATTTAAGAAGCAACACTTAAACAAGTGAAAATTGAAGACATCGCT
>JAJJWW010014410.1:0-40792 GCA_023531295.1 Papaver armeniacum
GCAAATATCAACCTGGTGCCCCTTAGTAATTGGGTTACCCCTTATCCAAAGTGGAGTCCGAATATCAAAAGTCCTCCGGGGTGTTCCGAGCAACTTTTCGAGGCAATTTTCCAACAAATATTTATTTCCACAAATACCTAAAAATACATAAAAACACAATATTAGTACAAAAATCGAGTTCCAACAATACCAACACTGAGGACAATTCAGACACAAAAAAATGTGTCTATCATTGACCAAACATAGCGGTCTCTGATATGATTAAAAAATTAAAAAATTCCGAGAGTATTAATAGCAGTCTTTGAATTATTACTATTTTGCCACAATTCTGCAGCCGGTCCCGCGACGGATGGAAATCGATTTAATTTTGATAATTTTTTATTATTTGATGGAACATATAAATACCTCTTTCTCTCTCCCTTCCAATCTCACTTTTCACTTTCTCTTTCCTCTTTCTCTCGGTCTCCATTTCTAACCTAAGGAATTAGCTCCATGGAAATGGAGAAATCAGTAAAACTTAGATGATGTTTCAACCAATCTAATAAACCCACCCTTCTCTTCATTCTTCTTCTGAAATCCCTTAACTCACCAGTCGAGTTGTAAATCTCAAATATGCTGGGAACAGATTCATTCCATGTTTTTTTGTTTTCATTCTACGGTTTTATCAAAATCTCTAACTAGATCTAAATAAATAATCATCTTATGAATGATTACTCCTACGGCTGTTGGTTTTCTAGGGTTTGAGAATCTGGAGCTGTTCTTTGAAGATTTAGATTGATATGAGTCTAGTATTCAATTCAATTGAAGATGTAGATTTAGATTTGGATTTATAAATTTTTCTTTTGATTTGGTATCGAAATTCTTTGGATTGGGTTTGATTTTCTGCAAACGAATTAGGGTTTGATTTTCTTCAAACCCAGATCGAGTAATATTAGACTTTGCAATTTAATTTTTCTTCAATTTTTACTTCTTAAGTTAGGGTTTGATTTTGTGGATAAGGATTTTTTTTGTGCTGTTAATGGTGGATTAGTTTTTATTTGCAGAGGGAGTAGTATTGGTTTTTGACTAATGATGGTATTGATTTTTTAGGACTTATTTGAATTTACCATCTGAGATTGTTCCTAATACTTTGAAGAAAGTTGCTCAAACTGGTAGAGCACCACAGGGAGCTCACCCTAGGTAAGATTTGTTGGCGTTAAAGTTTTTTTTTTTGGATTTGATGTGTTTGTAGAAATTGATTTCTGATTGTTGTTTTTGTTTTTAGAGTTTGATGATGTAGATTTTGTAGTTTTGTGTAATTAGGGACAATTACGAAGGTGGTGTGGTGACTGAGATGGGTGTCCTAGTGGTCCAAGAGGGGGAGCACCAGAGAAGTTTGGAGGAGATGAGGGTGGTTCTCTGCAGTATCACTGTAATGTAAGGTTGAAATCTATCCCTTAGAAATGAACTGTTTATGGCTTTTTTTTATCTGAGTAACAGATAAGAGAAGATATTAATTTTATCCATTAATATTGTCTTGTTTGTGTATTGATATGTAATTCCTGATATGATTTAGGTATGTGGTGGCAGTGGTCATTTTCAAAGTAGTATAGGGTACATATCAGTGGTCATTTTCAACGGTTATTTAGTTCATCTTGTGTTTCGGAGTGGCGCCGCAAGCTCGGGTGGTGGCATCGGGATGGCTTAGGTGCTTTGTACGTGCAGCTCGAGGTCTTCCTTAAGTGGGAGATTGTTTCTCATTATGCTCTCGTCAAGCATCTATTTTAGCCCTCATTTTACTCAAAGAATGAGGTTTAGCTTTAGCCTTAACCACATAATGGATGTTAGATTTGAAAGCTCAAGAAAGTTGCTCAAAGCGGTAGAGCACCATGATCTTGTCTTTGTAGAAAAGGTTTAAAGGTGAAGCACCGGGAGAAAGGTCCAGTTACTCTAAGAACGATTATCAACTTGTGTAACTTCTCTTTTATTTTCGTACTTAGTTTTAATTGTAATAAGATTAGATTTATGGATTTAGCCTGGATTGCATTTGAGTAATAACTAATAAGTATGATATTAATAATGCTAAGCTAACATTTGGTTTTCAAAATGAATCTCATCTCGTGGGGGGTATCGACGTGATCTCACAATTGTTTCTAGCTAATAACTTCATTTTTATACGTAGGTAACATTTTGGCAAAGTGAAGTTTGATAATTTTGGAAAACTCCGTGAACGGCGCTCTTCTAAGAAGTATGCTTGTAACAAGATAGAGGTAAAAAGGCAAGGCAAAAGTTTAAGGATTTGCACATGCTAGAAGAGACGGTATTGCCAAGTGTATGTACGAGATGCAATTTTGCAGTCCGGATGGTACAAAAGGTTTCAAGTGTACTTTGCTAAGCATATGTACCAAGATATCCCCGAGGAAAGAAAATTAGCTGTAAGTATAATATGTTTCTTAACTTCAGTTTTTTGTCCATTGTTTGTCTCACGACTTCTATTGGTTCTAAGTGGTGTCCCTAATGTTATAGTGTAGAGAATGGTTTGAGAGTTGGATGAGACATATCGTTACAGAGGAGAAACTCATTTAAACCAAGATGTTGTTTCCGCGGTGGGTGCATGGATCATAATTTGTGTTCTAATTTTTATTTTTTTTTGTCTTTTATGGATAATATTATCTTATTTAGTGTTTTTTATTTTTTCTTGTTGATAGGTCGTCGGTCATGATGGAAGGGGCAGTGTACAAGGCTTTGGAGGTGGCATTTCTAAGACCGAGATACTTGCTTCTGCTTCTGTTAGGGAGAAATTACCATTAGAAAGGCTGAAGAACAGAGCTTGGGATACTCGTATTTGTGCTATCGAGGATATGAGAGCATTCGACAACTGAGAACCCTCACATTAGAACTTTCCATCCTATGAATGATAGTCGTCAGGTAATACTTAATTCTTAGTATCAATATAATTTTCGTTTGTGAATGATTGTAAAACCAATTGTTACTGATATTCTAATTAAATTTCAAAAACATAGTAACTAGTTACCTTTTCCTGGGGGTCAAATAGATAACATATATAGTTAGTAATTGTCCTGGATCCAAATTGTACCCTGCACTTATTATGGAAAAGTTGTCATTTGAAAGTTGAACGACACAAAGTGCAAGTGATACTTTAAATTTTTTATTTGGGATATTATTAGTGGATGTATAACTATATTGTCCAGAGTCAGTAATTGCTCCAGTTGACACTTGTTTATGTCATGTTGGTCAAAACTGAAACTGCAGAATGTTGGGGCAAATAGCATGCCGAATCTTGTACCTCTTATATTCCCCTATATATTGGCTGTTGATGATTTATAATTTCTTATGCATAATCTTGGATGTCGTTAATGAACAATTTGATGCATTCTGATTTCTAATTTCTTATGATTACTACTAGTTAAGCCATATTCATGAGGGGAATTGCTTGTGAAAGTGTCTTTTTCTTCCCCTGTGATGTTGTTACTTACAAAAAAAAAAAAAAAAACATGATTACCAAAGGATGCAACCCATTTTTTTGTATCTGCCTTCGATTTCTCGGAAGCTCTTGTTTTGTTTCTAGCTTCTCCTTTCGTAGTCATGGTTGTCCAATGACTTTCCTGTGATCTGGGCCAATACTGCATGTCTTCATAGTCATCTTCACCCCAGCTGATATTACTAGTTGTTAAGTGGCAGTTTGGAATCCAGCTCATTGATTGAATTCGGTAACATATTACATAACTTTCTTTTAACACTACTTTCATCTCTAGTAACTTATTTTGCTCTACTATGTATTATGAACTAAACGAAGTTGTTGATTTGCTTTGCAGGAACGATGTTCTTTGTCGTATGTGAACCAGGGACACAACACATGGATGCTCTACTTGATATCATTTATGAAGTATTGGCTAAGTTCATCCTCATCGGAGGAGCTTATCGTTTTGTTGTTTAGCATGTATTTTTAGCTTATTGTCAATTAGTTTAGCATCTTGTTGTTAGAACTTACTAGATAGCTTGGACATGTATTGTCTTGAATCAGAATTTCATCTTTTTTTTGTGTAATTTTAAACCCAATGGATAAAATGAATGAATGTGGAATTCTCAAATTTGAGTTTAAATTTGAATTTCAGTTTGGGTTTCACTTGACTTTGACTTGAGTTCCATTTGACTTGACTTTGACTTGAGTTCCATTTGACTTGAATTTGACTTGAGTTCCATTTGACTTGAGTTCCATTTTACTTGACTTTGACTTGATTTCCATTTGACTTGACTTGACTTTGACTTGAGTTCCATTTGACTTGACTTGACTTTGATGTAGTCAGATTATCATATTATAATTTAAATCTGAGACTCACAGCTTAGGGTCTGTACCTCGTTACCCTTAAAATTGGTCATTGTTTTGGGACACACGGCTATGGTCACAAAAAAAAATAACGCTTTATCAGACACCCCAACAGAGACGGTTAGAAATGGTCGTATAACTGGTATATATGACCTGTCCTGACGGTCGCGGAACTTCTGTTTTCCACTAGTGATTGAAATTCCCATTGCATGCAAGTTATTATAAAAACCCTGAAAAATCGTAATGTTCACTAGCCATGCCGGTATTGTTTACCCTAGTTTGTTAAATCTTTGTAGATAATTATCTTAATACCGTCATGGAATTTTTTAACATACAATGCCGGAACTAATTAACCGACATGGAACTCATTTAATATACAATGCCGGGATAAGTGTCGGCATAATCGTTATGTTCATCGAATATGTCCGGTATTTGTTTCCTCATTTTTAAAAATCTCTGTAGACAATTCTCTTTATACCGGCATGGTAGTTCATTTACATAAGATGCCGGAACTGACAAACCGGCATATAACTCATTTAGTATACAATGCAGGGATTAGTACCGACATTCTCGTTATGTTCATTTACCATGCCGGAATTCTGTGTCATTATTTTTTAAAAACTCATTTTGTTAGTAGGTCAATGGCTCCAAAATGAAGAAAGGAAAGGGAAAAGTCATTGATGAAGAAAAACCCAAGTCTTCTCGATCTCGACGTAGTAGATATGATCCGAATGTCGTAAGCTCACGATCCGGGACAATCCCCGGGAGAGGGAGACGCAAAGCAGCGATGATCCGCTCGGTGGGAGAATTATATACCTCCTGATGCAGCTTAAGCTCACGATCCGGGACAATCCCCCGGAGGAGGGAGACACAAGCAGCGATGATGCTGCTCAGTGGGAGAATTATGTACCTTCTGATACAGCAGGTGGCTCATCCTCACATGGCTTAGGACAACCTGAGTTGAAGACGATGACAAAGATGAAAAGAAGCCACCAAAGCACCTCCAAAAGCTTTGACATGATTCCAGACGCAGGTGATGGCAAACACTGGGTCACCGAGAGATCCCAAACTTTTATTTGACTACAAGGACTTGGGCTCGTTGGATCTATTCAACTTATGTAAGACGTTTGCATCTTGCTATTATATTATTTATATATGATCAGGTGAATTGAAGTTTGTTTGGCATCTTTTTATAGGACCACAAGAAAGCCTTTCGTGTTTGCCGCCATCAACAAATGGATATATGGGATTTGGATGAGGAGTGTCCTGGAAGTTCAAGCGTATTAGAGTATCCGGTTGTATCCCGTGGTAGAATACTATGTGGCCACTGACCAAGTGATCGCAAATTGCTTCTTGGAGAGGTTTTATGCTTCGACCGATACCATGCATTTTCCTTTTGGAGAGATGACCATTATCCTGAAGATGTCCAAAGAATATTGGGTTTGAGATCCGAGTAAAAGCCGTTAACAAAGACGACTGACCAGAAGAGCCTAGAATGGTCCAAGATATATGATCTGACTAAAAAGTTGTTTGGTTGGGATGAGGAAACGACAAAAGCAAATATGTACGTGAAAAAGAATACCATGACAAATACTATTAAAGTCGTTAAACTCAAACAGTTGTTTGGGAATACGATGGGCAAGGAATTGAATGCCGAACAAATTCAACAAATTAACTAGCGCCGCTTATCCGTTGTTCCTCTTGGGCATCGCAATATTCACGACTCTAATGGTAACTTGGTGCATATGAACAACTTACAATACTTGGATCCCTTGGAGGAGGTTCATGAGTACTCATGGGGCACCGCTTTCTTGGCACATTTTTGGGAGAGATGCGTAGATCTTCTAAGGCGACTTGCCGTCAATTTAATGGGAATTTCACCGTAGTACGGGTAATCTCAACTAGTTATTTTGTTTTCCAATTAGTTATTTTCTTATACATACATTTCATTGGAAACGGTCTTTCATTTGCGTAGGTGTGGGCTTATGAACACTTCCCAACATTGTTCAATGAGTACAAATATTTTGAGTCGTCAACGCATGGTTTGGATCCACGCGACTCCTATAGCCAAGAAATACGTTTTTCGGCAATAAACCGAAGCCCAATAATAGAACTCGGTTACTCACCATGAGGGAGGCTTTGGACTCTATCATTTGTCCAAGATGTTGTATTTGACCCATACAAGAAAGAAAGAGGAGTTCACTTTCCAAGGCATGGCAATGTAGCGTTTACAACGGACCATTGTTTCATCCAAAGGATTTGTTATGCATCACCCTCTCCGTGTGATGCGCCAACTTGGGTACAAACAGAAAACACTTAAGGGTGAATCTGATGCCAAATTCTCTCATGTCTTACCTCAATGCGCATCAGGTGAACAGCATACGCTGGTAGTTTACATACCAACTCTTATATTTTGCACATTGGAATAAAAGGGAAGAAAAACAACTGGACAGGGATGGTTGGGAATTTGCGGAAAACGGTTATGAGTCGGAACCAAGCTTCCTCAGAGGTCATCGGAGGTACTCACATCCTTATATTGTACGCCCGACCAACGAAACAGTGCCTCCACAAGGAGAAACTCTTGAAGAACCTACTGTACCCGTACTTCAAAAGACTCTCCTTTTGTTGGTACGTAATTCTTGTTGACTTCCTATCGTTTGTATACCTACAAACTTATAAACTTATAATGTACTAATGGAAATATATAACAACAGCATTCGCGGCTAGGAAAATTGGGAAACTGTTTTAAATGCAAGATCAAGAAAGGAGAGGTGTGACCCGGAAGAAATGAAGACAGTTCATGAGAAGATAGGAAAAATTGAAGATCCAAATGCAAAGGACTTGTGGACTCCAAAGAAAAAGAGGTTCACAAGAAGCCAAGGACCGAAGTGATCTAAGATTTTGTTAATGTTTCTTTTATAGTATTAGATATGTCTTTGAACAATCTTTTGCCGGTTCATGTTTATGTGTGTGTCTTGCTAAACTTTGATATCTTTGTTTCATTTGTTTTCGGTTTGGAACATCTTAACATTACATGTGGTTCGTTAAACAATCTAGTCTTTGCTTATGTTATTTTATGTGTCTTGCTAAATTTTTTGAGATGTTCATTTCATTTGTTTTTGGCTTATTATATGAAACATTGTGTTTTTCATTTTTCAGAACCGGCATGGTCTAAATTGTATCATACATGCCGGAAATTTGTTATCTTTCAAGAATAAAGAAAATTAGATTTCCGACATTGATACGGTTTTGAATGGGGTGTCGGTACTCTATCTTTCACTTACGAATAATTGATCTTGTTACAGTTCCGGAATTATCGTGAAGTTATTTGTAATGCCGGAACTTAATCTAATATCTCTTTGTACTTATGGTTAGTTGCCGGCATAAAAGAGAAAAGTATTTCTAAGCCGGATAAGTTCCGGCATTACAAAGTTTGAATTAAATCATGCCGCACGTACATAGCATAGGGTTTAATGATTACAATTCAAACTTCCAAAAAAAAAAACAAAAGGTTGCGTATTACTGAACTAAATATATCCAAATTACTCCTCATCGCTTCCACACGTATGAATTTTCCTCTCCTCCTCTTGAAGAGGTTTCTTTGATAAGGCCAACGCATCCCAAAATTTGTGATTCTCCTCATACAATGCCATCCATCCTTTCCGAAATTTGGATCTAGGTCCTTGTTTTTAACCATCCCACAAGCAGTGGCAATGGACAATTGTCCTTGAGTTTTGGAATAACGAAATGATTGCCGTTCACGAACGCCAAAACTACTCTTCTCTTCTTAAGGGATCCCTCGCATTTTTGCCACTTTGGTGTAAATTTTACTTCTAAGGTGGGCGTAAAATAATGAACAACACATCTAAATGTATCCGCCACTAGATGCCCACAAAGCGGCATGCTCATTCAATATTCGAAGGAAGAAACTTCATCTCTTGCTGGGCCCTAATACTCGAGCATACATATCATCAAACCTCTCGCCTTCACCAAACAAAGTTGCTCATAAAAGCTCCTCTTGTTCACAAGTTGTTCGGCCATCCTCGTTTCTAGCATATTTGCATGGTGTCATACCTCTACTAACCGCCATGTCAAAGATTCCTAATTGTTCGAGTCACAAACATGATAGCCACAATTTCCATCTCCATCGACATCATCCGTATACACAATAAACTCACGAATAGCCTCGAAGTCGGGTCTATGTAAGACTCTATCTTCGTATGGTAGTGTCTATAAGTCCCGGTTGCGAATCCTTAAACATCGTCATATTACCAACTCTTAGCTTAATTATATCCAAACCATCCTCTGCAATCTCTACCTCCAAATGTCTTAGGTATGTGACGGAGATTATACTTCCTTGGCCTACCTACCTCTTTTCTTTGGAACCTCCGATACATCGACTACGGGTTTGGCTTGGAATGCTCACCTTGTAGTTCTTGGTAGCTCAATGTTGGTACCTTTGGTGGCCTACCCATTTTTTTTGGAACATCTGATACATCGACTACGGGTGTGGCTCCTAATGCTCACCTTGTAGTTCTTGGTAGCTCAATGTTGGTACTTTTGGGGGCCTACCCTTTTCTTTGGAACATACGATACATCGACTCACGGTGTGGCTCCGGAATGCTCACCTTGTAGTTCTTGGTAGATCAATGTTGGTACCTTTGGGGGCCTACCCCTTTTCTTTGGAACATCCGATACATCGACTACGGGTGTGGCTAGGAATGCTAACCTTGTAGTTCTTGGTAGATCAATGTTGGTATACCTTTGGAGGCCTACCCCTTTTCTTTGGAACCTCCAATACATCGACTATGGGTGTGGCTTGTTCTTGGTATCTCAATGTTGGTACCTTTGGAGGCCTACCCCTATTCTTTGGAACCCCGATCCATCGACTATGGGTGTGGCTTCGGAAACCGTCGCTTGTTGTTGACTTGTTAACGGTTCCTTCCTTGGTCTACCCCCTTTAATTGGAACCGCGCTTCGCGAATCGGAGTTCGAAATCTCACTCGCGGATAGATCTCGTTTCTTGGTTGCCGCGAGTTCTTCTTCACGTCGAGTCATTTCTTTGAATTCTTTCATTTTTTTTCTCCTTGCAACCTTAGTTTGTGGTCTACCTACCGGATCTCCCTTTCCTGGATCTTCACTTGGTTTGATCCATGGGCGAGTAATTAGCCTTAGTTTGCTCAACAATACTTGTCGGCTAGCCGAGTTACCACGTGAGTAAGCTTCGTGAGAATTCCTTTGCTTCATTTGTATCCCATGGTGATTGTCCAGAGCTTAGGGGTGAGGTTCAAAAGATAGTTGCCTCAAAACGGATCAATAACCTCAATAGGTATAACTTCATTGTACTTCACAAGCATATGATGACATGGAAACCCCAATGAAGACATGTCCGGACAAATACACACATCACCTGGTTTTCCATAATTTTTCTCATATGCCATTTCTCTCATCATATGTTTTATTTCCCAATGAGAGACATTGAACTCTATTCCTTGGAGAAACTTAGTATATTGAAGAAACTGAGTCATCCTTTCCATTGAGCTTTTCTGAAAGCCTTTTGATCCCATCGATATCAGCCTTAAAGTATTGCTCCATTGCCTCGGTGATCGTAACCACGTTGCCAGCCCGGACTGGATGAGATCTTTAAATCTACCATGAGCAGATTCTCACGCACTAGTTTCTTTAGTTTTAAAATGCCTATACTAGGTTTTTCCATGCACGCACAAATTTTTCCTTGTACTTATCCAACAATTTATCCATACAATACGAGACGGCGCTTGGATACACTTCATTATATTTAGAACTAAACATGTTCAATCTCTTTTCATATATATCCTCGGTAAGAGATCAATAAACTTTCTCCCAATCCTTTAGAAATTCCAACCACTTTTATGATTTTCTTCGTGTTCTTTGTCCACTCGCTCTTTAATCTTTCCTCTTTCATCTTCTTCTTCTTGGGTGATAGTTTCTTCTTGAGAACATCTTCCTCTAGTTGAGCAATCATTCTCTTCTTAATATCCACCTTAGAGGTTCAAACAAAGCATGACAATTTTTGTCACATTGTCCAATATGATACGTACATAGGAAATTTTGTGCATCCGGAAATACATCGGATATAACACCCTTTAGTGCGTCATCTTGATCGGTTACGATTACCCTTGGAAGTTGATTTTCCCGGAACAATAATTTCAATTGTCGTAATGCCCAATGATAATTGTAATCCCCTCGTTTTTCTATTAAACACCAAGCCAATGTGAATGTTACCTTGTCCGATGTTTGCCACACGATGTTGAACAACGGCATGTTGTATTTGTTTGTCTTGTAGGTGCTATCCATCATAAGAACACCACAACATGTATGAGCCAATTCTGAAAGCAAAGGATGCACAATGAAAATTTGAAGGGGCTTTTCGTCCGGTCCTCTTTTAATGATACGTGTGTAGTTGTGATCCCAAACTATCTTCTCAAATTCTTGCATAACGCTCCTCCCTTCCCATTCCATCCTTCTATTGGTTGCAATGCGCTATAAATTGTACTTAGAAGAAAACGTTACGATCATCTTTTTCCTTGAAGGTTATGAGAATAACTCTTGGTTTGATACATGCTTTGGTCATCATCTTTACATCCTCGAATTCACGAGGTTTAGCCCGCAACTAAGGAGTGACCATTAAAATCTTTCGGATCAGGGTGGTTATGTTGGCCAAACCACCGTACAATCCCATTCCTTTTCTCTGTCTCTTAAATAGAATACAAGCTTAAAAGGGGCAATTATCCTTCCTCGTATGAGTCTTGTATACCATATTAGTCTTCTTTTCATAACATAACCCTTTCTATTATGGCTATTCTTCGCCTTGTATGTCCCACTTCTCTCGCAAACCATCTCAAAACGCGTATTTGAACCTTGGGTATTCCTCACCAACACACACTTGTTCTTAAGAGCCATCTCTTGATGAGTGCCAAATATTGCATATTTCTACATCTTTTTATTGGCATTTAACTCATCTTTTGTGCTCAGAAATCAAATATTATCCCAAATTCTGTATTTTATTTGTTTTCAAGAATAAATATTTGTACTAATTAATTTTGTATTTTTAGGTAGTAAATTAAGCTCGGAGAAACTGAGGAGCGAAAAGAGCAGATAATTGGAGATTTAGCGTCTATGGAGCGAAAGCCAAAGCCCGCGCAAGATCGGTTGCAACCCAACAAGAAGCAACCCAACTTACAAGACATGGGCTTGAGTTATCCAAGACCGGCCCATAACCCGGATCCAAAGCCCATCTTATCCTCGAGCCGTGAGATCTTACACTTCCACATTCGATGGTCGCTCCACCCTCGCATCATCTCTTATTTGCTCTCGCCTCACAACGAAACCATCAACTCCCTTACCCATAGACCAAACACTCATTTTCTCATCCATTTCTCTTTCTCTCCCGACAACACTTGCGTAGCTCTCCCATACCCCCTTCACCCGACCGGCCGACCGACTTCTCCACCACCATCTCTTTCCCGACAACACCAAAGACACAGACTACACCCAGACCTCGCCGTTCCCCTTCTCTAGGTATAGTTATCTCCTTCATAGCTTCTCCCATAACCCTAGAAGCTAGGTTTGAGATAACTAGAGCTAGGTTTCCCCAATAATCAATTGATGGAGCTCGAGAGACGAATTAGCATAGGGGACAACCATTGACAAGTTTGGGTGAGAGGGTCTTCACTTAATTTCCGATTTGAAGTAAGTTAGGGTTTGCATGTATAAATAGAGGGATGAGCAGTGAATGTAAAGGGCATGCCTGGACTAGCCAGTGCACCAAGCTTAACTCTTTTGTGTTTTAACTGTTTTTAATCATGTTCTAATTTGTGAACTAGGGTGTTGATGAAACCCCTAATTTTCATGTGAAGTAATCACTCTTTGGTTTTGTTCTTGATGTTTTATAATGTTTTAGGATTATTAGTTAACTGTTGAGCATATGAGCCTGTGATGAGTTGTACTATAAGAAGACAACTCATACTAGGGGTAAGTTAGTGAAAATAGTTGATAAACATCCACCTGAGACCTTCAAAGGAAGTCTCAAGAGCATAACCAGGGGTAAATTGCCTTAGCATAAGATTAGAGGGTGAATTCAATCACCCTAGTACCCTTTAACCTTAGTTTACAGTCACAATCACAACTCCTTGTCGCACCGAGCACTTAAAGAAAAACAACAATTGTACTTCTCACAAACCAGTTAGTGAAGCATTGCAATCAACCTTACACAACCACAAATCTCTTTGTGGATCGACACGTGCTTGCCCTGTGTTGCTTGTCGACACTTTGTGCACTTGCATATAACCCGTAGGCGAAGACACTTTTACCAGCCTACCAAGTTTTTGAAGCGCCGCCCAGGGACTTGGTAGTGTTTTTGTGTTGACCATTAGCTCACTTTCTTCGCATTTCGGTTCATTCTTGTACATATGTGCTTTAAAATTTTTGCTTTTAATCACTTTGCTAGTGTAACTTAGCTTAATCTTTTATACTCTTGCATTTTTTTTTATATATCATCACCGCATTTTAGCCAACTTATCTTTGTTTACAACAAATCTGCCATATGTTGCATATCTTAGTTAATCTATCTTAATTGCATATCTGCATTCTCATAACACTAGCTTACATCTCATAATACACTACATTTGTAGCATTAGTGGGGTGTTGCTCCATTGTCATCTTTACTGGTTTTTATATTTAGTTTTGTATATACATATGTGTTTAGCTTTTTCAGTCCTTCTGTTATAGTTATTGTTAGTAATAGTTTCAATTCTTCAATTATATCTGCATCTAGCCTTGTAGTGTAGCTTAGTTAACTATACATTTATAAAATTTTGCATTTGGTTCATCTTAGTTGCATCTTAGCTAACTCCATTAGGTGCTCTATTTTTCATCGAGTGTTTACTTGCATTGTCATGTATCTCGGTTAGTTGCTTGCTTAAAGATAAGTTTGTAATTGTATTCATCAATATTCGCGGCTCTAATCATTGGTTTTTACACCCTTGCTCCAATTGCTGGCCCTGTGTCTTGAATCTTTCCTTTGAGTCACGGGTGCTTTCAACATCTCTCGACAAAACAAGGAAATCCCCCGTGTCGTGGTCAAGGTGCTTGAAAAAAGGGAGCACTGAACCCGTGGAGTGCCTAAACCCGGTTTAATACGGCGGTATTGTACTTTCCAACTCAATTTTGTCTTGAATGGTTGTCATGAATGTGGGATGATTTGCACTGATATCGGGGTTCAACTTTGATTTGCAAAAACATGATTCTCGTGATGCATGAGTGAAATGAATACCTTTTTGAAACTATAAGCCTCACTGTGTAGCATTGAGTGTTTGAACTTTTAATGATAACATACCATGTCTGCTCACTGAACTAGGGTATCTAAGTAACAACTTCTACTTGCTGTGATTGTCAATCCTCAAGCTATGATAACCGAATGAAGTTTTTGAGATTTGTATCTGTGTGTGCATGTTCTTTGTGAAATTTGGAGGATAACCAACCTTGTTAATGACCTGTTGAATCATGAGCCATCCTTGCACGACAAACTAGCTATTTAACGTCGACACCGAGCATTCCGAACCTTGTTCCCATGATCTATGAATTGTTGAAATTGTGCTGAGCATCTTTGTTTGTGCATGTGTGAGACATTATTACCTGACAAACTTGCTACCGTGCTGAGTATTGCTCAATATCTGAACAACATGCTTTAGTGTGCTCTGTGCATTGACAATTGGCTGAACTACCCATATTTTCACTGTGAAATCTTAGCTTCCATCTTCCCTGTGCTCAACTCCATCCCCTGAAGCTGTTGAGTGTAAGCTGCAACTTGGATAGCCAAGTCTGCTGCTAGCCCAGGTTGGCATCAACCGACCCAGTTGAATTCAACTGACCTATACCTCTATGCATGCTTTACTTCGTCAACCAATTAAGCGTGAGACCTTGTATGACCTGTTCTTCTCATTGTGTAAACCTGCAAACCAACAGACCTTGTGTGAGCTGTAATCTGCCCTGTACCATGGTGCATAATCTGTGAAAATTAGACATCAACCAACCCTGTTGACACTCTGTGGCATGTTGTAGAGTGCCGATATTGCTTATTTGATTGTTCATTGGCTATTTCTGTGGAATGTATATATACGTTGAGTTGACATGTTGATACTTTTAATGATATACCATGCAAATATCTTGAAATTGTGCATCTGCTGCTAAACATTTGTGGACCAACATCTATAAGTTGTTATGATCTTGTGGCACTAGAATGAATGTTAAGTGACTGATTTTGTATTAGCAGCTCACTTGTGTTTTTCAAACACACTCTCCCAGCACATGCTTCACTTTGAGTGAGCATAGCCCATTACCCTGTGCACCTTACCCACGTTTTGCTTTTCTTGTGCACCTGTGCTGTGCTGTGTTGTTTGCATAAGCTGTGTTGTTTAGTGCACATAAGCTGTGATGTGTAAACCTGCTAACCTATGCATAAGCTGTGTTGTGCTTTCTCTGTGCTGTACTTGAATGAGTATTATATATGCTTGGTGTGTGCTTGGCTACGGGTGTTTCTGTTTGAGTTCAATTTGATTGCCTGGCATGATAGGATTTTGGGATGACACTAGGGATTAAAAATCATCACATAGGTCAATTAGAGAGCTTGCTTACGGGCAGGATTCATGTTACGAACCCCCCACAGACCATAATGTCACTAGGGATTGTTATGGACATTTTCATAGTCCTGAGCATCAATACATAAACCCTAATGACCATGTGCACATGTATCATTCGCCACAGTGGGAGGTTGAACAATGCTGTCCTTCAGTGAACCCATGTATGCAGTCGATAATGGAGAATCTCAAACTCATAGAGCAAAACAATGCTAGGTTTGAATTGAATGCAATGCATGATCATCCATATAGCAACATGTCTGAATTTCCCTTCTCTAGTGAACCTCATGCACAACCATGCAGTGAATATCCATATGAGGCATGCATACCCACTAGTGAAGACTCTCCTTCAATTGAACAGCTCACTATGATTCTTCAAATGAACTCGATTGATTACAAAATGAAGAATGGAAGGAATCTCATGATAAGATGTTTGTTGTCCCTAATAAAGTAAATTTTGAAAATAGTTTTCTTACTCATGCAAATGACACTGAATATATATGAACCTAATCTAGAGGTAAATGAGTACACTAGAAATGCTACAATTTTGAATAGGAAATGCACTTTTGTTATGATGATGATGATGATTATGATATGTTAGAAGAGCATGTGTATCTTTGAAAATATGGTGAAACCTTTGGGTTCGAGACATCAAGCTTCTCTTGTGAACCTTATGAATGATGCTTCTTCTAATATTCAATCCATACATACATGTGATCTTGAATTGGGGTTTGAACAATTGTTCGCTGAAAATGACCATGCTACACAACTTGTTGTGACTTAAGAAAGGATGAATATTCCCATTGACACTAATGTTCTTATGGATCATGATATTATTTTTGTGTACGATTCCCCGCCCATGTCACAATATGTTGCCTCCTCTCGATTTGCCTATGCATGACACAAAGCTTTTGGATAATGATGATTATGACATGGAGATTGATGAATTGTTCTATGCAAGTGAGCATGATTTACCTTTGTCTCGACTTTAGGAAAGTGTGTAATGGTGCAAATGATCTTATAAACGAAAACAACTTAGATGTACCTACTTTCTTTCCTAAGTCATGATTGAAACTCCACCACCAAACCTAGATGTGCTTTGTCACAAAATATCTAAACCAACTATTCTCGAGAGTTCCTAATCTAGGCCTAGAGCTTTGTGCTTCCAAAATCCTCTTGGACTATTTTGCATCAAAGTATAACACCTTTAGGGAACCACAAGTTGGAATGTGTATGCTGTTCTTAGCAAAACTCATTTTGAATTAGACCTTGTGCATGATGTACCTTTAAAATTGCAAGATTTTGTGCTCAAAAACACATCTGTGACAAGTTTAGGTTTGGGGTAACTTATTCACATATGCGGTCTTACTTGCACTCTCATGTTATATTTGTGTAAGGCTATTGATGTTTGTGCATATCTTCTTTTGGGTTGATCCTCAACTATTTAGATTGTTGGTGTATGGTGAATTTTTCTTGTATATAATCCAATAGGTCTTGTTAAATTTTCTTCCTTGAATTGGTTGAGTCTTCTTTTGCATATATTATGCTAATCCAATATGATCTCAGCCGAGAATGTTGGATTTTAGCCTTGACTAATGAAGCTTTAGCCTTGCTTTCGCCGACATCCGGAAATCCCTTCCCTTTTCTCTATACAACATAGTTCTCATGGATGTGACTATTTAAATTCCTATCATCTGTTGACACATTGAGGACAATGTTTGATTTAGGTTTGGGGGTGCATTTGCATATAGAGTTTTTAGTCTTTTATTTTATTTAAAAAAAAAAAAAAAAAAAAAAAAAAAAAAACTCTTTGTAAACACTTGCATAAAAACCTCCAACTTTTAGAGATCTTAGAGTCACTAGCATGCTTCTAGCTATGTTTACATAGAGAGTCTGACCGAAATAACAGAACTTAGAAGTACTGGAGAACACAATCGGGTTTCTTAGTTGATTAGAGCGTTAAAGTTGGATTTAACCATACCAAAGGGCGAATTAGGTGTTGTATAGATATTCGGTAGTAGAATTGTGATCACCCATAGTGGAGACTACCCATTTTTACATCAAGCGAGGCACCGGCCTACATTTTTTTTGTGACTTTCTAAAAAATCTGTTAGAGTGTGTGTCACCGTACATCAATTCCGGGTAGGAATGGTGAGCTACCCAACTTCGCACCACTTTCAAGACTATTTTTGATCTCTTGAGTGCTAATTTTGTCAATCATGAGGGTGACGTTTAAAGATGAAAACTCCTTCTTGTAGTTCGATTTTGCAGTTAGCATCACTCTCTCCCTCTCAACAACATCAACAGATTCATAGAAACACATCATCGCCAAGCGGAGCATCATCAGAATATTTGAAGAAAAGTTGAAATAGTCAAAGGTTTACATGCAACAAAGAAAAGAAAATAGGATGAGAATTAGTGAAGTTTATGAAATCAAGACAATACAAGTTTTATTATTTTATTGTTATTTTCATTTTCATGTATGTTTAAAAAATTAAAAAAAAAAATGTTTGTCAAGTTTTTGTGAAGTTCAGAAGTTCATCATCAGCTATTGAAGACCGAACACCGAAGATTGAAGACGTTTCTATGAATGCTGAGAGAGAGTGATATTAATTGCCGATCGGGTGAGAAGGTAAGTGAGTACTCCCATCCTTGCTATTGGTTGATTTCCTTTCTTAGAGATCATCAGAAAAAGATTCTTTTTGTCCACAACTCGTGGAGTCTCCAGAAATTATTTCGGAATGTTATCCTTCTCATCTTCAACGTGTGCAGGATTTCTCTCTTTATTCCTGCCTGCACACATGAGAGACTAAAAAAGCGGTCTTTTTGAGTGCAATTATCATAAAACCTTATTGGTGAGGCAGAAGTCGAGGCTTGTGATCACTATCGAATCCGAATTCTTTCATATGGTATGGTTACTTCTCGCTCAACTCTTAAGGATGAGAATGCGTTCTTTGGTAGTTCTAACTTCGTGTTACTAGCATGCAAAAACTCTATGTCCTCATAGCTCCTTGGATGCTTGAGACTCTTTTACACTCTAAAGTTGGAGAAGGTTTTGTGGGTACACCTTTGGTAAACCATCACGAGACTACAACTCGTCCACTAGGGACACCTAAGGGTTTAAAGGCTTAGTGCATACGCTAAATGCATTCGAGAGACCAGCGACGGGTGGTATAGTTAGGATTTCTTAATTTCTGTTTCACTTGAGGACAAGTAAAATTCAGGTTTGGGGTATTTGATGAGTGCCAAATATTGCATATTTCTACATCTTTTTATTGGCATTTAACTCATCTTTTGTGCTCAGAAATCAGATATTATCCCAAATTCTGTATTTTCTTTGTTTTCAAGAATAAATATTTGTACTAATTAATTTTGTATTTTTAGGTAGTAAATAAAGCTCGGAGAAATTGAGGAGCCAAAAGAGCATAAAATTGGAGACGAGCGTCTATGGAGCAGTAAAGCCAAAGCCGCATTATCATCGGTTGCAACCCAACAAGAAGCAACCCAACTTACAAGACATGGGCTTGAGCTATCCAAGACCGGCCCATAACCCGGATCCAAAGCCCATCTTATCCTGAGCCGTGAGATCTTACACTTCCACATCCGATGGTGGCTCCACCCTACACATCATCTCTTGCTGCTCTCGCCTCACAACGAAACCATCAACTCGCTTACCCATCGACCAAACACTCATTTTCTCATTCATTTTCTCTTTCTCTCCCGACAACACTTGCAGAGCTCTCCCATACCCCCTTCACCCGACCAGCACCGACTTCGCCACCACCATCTCTTTCCCCGACAACACCAAGCCACCACAGCTACACCAAAGGTGACCTCGTTCCCCTTCTCTAGGTCTAGTTATCTCCTTCATAGCTTCTCCCATAACCCTAGAAGCTAGGTTTCAGTTAACTAGAGCTAGGGTTTCCCCAATAATCAATTGATGGAGCTCAGAGACGAATTAGCATAGGGGACAACTGATTCAGCAAGTTTGGGTGAGAGGGTCTTCACTTAATATCCGATTTGAAGTAAGTTAGGGTTTGCATGTATAAATAGAGGATGAGCAGTGAATGTAAAGGGCATGCCTGGACTAGCCAGTGCACCAAGCTTAGTGTAATTTGTGTTTTAACTGTTTTTAATCATGTTCTAATTTGTGAAACTAGGGTGTTGATGAAACCCCTAATTTTCATGTGAAGTAATCACTCTTTGGTTTTGTTCTTGATGTTTTATAATGTGTTAGGATTATTAGTTAACTGTTGAGCATATGACTTTTTCTGTGATGAGTTGTCTTTGTAAGAAGACAACTCATACTAGGGGTAAGTTAGTGAAAATAGTTGATAAACATCCACCTCGAGACCTTCAAAGGAAGTCTCAAGAGCATAACCAGGGGTAAATTGCCTTAGCATAAGATTAGAGGGTGAATTCAATCACCCTAGTACCTTTAACCTTAGTTTACAGGTCACAATCACAACTCCTTGTCGTATCGACACTTAAAGCAAAACAACAATTGTACTTCTCACGAAACCAGTTAGTGAAGCATTGAAAACAACCTTACACAACCCCAAATCTCTGTGGATCGACTCCGTGCTTTCCTGTGTTGCTTGTCGACATTGTTCACTTAAAGTATAACCCGTATCACGAAGACACTTTTACCACCTACCATCTCTTTAATTTGCCCAAGCTATTGCTTCCATTGGAGATTTAATTCCCTACATTAGGACAACAATGAAAGATTATAAAGGTTCATTACAAGCAATCCCACATAACGTTCTATAAACTAGGAGAAAAGTATTATTTGGTAACATACCGGAGACATCTTATAGTATTGGACGTATCTGGACCAAGCGGTTTGGAATTTGTTGGATCAATGTGTGACACAATCTAAGGAAATAAATGAAAATAAAATTGAATTAGTTCAAAAAAATAAAATTACCATCTTTGGGTTTAATTTCATGTATGGTTGACCATAATACCGGCATTGAATAATAATGTTCGGCATTATTGAAATACACTTGAAAGGAGGAGACATTATACGATCCAGGCATTGGATGTTCTTGAACACAATAGCCTAGGAAGAACAAATCCGCATTCAAGCTAAACAAGGTACAAAGCCGGTATCTGAACCAGGCATTCTCGATATGTGAGTTTTCCAAACCTTAACCAATTCTGGCTTGGAGGTAATTTTAACAAAATGCCGGGATCAACTACCGGCGTTCCCGATCTTATGTATACCACGTCGGTATTGGAGTTCAAAAATCTTAAACTTCTGGATATTTTTTAGAAAGTACCGGCATGGTCAGTTAGGAGTGAATGATGCCAGTTTTAATATTCCATGGAATATTCGTTGGTAGGTAAAAAGCATAACTGAATACCGGCATGGATAGTTGGTTTGAATACCACGCCGGCAGAGTTTTTAAAATGGGGATATCTTGTACCGGCATGGAAAGTAGTATGAATACCACGCCGGTAGCACTAGTTCGGCGTCGTATTCATACAACGAGCATCCGGTACCAAGGTGTTCAGAGACAAAAAAATGGCGGTTTCAAAAAGAAAAATCAAATTTTCGACCTCTTTAAAGCATTACCTGTGTGTTGGGGTTGCTTGTATGTTGAACATGTTTACTTTTTTGGGTTGGTTCTTCATAAAACACTTTATGGTCACGAAAATCATGATCCAAGGGTGTTGGTTCATCATATAACTCCAATTGTGAGTTGTTATCATACCCCGAAGATTGAAGATATGATTGTTGTTGTAGTTGAGCTAAAGATTCATTCTTTGCCAATTCTCTCATCACAATCATCTTCCATTTTCAAAAAAAATTCCACTCAATTTTTTCCTCTCCTTCTACTCCTCACTCACACAAATTAAAATAAAAACAAACACTAATCTATCCCCCAAATACTTAAGATTTTTACTAATTATTATTAATCACTAATCCTGATTAATGAGGGCTAGATTAGGAATTAAAGAAAATACTAAGATAAGGGGTGACCCCGATTTGATATTTGGATCCAATTTTTGTCTTTTTCTTCAATCCCCCAATTAGTTTTGATATCCCCCAATTAATTGTTCTTTTTTTATGAGACAAGAAAAATAAGACAAATACAAAATGGACACAAAACAAAATAATAAAACTAATAATGAACCTAACAAAATTTTCTCTTGTCTCTTTTCTTTTTTCTTTTCTTTTTCTTTTCTTTTTTCAAATTTTTTTTTCAATTTTTTTTTTTTTTTTTTGAGACTAGAGAAAATAAAATAAAAATACAAGTACAAAGGCCATAGTGTAAGTACTTTACCGCTTGATTCTTCGCAAATTGTATGTCTTGATATCGTAAACTTCTCGAACTCTCATCTTTATAATCTTCTCTCTTGTACAATAGTCTTCAACTTGTAAAAATTCTGCTCCTTATTTTGTTGCTTTACTTGAATCTGAAATCTGCTCATTTTTGTACTGTTGCTTGTAAACCTTGAACGTCTTCAACTTTCCTTCGAATTTGTGATGCTCCTCTTGTTGATGATGATGGTGTTTCTATGGACTGTTGGTGTAGAGAGATAAGTGGATGGTGCTAAGCTGCGAACAATATTACAAGTGGTATGTAAGTTAGCAATCCGATGTCACCATCATGATTGATAAAAATAGCACTCAAGAGATCAAAATAGTGCTTCTATGGTGGGAGGTTGGGCAGCTCACCATTCTGCCCGGAATTTACGTGCGGTGACACACACTCTAAAAGCACATATTTAGACAGTACAAAGAATTGAAGGTCGGTGCCTCACATTATGTAACATGGGTAGTCTCCACTATAGGGGATCACTACTCTAATACCGAATTCGGTCTACATCTTATTTGCCTTTGGCATGGTTAAATCCAACTTTAACTCTCATACAAGTAAGAAACCCGATCATGTTCTCTGTCATCTCTAAGTTTAGTCACTCTTATGAGAATCTCGAGGTAATCTTAGCGACATGTATACTATGTGACTCTAAACTAACTATAAGTTTGAGTTTTTTATTCACTATTTTACACAAAAGTTGAAAATTTATGAAAAAATTTACAATGCAAATGCTTAACCACTCCCCCACACTTAAACTTTACATTGTCCTCAATGTAAATTGAATCGTCCAAAGAAAGTCAAGGTGAGAAATCATAACTGAAAAGTGACAAAAAATCAGAAAAAGTAAAAACATGACAAGAAAAGAAAAGAAAAGATAAGAGATACAAAACCTATGGGTTGCCTCCCATTTAGCGCTTGGTTTAAAGTCGTCAGCCCGACTATATCCTTGAAAGATTCATTCCCCATATACCAACAATCTGAAAAGTTGGGGATCCTTCCATAGAACCTGTTTTGCAAACAATAGCTTCACACAAATATTAGTACAATAAAGCAAAAGTGAAGCTATTGACCGATAAAAGATCCCCCCACACTTATTTTTGTCCACACTCGGAAGTGTATAAAGAATATAGAAGTCGGATACTTCCACGGTTTCTTGTTCCAAAACCTGCGTAGTATGAGAATCAAGTATCTCTAATGGCGGAAAACGAGAAACAAAGTCATTCAACAATATTCTCGAAGCACATACATTCAAACCAATAAGAGGTAAAGGAGAAGAAACAATATGCAACGGTTAGACAAACCTTGCACAATCTCTGATACGGAATCCTCTTCATCCTTGAAAAAGTCAAGTGAATTATTCACCTCTTTTATATCATGGTCCTCTATCAAACCTTGCAACCATTCTTCGTCCGTTCTGCCAGTAACCAAAGTCTCGAAATAAACATCATCATTACAATCATATGCAAGCTCAATTGATTCTTCCACAATATTGGTCATACCGGTCACATTCTCAACACACTCCTCTTTGTTGTAAGGCACATACTCTTTTGCGGATGCAATATTGTCCATAAGGAATTTCTTTAGAACACTCCTTGCATCATCCTCAAGCTCTACCTTTTGAATAGGTTCTTGATCATTATTAAGATCAAGGCTCGAGTAAGCTACACTAGTGTCATCATATTCCTTTTAAACTTCACCTTGATCGCAAAAAGACTCCATTGTACACTCCTCAGGGATGTCACCATAAATTGGTTCAAGGGATGTATCATAATAATCACTACTATCATAGTCAACATAATCTTGTTCGTCGCTGAATTTAGTGTTGCTAATATCTAACTCATCCTTTTGAATAGGTGAATGATCATTATAACGATCAAGAGTTGAGTTAACTACACAATTATCAACAAAATTCCCCAAAGGTTCGCCTTTTTCAACATAATTATTCATTTCCTCCCTGTACTCATCAATGCCCTTTCTTATGTCGGAAACACCTCTTTGAAGCTCTTGGAGTGATCCATCCAAATTCTGAATATATAGTGTTCCATTTGTTTGTAAGCTCATTCGACAAAGAAAAAGTAGAATTACTTACTTGATTGCTAGGCCAATTATATTCCTTTGAATGGGTGGATGATCATAACTACGATCAGAAATTGGGCCAAACATACTATGAGCACATTCAGTCGATGAAACTGGTTCCATGCTTGGTTGTCTACTAACTGACTTCATGCTGACCATAAATTGTTGCATTTCATCTACCAAACTAGAAGAAATGTCAATACGAGCACAAGTATCATCCCCTCTTTGTGGTTGCTCACTTACATACCCACCGTAAGAAGGTTGATATGTATGAGAATAACTCAAAGTGTACGTGGAGTATTGATCATAACCAAAGGATTGATTTTGATTGTACTCCCCGTAAGGGTGATAGTTGTCAAATTGTTGAGGTTGAAAGCCGTATTGATTGCTCCAATATGCTCCGTCCCTGAAACGAGATTCTCAAAACTCGGTTAAGAACCAAAGAATAAGAAAAAGTAAAAGAAAACTAAAAACAAAAATAAGAAACCAAAAACAAGTGACAATCGCTGCCTCCCCGTAGCGGGCGCCTAAAATTTGGCGGTTGTCGGCCCGACAAAAAATAATTTACACTTTCTTACTACTCAAAATATATAATGAAGCAAAGGGCAAGAAAGGATCGTTCTCTCAGAGAGGACTAGGTTGTCAATATGTTTCGTTTTCTTATAATAACACCTAGGGTTTTCTGATTCTTATAAACGAAAATAAAATATAAGGAAAACAATAAAAAGTAAACACGCAAATCAAGGATGTGAAAATATTGGATAAAGGTTTCATCTTCAATTGTAAACAAGTTTTTGAATATATAAATAGAATTCGTATTTAATCTCGCTATCATCAAAAGCCCTAGAATACCTTATTGCAAGAATACTCTGTAAATTTCATAAGTCATCAACACACACATTAGAGCTGAGTATGTGAATTCTACCTAAAGAATAACCTAACGCCTTGCGCTAATTAAGTTCAATTCCTAGGAGCATTAAGTTTCAGAAATAGGCTAATCAATGCAATTGTAATACATTGCGCATGACAATTCGGACAAAGGTCAATTTTTACATATGATCACAAGGATGTATCACTACAAACCGTAATCATATCTTGCTACTCGTATTCAAGGTTATCGCTCGATGATGAACCCTAAAATAGTTATAGATATGGATGTGAGTTCAATCAATTCTAGACTTAACTAAAAAAACATTCAATCATATTGCAATACATCAATCATGCAATTATTATAACCCGTAGAAAGTGAACAATGATTTTGAGAGAAAACTAAGTCATAAAAATCATAACTTGTTTTCCAAAATCCAACTACATCTTCAACCAATAATAAAAACTTATTTACTTGTGTTTTGGAAATCATCATAGAAAGCAAAGAAGAACTATCATGTGAAACCCTAGAAAACAAGTAGAAGCCTCCTAATGGAGATATCTAGGTTTAGAGAAAGACTTTTCTATTTATATGTTTCTTCAATTCCAAAAGGATACTCTTTCCAAATTTAGGTCTTCTCAAAACCTATCTCCAAGTGGTCCGCCAAGCCCATGTGTGAAAATAAGTCTCTGGATTTTTGTGTGAAAACTGGTCACCGGAGTTGCTGACGTCATCACCGGAATCGTCGTTCCAGGCCAGGAATCCGGTCGTGAAAAATCGTCTGGCCGCTTTTTACCGGAAACCAAAAGTGTGACGCGTAGCTCATATCTCTAGCCGCCAACTCTTGCATTCAACACATACTCCCTTTATGATTCAGTGAAACTTTGCAATTCCCACTTTCCATTTCGAAATCCGACAACCGGAAGTAGCTCCACCGGCTCGCCATTCCTGCTCTGTTTTCGCACAATTTTTACAGTCTTGTTCAGGCACTGTCACTTCCCTGCAATTCTAACACATTCAGCTACACAACATCATTCCCTGCAGCTAATTCATAATGCCAACAACAGCAACACCATCTGAACTACTGCCTCAACAACTCTGTACACCAAACCATGATAACCATCTCAACACATGCCATTTATCATCTTTGTCCCTTATTTGCACTTTCTTCTCAATATCAATTCCACCACCAATGCCAGTTAATCCACCAACTTCATTTCCAGTTCACTTCGTTACAAAGCAACAACACTTGACAGCATCTTATAGACTTCTTTCTGCTAGGGTTCAAACATTTCCATCTACTCCAATCTCTCCTGAGCCAACAAAGACACAACTCATGTTTCTACAACTCAATCCCTGAAGCCCATTGCAGCAATCATGTTCTAGCTATTTCACTTAGCATCATTGCTTCTCTTCCTGGCAGAGTGGAAGCTCGCAAACTACTTGCACATTGAAGCACCATCCTCTGCAGCTCCTTGCATTCCTTCCAACTTCAACATCACAAACCTTTTCTGCAAAATCACACCTTCATTGGACCATATAAACTGTGACTTCAAGTCACTTCCATCCTTTACTTGCATTTTGAATTCAACAACCTCAGTTCCATTAACACCATCCGTGGCAAACCACCAATACCTCGCAACACACCCATTCCTTTAGCTTCACATACACATCAACATTGCCATTTCAACATCAGGTCACCACCAACACCATCATAGCCGCAACAGCTACTTCTATGCCATTATATCCTTAGCTGCATCTCCATTAGCAACCTCAGCAGCTTCATTACCAATTCCTGGCTCAATCTTCCCTGACCAGCACAACATCTCAGCTTCAATTCCACTTCTTGTGCACCAGCAGATCCCAGCTACTAACCATCTCAAGCATCCACCATCACTGCAATCCCATCATCACCAAGCTCATACCTCAATTCTTCATCCACAGACTGCATCTGCAGCTACACTGCACACAACTCCATAGCAACACCTCAGTTTCAGCTGCATCACTTCCATTTACTGACTTCTCGGTACATCACAGAACATAAAACCCTTGTAGTTCGAAACCTAAAACACATAACCCAAACTCATGGCTAGCTGATGGCAAACCAGCAACTTGATGTGACTGAAAGTCTCTCAGACATTTTCTCGAATACCCTGTGTGCCACAAGCTGGTAACTCAGTTTTAACCTTGATGATGATTCCTAAGGTCACTGCTCCTTCCCTGCATTCACATTCCACACAAATTCGCACAACCACATTACTTAAAATCATTTCAGAACACCAAATCTTTATCAATTAACATCATTCATCTCCTATAACAATGGCAGCAATCTTCAGTTGCACGGACAGGTGATAGAAGAGCTTATTTTACCTTCTCTCTTGCGGAGATTCGAACTAGAACAAAACCCAACTCCAAATTTCTCCCGAGAACTTGATTTCAGTTTCATTGCTCGATTCCTTCTTTTCAAACCCTTGAAACAACTACTATCTGTTAATGGACATCCATCGATCATCATCTTCTATTTATGTTGAACCATAGCTAGTTGTTCTTCACCACTTCGAAAATCCCAATTAACCCATTGGAGTCAGTCCATCCACGTGAGCACCGGCTTCCAGAAACTCTTAGCTACAACGGCACAGACTAACGTCTGAAACTTGTTGGTTTGAGAAGAGAATTTGTGTTGTTCAGGACTCGACCTAGATGAGGTCTAATACCACAAATCGATATCAGCACCCACGCTTGGATACGGGCCACCTCGAATAATCGCTTGTTGATTTAACTATCGATTCCTTTGGGAGACTGACTTAATTTCGCGTAACTCCTCTTGTGCAACCTAGCATGCGCCAAATATAAATCTGCGAGTTGACCTTTTGCCTTTTTCGCTCCAAATGGATAGTTTCTCCTTCTTTTGCTCCCAAATGACTCCATTGCACCTAATAAACTCAAAATCAATCATAAGAGATGCAATTCAGAAGAATAATAGCAAAGAAAGCATAAATACTAGATATTAAATTAGGTGTTTTACAACACTTATCAGTTGGCATGCTTTGGCGCGTTCGGTGTGGCTGGCATGATTTGTCATTGGCACATGTGGGAATTAAGGTTTGGCTTGTCGTAACCCTAATTTGAAAAAGATACCCCGGTAATTATTTAGGGACACCTTAAAGGTTTCAGTAAATGTGCCTAGTAAATGCTTGTTACTTTAAATGTTGTGACATCACCATGTTGCTAGGGTTTAGTGTTTTACGATTTTAACCCTAAGCTAAAAACCACCATCAACATTAAGTCCCCGCTTAGCTCGGAACAAGGTTCCTTGTTGAGAGGTAAGCATATGATGGTGACATAAAAGGACGGAATCGAGGTATAAATCATTGCAAAGATGGTTAGGAGAATTCAACTAACCTTTTTGAGTGGTAACGAGATTTTTGGCTTCCCGTGTTGGCGGCCCTGCGTAAGTTGCATTGGGAATGCGAGGCCCAGTGGAGTGGTGAGATGAAGTTACTGCTTGGTCTGGTGTTACATTTCTAAGAAAAGGGGGCGCGGTCTTGGAAGGCGACGCAAGTGGAATGCTTGGCTCGAAGGGCCAAGAGGTGGCGTGGTCTTGGTAAGGAAAATGCGTGTAGATGATAAGGTCGCGACAGTGGAGCAGGTGGCTTGGCATAGTGTGGCCTTGGCAAGACGAGATGTACACGGACGGCTAGGCGTGGTGGGGCCGCGGCAATGGCATATGGTGGAACGTGCAAGGACGGCTAGGCGTGGTGGGGCCGTGGTGTGGCGTGAGTGGTCTTGGACGTGGAAATTGGTATTTGCGGGACCGGTTTCCTCTTTTACTTCCTTGGATCAAAATTGGAAATCCTTTTCTTGTTCGAACTCCCAAGTATCACGCCTATAAAAAGGATGGCTGACCTTTCCCTTTGATTCACACCCTTATTGTTTCTTCTTTTGTTGCTTGGTAGCGGTGAAGCGGGCGAGCGGATTAGGTATGTCTTCAAAGATTGCTTCTTACGTGACTTGCTTTTTCTTTTGTTTTCTTGTGTTGGTGTAAAAACCCTAGTTGTAGGTGTACCTTTCCATGACCGTAGTAATGTTGACCGCCTCAACTCATTTTGTGCAAAGTAAGCACGCGATAGTGTCGCTATCCCTTTTCCATGAAAACCTAGTTTTTTAGGGTTTACTCCTTGTCTTGGTGTAGCCGCGCGTGTGCATGGTCCCCTCCTTTTTTGGGGCGCGTCTATCCGTCGAGCGAGTTTAAGTTGCATGTAGTGGTGATGTATAGTCTGCCCGGTCCCCACTTTCGCGTATGCACGAAAGGACTTTGAAACCAATTAGTTTGTGCCGAGGCGGCTCCCTTGCGTCCAATAGAATAATTTCTACACGATTTACGTAATAATTCTTGCTCTTCTTGTTCCATTGAAGTTATCGCAGCAGTGAACAAAAGTGTAAGAGAATTTTGGTTAAGATGTCAACAGTTTCTGCGGTTCCGAGGGATGGGAGTAATTCCAAGCCAAACATAGATGACGAGTTATTCACGGCATCAACCACGATTAGGAGAAACCATCCCCAATACGTGCCGATCCTTCTGACCGGCCCGGAGAGCGAAGGAGAGGATCGATCGGTTCGGCCAGGAGGCATAATAAGGTTTTTCCTTCAGAGGAAAGAATATCGTTCCTCTTTTATTGACTTTAAAATCCCTTCAAGTCCGTTGCGTTCCTTTGAGAAATGAACGCGATTTATGATGGACCGGGGAACTGTAAAGACCAATTTGACCGGGCGCATATTGTCGACATTTGTTGCGGGCTTCCGCAATGCTTGATTAGGAAAGACATTCCAGGGTTGGTTGCTTTTGTTTCCAGATGGTGTCCAGACACCCATACGGCCATATGCAGGTGGGGCGAAATGGCTATTTTTTTGGAGAGCGTGGCGGTGCTGCTAAATCTTCCTGTAATTGGAAACCTCGACGTCAGGCTGTCTGCAGACGAAGAAGAAATTCGCGCCACCCTAGTTGCAAAGTCAAATGGATTCGTTCGGAAGGAAAACGAGACGAAGTGCTTTTATGACTGGTGGGTGTCTCAGTGGTTTCCTGACGAGTTGGAGTCGAACCAGAAGAATAGCGTACTTCATGTCGCGGCGTTCTTGGCTCTTTGGTTATCCAGGGATATTTTTGACGACGTCTCGGGAAAGAAAGAGATAAGACAGGAACTTATCACATTTGCCATAAAATTATCAAAGGGCGTCCCTCTCCCCCTCGGTGGTTTATTTCTTGGTTTTCTGTATGCACACCTGGATCAGCTGGTTTCGGACATGCACGCCTCGAACGGCCATATGAAAGTGGATTCGTATGTTCATGCCGCCTTTCTCCAGGCATGGTTGTGGGAGAATTTCGAGAAGTATGCCCCGAAACCGTTGGTTATAGTTCCACGAGTCTTGGGGTGGCTCCAGGAATGCGTTGGTCAAGGCGCCGAAAAATTGGTCGAAATCGATTAAGTTTCTTGAAAACTCGTATGCGGTTAATTTTCGTCCATCGGCTCCGGTGCATCGTCCATAACTCGGGTTAGTACCTTTGCTCCTGCTTCGAATATGTCTTTGTCTTCCGATGAGAGGGCCCGGAGCGTTGGAGAGATGGTGTTCATGCATAGCCGCACTTTGGCTACGTGCCATTTTTTTTTTTCGAGGAGCTTGCAAAGAGATCTCTTATAATGTTGATAGGGCTGCTCTACATATGGGTTTTGACCAGGGGTCTCACTTCTTTGTCGTAGGTTGTCAAGAAATCCCGTTATCAATCATTCTCGATCTTAGTGCTTTTGTGTCGGGTAAAAGTCTGCCTTTCCTCGCGGAATGGAATCCATCAACGACCTCCAAATATAACATATTTTGGCAGGATGAGTTTCTTGCTATTCATGGATTCGTGAATGATGTGGTAGAAAATCGTTAGGATAAGCCTTCTCCTGCGATTTTAGCGGAACATCCACTGCTGAGGGATCCCAAGCGAAAATCCGTTAGTCCAAATGCAGATAGTCCCCAGGTGAAGGAACGAAGATCTAAAGATCGTGCGGGCGGCTTTCAGTCAGACTCCACGGTTCTGCCGACTTTTAGTTCATCCAATATGCGGGTACGTACGGCTCTCCTCTTGACCTTGTCCTGGATCGTTTATTTCCTTGTTCCTTTTATGAGAATGCGCCCTTGTATTCTGTCCAGGGTCTCAGTAGTACGAACGCCTTTGCCAAACTTGCGAGCAGTCAGAAAACATCATTTTTCGAGAAATAGAGCGGCGTTGCAGAGCCTACCCATGATGACGCGGAACTCGAAAAGGATGAGAGTTCGTGTGGTCTAGCACCCGATGTAGAGCAATTCTTCCGATATCGGTGTTGAATCTTCTTCTAGTCGGTCCAAATCAATCGGTGAGTCGCCTCCATGTTTTTCTTCTTTCCCCTCTTTTTTTCTTTGCAAGTAAAACTAAATTTTGATTTTTAGGAGGAAACCGTTCACGGGATGATCTTGAAGTGGAAGACCAATGGACTAAAGACGCGTAGCCGTACTTCCCACTCACGGAAATCGTGCCGGCTAAGCGACTTGGACATGGAGATTCATCGTCCCGAGGGTGCTTTCGTGACTCAGGTGGAGGAGAGCACTTCGGGGATGAAATCGTAGTTAGGGATCTCCTGCCAGTTGCAGATTCGGTTGTGGGTGCTACCTTCAATCCTCCATATTTGCCCCCTTTCCCAGGTCATGTGTTAATTGGTGGATTTAGCGTGCCAGCTAAACATGCGACATTGTACACACCAAGATTTGGGAAAGCTATGGTCACATTGCCACGTATAAGAAGATCACTAGTCGACATGCGTTGGTCAAGCGTATGGAGGAAGCCTTGTCTTCGATTGATGAGATGTGCAACGTGATTGGTCATACAATTTTTGAGGATGTAATCTCGAGCTGGAAGTTCCATCGTGACATGTGCGTGGGCTTCGAATTCAACGTTCCTTGGTTCGTTGAAGGTCTTTGATGTTGAAAGGTCGTTGGGTCGGAGCGTGTTGAAGGTCCTCCATGAGACATGATGAAGAAGCGGAAACGGAATTCAAGAGGTCAGGCAGGGAAGTGAAACTTAAGAGGCTGCACTCCAAAGCACGAGGGAGGCCTTTGCCAAAAGGAGCAAGCATTGTTGGAAAACTTCCTTGAATATATATCTCGTCTTCTAGACCTCTTATCTTTAGGTTTTTTTTTCAAAGGAAAATGAGAGGCGCCCGGTTTTGGTTTTTGATTTCGATTTTCTCAAGGTTAATAGATAAATGCTACCTTGACGGTTTTGGATTATATATATTTTTTTTTTTGAATGAAATGTTTAGAATTGAATTGTCTTTGGCAATGAATGAAAGTGACACAGACATCCCAGGAAAACCATGGAACCGTGTGTTGGTAGATGACATGGGATGAAACATGGCTATAGGTTTTATCAGAACTCGAAAAAGCAAACCACGTATTTTTGTCTAGATAAGACTTACTCGGTTTCTTAGGTCTTCTGATAAGAATAAACTTTTCGGGTGTAGGACCAAGTTTTTTTTTTTTTTCGATAAACATGGTCATGGGAAGTCCCCAGTCTTCCGAGTCGTTCTTTGAGTTGTCCGATAACCGCGGTGCTAATCCACAGGCGGATCGTTTGAGCCGGCCTCCGAGAAGTCCCAGTCATCCCTTGTCGTGTCATGGTGATAATCCGGCCGTCGAGTAAGCGAGTCGGAGTGGATCGCCTTCCTCTACCATCTTGACGTCAGGGTGAAGAATCAGGATCGTCGGGTTGAAAATTGACATTGTAACCGAAAGATCGAACCTCCCGCCGTGGTCGCCAATTGTTTGTAGGTGAAAATGGTTTCGCTGGATTCCCGGTAATTGCGGGTGTGCAGGTGATAAACAATTTAAACCCTAAACAATATCGCAAGGGAGTACTTTAGATTCGAGAGATCAATGCTGAGAAGTCCGACCCTAAAGCAAGAAATGGCCGTTCCGGACTTTGCTTCGGTCCACAAAGTGGAGGAGAATGGGTTTGTTTGGGTAGGAAAGCAAGGAAAGTGGTGAGACCAGAATAGTTGATTTTGGAAGAGTAGTTGGGTTACTATGACTTGTTATCAGAAAAGTGAGAGAGCTCGCAAGGTGAGCTAGCAAGTACTTCTGAGTGTTGTAACTCCCGTATGAACTTGTTGTTCAATGGAAATAGGTAAGACCTATTTATACAAGTCGGAGAAAACGTACCCTGGTCTCATTAAGGAGTGGGGAAGTAAATGGGAGGAGGAGGTAACCGTATGCATGGAATTGATATTCCATAAAGTGGTTAATGCATGAAACGGGGTTTTCATGAAACTGCTAACGTTATGGAATTGATATCCCATAAATTTGTTAACGCATGTGCTTTATGTCCCATGAACGTTTCACACATAACTTCCGCGTATTTACTAACCTTTGACCCTTATGACACTTCCTTATGACAGGCGTAGTGTATGCCGTTTGTAAAATTCCAAACCAATACCCAAAGAGGATCCCCGGTTGTGTTGATGTCTCGAATGTTTTGGAAAACATGGGCACGTTGTTGTGGCTTGGGAAGTCAAGCTCGGGAAACTTACCCGACTGGTGACCTTCGACGGTCGAGATTTTTCATTTTGAGAGGAGGGGCAACCGTTGATCGTTGCACGCCTTCGTTTTGGTAGCCGCGTAGTGAGGGCCAACGTGGTGGCACGGCTAGGTTGGCATGCCGTGGCAAAACTTAGGTTGTCGGTCCAAGGTTACCATGTGTCGTTTGCAACCTTGGATGGCTAGGATTTTCTCCGGGATTGAAGGGAAACCGTTGATTGTTGCACGCTCGTTTTGGCAGTCACGAGTGAGGGCCAACGTGGTGGCGCGGCTAGGGTGTGGTTAGGCTTGGCATGTGGGGCCAAGGTTTCGCCTTGGGCGTGGCTAGCTTTGGTTAGGTGCGATTTTGGCTTGGCATGTGGGGCCAAGGGTTTTCCATGGGTGTATGGCGTGGCTAGGTCCAAGACAAGGTCGTTTGGCTTGGAATGATGTGACTATCATGGCTAGGCCAAAGTCAAAGTGTGTTTGGCATGGCGCGTCTATATTGGCTAGGTTTGGTTTAGCTTGGTATGTGGGGCCAAGGGTTTGCCATAGGCGCATGGCGTTACTAGGGCCAAGGGAGTTTGGCTTGGCATGATGTGACTAGCATGGCTAGGGCCAAGGAAAAGTCGTTTGGCATGCCCAGTAGTTTGGCTAGGTTTGGTTTGGCTTGGCATGTGGGGCCAAGGGTTTGCCATAGGCGCATGGCGTGGCTATGGCCAAGGCAAGGGCGTTTGGCTTGGCATGATGTGACTAGCATGGCTAGGGCCAAGGCAAAGTACGTTTAACATGGCGCGGCTAGCTTGGCTAGGTTTGGTTTGGCTTGGCATGTGGGCCGAGGGTTTGCCATAGGCGCATGGCGTGACTAGCTTAGGCTAGGTACGGTTTTGGCTTGGCATGTGGGGCCAAGGGTTTTCCATATGCGCATGGTGTGACTAGCTTGGGCTGAGGTGCGTGACCAAGCAAGGGTTTTGGGGCAAAGGTTGTTTGGTAAACTTAGACGGCAGGATTTGCTCATGGGATTGAAGGGCAGCCGTTGATTGTTGTAACGCCTTCGTTTTGATAGTCGCGTAGTGAAGGCCAAAGATGGTTGCGCGGCATGGGGCCATGGAGGTGCGTTTGGCATGCATGCAGGTGTGGGCTGGCATGATTTGCCATTGGCACGGGAGGTGCTGGGCTAGCATAGGCGGCATGCTTTGCGGCGGTCGGTGTGGCCGAATGATTTTCCATTGGCACGAGGTGCAGCCAGCATGGTTGGCATGCTTTTGGCGCGGTCGGTGTGGCTGGCATGATTTTCCATTGGCACGTAGGTGCGGCTAGCATGGTTGGCATGCTTTTGGCGCGTTGGTGTGGTCGGGCATGATTTGCCATTGCACAGAAGGTGCGTCTAGCATGGTTGGCACGCTTTACGCGATCGATGTGGCTGGCATGATTTTCCATTGGCACAGAGGTGCGTCTAGCATGGTTGGCATGCTTTTCGCGGTCGGTGTGGCTGGCATGATTTGCCATTGGCACGAGGTGCGTCTAGCATGGCTGGCATGCTTTGGCCGGTCGGGTGGTGGCATGATTTGCCATTGGCACGAGAGGTGCGCCTAGCATGGTTGGCATGCTTTGGCGCGGTCGGTGTGGGTGGCATGATTTGCCATTGCTTTGCGTCACGAATTAGGGTTTTGGCTTTCGTAACAACCTAATTTGAAAAAGATACCAGTAATTATTTAGGGACACATTAAAGGTTTAAGTAAATGTACTAGTAAATGCTTGTTACTTTAAATGTTGTGACATCACTGTCTGCTAGGGTTTAGTGTTTTACGATTTTAACCCTAAGCTAAAAACCACCATCAACAACTGCAAGGGAGTACTTTAGATTCGAGAGATCAACCGTACAAATCCAGCCTAAACTAAGAAATGGCCGTTCAGGACTTTTTTTGCCACAAAGTGTAGGAGAAGGGTTGGTTTTGGGGAGGGAAGCGGTAAGAGTAGTTGTTTTACGACTTGTATTAGAAAGTGGAAGTTAAGGATGGAGAGCTAGAAAATGTTTTCCAGTTTTGTATGCTCCTCAGGCCGAACTTGTTGTTCGGTGAAATAGTAATGCTATTTATACAAGCCGAAGTGAACGTACTACTGGTCTCATTAAGAAATGGAAAATATGTGAGTAAATGGGAGGAGGTGGTAACCGATAACGCCTGGAATTGATGTTCCATAAAAAAAAAGCGCTTCACCATTATTCCCTGTATTTACTAACCGCCTCATCCTTATGACACTTTCTTATAACGGGCGTAGTGTACGCCGCACGCTATAAACCGCCAAACCAATACCTAATGAGAATCCCCCAGTTTGTGACATGCGTTGATGTCATAAAAGGTGTTTTCGTGGAAAACGTGTAGCACGTTGTTGTTGTCTCGAAAGTTGAGCTTGGAGACTTAGGCTCGGTGGTGACCTTCGAAGGTCGAGATTTTGTATCTTAAGAGGAAAGATAGTCGTTGATTATTACAACCCTTCGCTTGGTAGCGGCGTCATGAAAGCATGGTCGACACGGCTTTAACGTGGTTGGCGTGGCCAAGCTAGGATTTTGGCGTTGGGCCAAAGGTGGATATGCGTTAGGCGGCAACCTTGGACGGTTGAGATCTGCATCTCGGATGGAAGGGTGGCCGTTGATTGTTGTAACGCTTTGTTTGGCAGCGGTAGCATGGTTTAGGGCCGGCATGGCTTGGCATAGTTTAGGCGTGGCCAAAATTAGAGTTTTAGTATAAACCGTGATGTTTGGCCTTGGACGGAAGTTGACATGTGTTAGGTGGCAAACTTGAACGGTTGAGATCGCATCTCGGATGAAGGCGGCCGTGGATTATTTCAACCCTTCGTTTGCAGCCGGCGACATGAAAAGCATGGCGGCATGGCTTTATCGTGTGGAGTGGAGCCACGCGCGTGTGTGGCTTGGAAGGGAAGCGCTTTCGGACTTGTCTAAATTAGGGTTTGGTATGTTGAACCCTAATTAGCTCCCTTACTAGAACCGGTGTAATTTCTCACTCAGGACTCCATTCTCACGGAAAGAATTTCCTATCTCCCTACGCGGGAATATTTAGGTTTTGAGCTCGTTCGGGAGATGAAAACAGCCCGAAAGTAAAACTCAGGAAGAATTCTAAGGTTATCGTGCGTTGTTTGGCGACCTTGGACGACTAGGATTCGTATCTAAGATGGAAAGGTGGTCGTTGATCGTCTCACGCCCTCGTTTTGGTAGCCGCATAGGGAAGGCCGGCATTGTGGGACGCGGCAAGGTGGTTGGCATGCCATTGGAACATGTGGCATGGCATGCCTTGGCGTGGTTTGGCGTGGACAAAACTAGGGTTTTGGGCCAAAGGTTACCATGCATAGTTTGGCGACCTTGGACGGCTAAGATTTGCATCTAGGAGGAAGGGTAATGTTGATCATCGCACGCTGTCATCGTTTTGGTAGACGCATGGGCAATGCCGGCATGGTGGGGCCAAGGCAAAAATGGCGCGGATGGGTTGGCATAGTGAGGCCAAGGGTTTAGCATGGACCGCTTGGCATGGTGAGGCCAAGGCAAGGTGCGGTTGGCTTCGCATGGTGGGGCCAAGGTTTGGCATGACATTATGCATGGTGCGCTAGCATGGTTGGCATGCCTTGGGCGTGGTAGACGTGGATGGCCTGGTTTGCCATTGGCCAGTGGTGCGTCTGGCATGGTTGGCATGCCTTGGCACGGAGATGTGGCTAGTATGGTTTGCCATTGGCACAGTGGTGCGGCTGGCATGGTTGGCATGCCTTGGCGCGGAGATATAGGCGACATGGTTTTCCATTGGCACGGTGGTGCAATGGGCATGGTTGGCATGCCTTGGAGCGGAGATGTGGGCATCATGGTTGCTATTGGCACGGTGGTGCGCTGGCATGAGTCGGCATGCCCAGGCGCGGAGGTGTGCGGCACGGCATGCCATTGGCACATGTGGTGTGGGAATTAGGGTTTGGCCTATAGAAACCCTAATTAGTAAAAAAATGTACCACAGTAATTTTCTACTTGAGACATATTAAAGGGTTCAACAAGTGCGCTTAGTGGAGACATTATTACTCAAGTTCGTGACGTCACCTGTCTGATTAGGGTTTCACTGATTTTAACCCTGTCGAAAACCACTATCAACAACAGGTTAAAAAGTCATTAATAGCTTTCTTTTTGTCTTGGAATTAGATAATTTGTATTAGAATTTTAATTATTTAGGTTTAAGGTTTTCATGGTTTTTACAAAACATAAATTCCATCTCTACCCTTATTCATTTTTCTATGCGAGCAGATTTACTAAATTATTATTATGTCTAAAAGATTTGTTCGGTTAGATAACCATCAATGTTTTTTTTGGAGTTTTATCGGAAAGGTGGGGCCACGTAGTATATTTTATTTTTATAAGACTTTCATTTTCTTTTCTTTTTCCCATTTTGGGTATTCTTATACAGCTAAAAACTAGGATATATAACTAAAAATTAGGGACTTAAAATCTGAAACCTTTATTTTGATAATCCTTATTTTATGCTAACTTGAAACGTAATAATTAGGAAAAAACGGTTAAAACTTAATATACGGAAACGAGAAAATAGTAGGAAGAATAAGATTAATAAACTTAAGAAAACTCAATTAGGACCATTAAATTAGGCATCTCCCAGATTGATGTGCTGACATAATTTGTTTAGAATTAATTAAAGTTTTTATTAATCGACTAGGCCCCACCATAATGCAAGATGAAGATTTCTGTTGACCATAAGCAGTTTAAGCTCCAAATATTAATTTCTGTTAACGGTTAAAACTTAATATGGCCCCACCATGAAAATTTCTCGATGTTTATTAAACTCCACCGAAACTTTAAGGGTAAAACGGGAATTACCATACCATTGATGGACGGAACATAATTTTCGACATATTCACTATTCCAATAAAAAAATATTAAGAGCATCTCCAACGGTGTCTCGATATATATCCTATGTGGAAACCTAAAAGTTAGGCTTTTAATAAATATTATATCGAGACATAAGATATATATCGAGACACCGTTGGAGATGCTCTTAATAGTTTTTTATTGGAATAGTGAATATCTCGGGAAATTATGTTCTGTGCATCAATGGTATGGTAAACAGAAAAAATTATGTATATTTGAAATTATGTTTCGTGCATCTCGGAAAATTATGTTTCCCAAAATAATTTTAAACAGAAAAATGTATGACGTGGGTATGGATTGGAGTATCTAAATTTAGATACTCTCATCCAAACTCAAACTAATATTAATTTTTGACTATCTATTGGAGAGTTTTTTTAGTTTTGGGTATCTAAAATCCTATGTGACATCAATTTTTATTTTTTTATTTTTTTGGTTTTTATTTTTAGGGTATCTACCACGTGGTTTTTATTTTTTTGGGGTAATTTGTGTTAACTAAAGATTCTTAATTTGCATTACCTCCTACAAAGATTGGTAATTTGCATTACCTCCCCTACAAAAAAACCACGTGTAAGTTAGTGTTGAGTCAGCTTATTTGGAATAGACGGAATTATTGACCAGAGGAGATTTTTACTAATTTTATTTTTGTGGAGGAGATAATGCAAATTACCAATATTTGTAGGGGATGTAATGCAAATTACCCCAAAATCGATAGTGTATTCGATAGTTTAATGAGAAAACAACCATAAACAAAACTCACAACTATTTTAAGACGGGTCACAATAGAATAGAATAATAATAAAAATAAAAAGACATAAGGAGTAGGATATGTCAGTAGCATCACACGCATATTTTAATCGTTAACAAAATTTTAGTTTATCAACAATCAATCAGTGTTATTGAAAAATGACATTTATAAATGAGGAACGTTCCATTGACAGGCTCCGCTACCTCGTATCATCCGTAGGAAATACAGAGGCGCTAGAGATTTTTCCATGGGAATTCGGGTTACTCGATTCTTGCACTAAAATTTGATAGTTTTTCCACTCCTCCATCCCACATATATAAAGTGTGACTTTTAATTCTCTTATATTAAGAAAAGAACATTGGATTCATAATATTTTATATTTTTCATGTTTTACCCTTGTCCTATTAGGTAACACAATTATTTGCACTATAAATAAGGGTATATGTAGAAATATTCATCTAGGAAATAGTAGACCAGCCTATCTAATGGGACAAGCAAAAAAAAAATTCCGCCATATAATAGGAACGGAGGGAGTAACATTTATTTCCAAATTTATTTTCTCTCTTACCTCACTTGCATACAAACAAGATATTTAGGATCTCTCATCTCACTTGCATATACACAAGATACTTGGGATCTGGATTTGGTTATTCTAAAAACAAAAAGGAGAATGACCAATAGTCTAGATCATATTTGGAGTAATAATCAAAATTACAAGGCTATTATTGGGGCGTCACGTTTTATTAGAGGGGCTGCACTTAGATTTTTAGTGTCCAAAAAAGTGGTTATGAGATATCCTAACACCAAAGCAAAATGTCTAAATTACCCTTGAACTAAAATAAAATTTAAAACCTAATATTTTCCATTCTAATTTAAGAAAAAAACTGCTCCTCTTCATCTTTCTTCTTCTTCCTCTCCTCGTAACTTCAATTTCAATTCAATTCAACTTGATTACGTTTCTGCTGGTGTTACGTCTAGTGTTGGGTTTAATTTCTAAACGTAAAATTTGATTATGAAGAACTTACGTCCAGGTTGGTTGAATTCAACCGTAAAATAGGATTTGCATGTAGTCTTACGTCTAGGTTTAGTTTATTCAAACCGTAAAATATAGTCTTACGTCTAGGTTAGTTTACTGAATTTAAAACAGAGGAAAATGTAGAATGTAGTCTTACGTCTAGGTTAGTTTTAATCACACCGTAAAATGTAGAATTCCCAACCGTAAGACGGTAGGTTAGTCTTAGTCTTACGGCCAGGTTAGTCTTACGTCTAGGTTAGCTTAGTCTTACATCTAGGTTAGTCTTACAGCTAGGTTAATCTTACGTCTAGGTTAGTCTTAATCAAACCGTAAAATGTAGATTTCTTTTGTCCTATTAATAACCAGTTACGGTTTGGAGTTCATAACCTAATTGTAAATAGAGCTCACGGTTGGGAATTGAACGAAGCTTCAACCTATGATGATTGAGGGACCGATAAGTTCGAAAAATCCAATTTTTTACGTACTTTAGCTAATTTTCTCTATCATACAAAGATTCACCCACCTCAAATTGGTAACTTGTTTCATTCATTTTGGTTGAGTGAATCAAAATCTAGGGTTTGAAAGAAATCTCCAAAATTTTTCTTTTTTTTTCTTCTCTCTAGTCTTTCTTCCACGAAAACTTTGTCTCAGAATTCATCAACTTTATATCACAAAATTCATTAATTTAATTATTATCTAATTAAATGAAATTAAAATTAACTAAATAAGGGTTGTTTAGTCATTACAAAATTATTTGAGATAAGGGGTTTTTGAAATTACTTATGGGTGACCCGTTTTTGCCATATTAGGTGACACCCCTCTAATGGAATGTGAAGTCCCAATAATAGCCTTCCAAAATTAAGTATATAGATTTATTTTTTTTTGATGCCCTAGACTAGTGGTCCCTAGACAACTCCTTAAATTGGAGAGGATTTCAGCAATTACAGGGTTCGAATCCTACCTCTGTAGTGGGAGGGAGCATACCTACCACCAGGCCACTTGGAGATTGGCACATATATATATATAGATAAGGTTAAACAAAGATGCATAGTGGTTTTATCATCATCCAAGTTCTTAAAAACTTGTCATCATCTAAAAAATATATATTTTTATGTACTCTTATTTTGACATTAGAATTTATATTTCTTGGAACAAGAAAATGTGAAAATGGAGAACTCCAAACTGGGCAAAACTATTATTCATCTTTTTCGTGATAAATCATTGATTG
>JAJJWW010014411.1:0-36103 GCA_023531295.1 Papaver armeniacum
TTTAAAATCTTGAAAAATCGCTTTGGAGCGTGGAGTCCAGACTTCAATCTAACAAATGTCAACCGACTCATTTCTCCTTAAATGTTGGGTCACGGGAGTATTTGTCAATAATATCTTTTACTCCAAGTCCAGAAAAATCTCAACCGTCTAAAAATCATGCGTCCCTTTCACTCGTGTGTAAAATCAGCTGACATCATAATCATCAGTGAGTTTTATCTTTCTTTCTTCTTCTTCGATATGATCAGAATTCCACCACTTCCAACTTCTCGCAGATAGATAGTAAAAGTTCCAAAATGATTCCACCAACTCCAAGAAGGAAAAAATGGACAGAAGAAGAAGAACGAACCCTAATTGACAAATACGGTGAGATGCTGCACAATGGAACTCTCTCAAAGATGAAAACTAGAGAGAAAAAATTCAGACCAATTGCAGCTCAGGTAAATTCTCTACACCATTGTCTAGATCCTATTACTTTTCCATGGCAATGGTCATGGAAAGATACATCTACTAAAGTTCAGAACATGAGACATCAATATCTTCTTGTTAAACAGAAAATCAAAAAACCTAGAGAAGATATTATTGATAACACTGATAATAATCATAATCATAATGAAGAAGTAGATGATGAGATTTTGGATATTGAGGAGTTTGATTGGGGTGAGGGTTTAACTCACTGGCCTAATTTTCTTAGGTATAAGAATGTTTTTGGTGATGTTGCCTTAGGAGGATTTAATGGCCATCAGAATAATAATAATATTGTTGGGAATGAATTGATGATTCGAGTAGAAAATGGAAGGAATTATAATAGATCTATTGTTGATGTATCAAGATTTGGGAATTTGGGGGAAGATGGATTTGGGGTTGGGATTGATGATGGTGGGGAAAATGGGGTTTTAGGATTAGGGTTAGGAGGATTCGATTACGATGGAGAGGAAGGGGACGGGCGTAATGATATGAATGGTAATGGGAAGGAGAATGGTGGTGGTGATAGATATGAGTATGAAGAATTTGGTTATAGGAGTAGAAAAAAGAGGAAGAAATTGAAAGGAACTGATAAAAAGATTTGGGGTTTTCTGAATAGTCAATTTGTGAAATTGAGAGAAAGAGAAGCACGGTATGAAGATCGTGAAGCTGAGAGAGAGCGGGAGAGACAGAGGAGGGAACAAATTAGATTAGAGCATGAGCAGGAGCGAGAAAGGAGGTTGATGGAGAGGGAGAAGGAGAGGGAAGACAGGGAGAGGAGTAGAGAGAAGATGAGAAGGGAGAGGATTCGTGAATGGGAAGTGATGGAGAATGAGAGTATTGAGAGAGAAAGGAGAAGGAGAGAAGAAGAGTTGGTAATGGAGAGAGAATGGGAAGAGAGGATGCAACTAAGGAGATTGGATTGGAAAAAGAGAATGGATGGCATGTTAACTCAGCACAGAATTGCAATGGATCAAATGCAAACAAGAATTCTTCATGATCAACAGACAGTTACCAATCAATTGCTTGGAATACTATCGCACTGGACTGGTCATTCTCACGGACTTCCCGATCATACAGGATCCGGAAACGCTTATCTCTCACAAATGATACAGAATTTGCATCCTGTTAATGGAATTGTTCATGGTGAAAATAGGGTTGAGGTTGATAATCAAGATGACCAATATATAGTTGATGGGTGACCTGGGTTCTATAATGGATTACATAGATTGGACATTTGAACCTCATGGAGTTGTGAGGGGCAGCGCCTTTGTGTATGACTGCGTGCATCTGTTGGAGCTGTATTAACTTCGGTTATGTATGTTAATCTGGTTAGTCTGAAATTTCTTTTATATGGGTTTCTTGATCTTATTAATGTTTAGATTTTGGCTGTAAATGTATTTATATGATGAATGCTACATCAGATTGATGATGACAGACCAATCACTTTATCTATCTGTTCTTTCATCAATTTTTCCATTACAACGCATTTAGCTTTATATGAAATATAGAGCCATGTAATTAAAGTAATGTAAACATGTTAAGTTCTGCAAATTTGAATATAGATTGTCGAAAAAACTTCTTTAGTTACTTCATTCTATTTTTCATAAATATCGGCCATCAAAATGTTTTCTATTTGCATGCTACAAACATTCAAGTCAACATATTGTCCACGAGTCAAAAGTTTTGAAAGACGGAGGAATCACTTCATTAGAAGAAAAAAGAGAAGATGAATACACAAAGTATAGCTAAGCACTTCTGTAGTTCATAGTTTATTAATATCTCTGGAGTAACATAATTTCATATGCCAATGGAGATTGTCGATACTTGATAGGTATGTTTGTTGAATAACTCCCAAGGGTATTAATATAACCTGACGTCTCTTGTGTTTGTGGAAGAGTTTTGGTGCAAATTTTTGTTAAAAATGTGAGTACTCATGTTATGTAGTTTACGGAGAACCAAACCAACTTCACTGATTTACTTTTATACCTCTTGACACTTAAAACTAGTTAGATTGAAATCAATTACGTTAATTTCAGTCACTGGTGTTTGAAAACCACTACACCACTGAGATTTACTAGGGAGACACTATACTGACACATGTTAACCTCAAGTGACTCATTTCGGGTGATATCACCTCTCTGAGAAAAAGTCAGTAGTGGATGTAATTACGTAATTAGCGAAATAGATGGAAGGTAAGCTATGGCATTCTCTGGGAAGAGAAACTGCAGAGTATAAAGAGTTATCTCAGAGTTTACATCTGTAATTCTTAACACAGACTATGTATTTTGTTGTAAATGAGGTGGAAGAATTTTATCTTCTGCACTGTTTACTTTGCTTACAAGAACGATGAAAAGAATTGGTGCACATCAGGACATGGTAAACAAATCTATATTTCCCTTTCATCCTTCTCTGATTCACTTTTAAAGATGAACGGTTCTTATGTTTGTTGATTATACTCACAGTTAAGTTGGTGCTGTACTATATCTTTTGTTTTTTTTACATGACTAAATGTTCGTTCACTTCTGTCCTTCAGTTATTCACTTGGTCCTTACCAGGAACGTAATCAGAACATTGGATAACTGTCAAAATTTCCTTGTTTCCTAGAGTGATAGAAACACACTTGGTCGCAGACTAGTAGCATAAAATTTACTCTGGTGGTCCTTTATACATGTGGATCCTACATTGGTATGCTAATAGTTGTATATTCTGCAAGCATGTCTCTTCCTCATGGCTTTTAAGATCCAGAGTTCAATCTTGACGATCTACCCACCCAGTAATATTAGTTGCTATTGAATCCTGGAAATGTTGATTATCGTGCTAAGTTATTCCAAAATCCAATGAATGTTTTGTAGGTACAAAGCACTTGTCACCTTGGATATGCAGTTTCCCATGTCCACCACCTTGTGGATTTACAAATATTTTGAATATGAGAACCGTGGAGAATTTGAAGAGTCTGTTTCATATCATCAAATCAAAGAAAGGCAAAAAGGTAACTTTCTCTGGGCTGAAACCTTTTCTAATATCAGTGTGATAGTAAACCTTGCAGCTAGGCATATAAAACAGAACGAAGTTGGTTCCTACCTCAGTTTTTATGCAAAATCGTGTTACTTGCCAAACTGCCAATCTGTTCAGACCAAACAGTTCCTCTGAGACTCAAGTGAACCACGGACTGTGTATTCATTCGTGGTCTAGCACAATGAGTTGGCTTATGGCATACTTCAGTTTCTACTGCATTAGTAGAAACTGAAGTAAAGTAGTCTATTCTATTAGTATTCCAAATGTCATGCACTGCCACCTCTTTCCAACTATCTAGTTTCAACCTTGGGCTCTTCAGAATCTAACTAGCTAAAGAGATCATTATCATGCATAAATGTCTGTAGCTCATACTATTCATGTTACTAAGTACTAGTACGATTGTGTAAAGCCTTCAGTCAAGCCACCTATTAAGCAACTCTATCCATAGCTTGGCTCTTTCATATTAATTGATTAGGGCGGTATCCATATGTATGGTCTACATGTTGATCATATGCAAAGTTAAGCGATTAAAAATATCCTCTACAACTACAAAGTGTTAAACTGAATGATAACAATGCTATCTACCCATACTGTATATCTTCGTTTCATTCCCCACACTGTTACTGAAACTATTTATTCTTTTGTGTTCTTTATTTTTCCAAATCCCTTAAATAGTAGATACATATCACGACTTGACTTGGCTTTTGATCACCGAACAGGTAACTTTGAATTTAGTGAACCTCTCTAGTATATTGTGTATTTGCGGAATCTATGTCTGATCTTATAACTTTCATAGGTTAGAATCTATTCTCAGATTTCTGTCTGCCTTTAATCAACCTTTTTTTTACCATAAAGATACTAAGTAAAATATCTGGTAAATTAATGCTTAAGAGCATCCACAATGCTATTTTTACCATAAAGATACTAGGTAAAATATCTGGTAAATTAATGCCTAAGAGCATCCACGATGCTAAAACCTGAATTAGCTATATGGCAAGCTAAATCTGGGTTTGAGTTTTATCAGGCAGGCTTAAAAAGTGAGCCCGGTATCATTGTCATTTTGAAACTGCGCGCGACTCCAGGTTCACTTTGATAATAAGCCTGGTGGTAGGTTCAGTTTTAAGCCTGGGCCATTATTTAGTAAAACTGTAAAAGTAGAATCCTTCACAAAACCTTTGAAGGATAAACAAGCTAGCTCATCCTCAAGAAATGACAGTACATTTCCTTGGAAAAACGTCTGGAAGATAAAGAACCTTGCTCCAAAACTCCACATCTACATACGGAGGGTCCTACATGAAGTCTGGCCATTTTCAAGAACTTGCGCAAGTATGCGCGAGGGATTGGTCAAGACTGCAAAATGTGTAATAGAGCTGCTGAAGACCTGGAGCATTTATTCCTCAACTGTTCTATGGCAGTGGCTGCATTTTTTGGATCTCAGTCTGGATGTAGAACTGAAGTGTACAGGGGTCTTTCTTTTGTGCAGGCGATTGCAGAATGGCTGGAGAAGAAAGGAGATTATGAAGTCTTCAGAATGGGCAGTTGCGTGTTGTGGGCTATATGGAAAGTCAGAAATGAGAAGATATTCAATAGTAAAAATCAAAGCAATACTGGTATCACCAAGGAAGCTAATCACTGGTACGACTACTTTATTCCTCTGTTGCCTGAAGAGGAAACTGAAACCCACCCAATCCAACAAAAATCAGCTGCTAAATGGCAACCACGTGAGGTGAATTGGATCAAACTCAACATTGATGCTGCCGTGGTTAATTATGATGCGGGGTTCGGCTGTGGTTGCAAGATACTCTCATGCAAAACTCCAACGTGGTGGGACTAATAGTCATTCTGTTCTAAGCCCTCTGGAAAATGAATCTAGAGCAGTTCTGTTGGCAATTGAATTTGGTTGATTACTTGAGCTAAAAAGAGAAATTATAGAGAGTGATGCTAAAAGGCTCACCAAGATGCTGAAGGATGAGACTGGAGCAGTCCCTTGGAGGATTAAGCAAAACCAATGTGAGGAGTCTGGATGAAGTCAAGTTCAGAGTTTAACAAAAGAGATGGGAATGCTGTATACCATGCTCTGGCAACATATGCCTTATCAAACCACTCTATGGTCTGGTGGTTATCTTTCTAATCCCCCTGTTGTACCTCGAGTTGTGCGTAGCTGAGAGTAGGTGTTGGTTGGAAACTCCTACTAGCTGAGAGTAGGTGTTCTTCCCCCTTTCTGAGAACTAACTTAGTTCTGTTCTGTGTTCTGTTTTGTCTAGGGAAAAAATAAAACTAAAATAAATATGCACTATTAAATAGGTTGGGAAGGTTAAGCTTGTCTTTTCCGTGTTTCAAATAAATCTTTCACTAAACTATCTAAACCGGAAGTGAGTTGGACTGGTGAGTCCAAAGTGGTCTTCCACCAAACCGTGTTTTTCCCCTATAAAGTATCTTTCCATTATAGTTGTAGTTCATTTTTAACAATTCATTTAAGTCATTAAGAAGAAGACAAAAGCTCGTTATCAGGCAATAGCCACTAAAAATATCTCCTTTCTCCTGTTCTGACTCATTCTCTTATTCGTTTGTTGTACATTTCTTCATTAAGGTACTCAAGGGAGGTGGAGGATGACTAATACAATATACTTCACAAGCCTTCGGTATGACGATCCGGTCGAACAAGGAACGGAATTACGGAAGTTGTTGCTCATCGTGATAGTGAAAACAGCGGGGAGGAACAATCTGGAGCTGATTTGGCAGTATGTACTGGAAATATTTATAATGGATTGTTGGAAAAGGTGTCTATCCGACCTGCTATCAAAATTAACTGTTTTTGTTCTCCCTTCGACGAAGAAAAAGATGATCTTCAGAAGAGCGATACATTACATGTTCCTTCTACGATTACTGTTGTTAGTAACTTACGTGCTTCCGAACCCGGATGGCCAGTTTGGCTCTCATCTGTTGCTGGTGATGTGACTGAAGGTTGGGATCCACTACAAGCACATAATTTCGAGAAGCTCTACAAGGTTCCCTCTCTCTCTCTCTCTCTCACACACACACACAAGATATGTGTTTCTGTCTTCCTCATTTTTTTTTTTTGTGATATTTCAAACTTAGGGTTTAGTTTTCTACTTATCTAGATTGGGGATGGACTTCGAAGCACTGTATACAAAGCTAAAGACCTGTTGACGGGAAATTTTGTTGCAATAAAGAAGGTTCGATTTGATTCTATGGATCCTGCCAGTTTGATGTGTATGGCTAAGGAGATTCTTGTCTTGCGCAAATTGGATCATCCTAATGTTATGAAATTGGAAGGTTTGATTACTTCGAAGATGGCTCAATCTTTGTACCTTGTGTTTGAATACATGGAACATGATTTGGCTAGTCTATCTGCAACTGGAATCTGCTTTTCCGAGGATCAAGTAACATTCTCTTGCTTTCATCTTTTTTTAATTTTGTCTTTTAACTTTTAAGTAAATGGATTGATTGGCTGAAGTTTGTTCTTGCATGGGCAGGTAAAGTCTCACATGTATCAACTGTTGTCAGGGCTTGACTACTGCCACCACCGTGGTGTAGTTCACTGTAACATTAATGGGTCGCACCTCCTCATCAACAATAATAGTTCCAAGCTTAAGATTGCTGGTTTCGGATCAGCCTCAACCTTGTCATTTGATCAGAAATCCATGACTATTCCGCCTGGCAGATTAGTGTATAAAGCGCCAGAGATTTTTTATGGGGGAAATTATGGTATAGGTGTAGACTTGTGGAGTGCAGGTTGCGTATTAGCTGCATTTATGTGCGATAAGCCTATTATGGCTGCACAAACAGAGGTAAACTGTAACCTCCTTCTCTGTCTTTATGTTTTAGAAATCCTGGAATTGTTCTTCTTGTTTTGCTTGTAATTTTTTTCCCAGAATAGGATGTTATAAAAAGTGAGTACAACAATGATCTTATTAAAGCATGTGTACGTAAACTGAATACTTTTATATCCGCTAGCGGCAGGAAAATAGCTAATGTATTTTTACATTTCATACACTTGAAGTTTGACAAATCACCTAAAAGTGCATAGCTAATATGGCAATTTACATATGATCCATTTAGATGGAGCAATGGCTTATGATTTTCAAGATATGTGGAATCACTTCTGAAGAAGACTGGAGAAGGAAACTTGGAAGATACAAAAACAACATCAAAGAGACATTCACAGAATTCCCACGAATCACACCATCATTACTAGCGCTACTTGAAACTCTGCTTGCTACTGAACCAGCTGAACGTGAAACTGCCAGTGCTGCCTTGATGAGCAAAGTATTTTCATATCCTTCTTTTTCTTTTTCTTTCTTACATGTGTGTGTGGCAAACAGTCCCCGTGACTAAGTCGTCGTATTATGCAGTTCTTCACCACAGGACCATATCTTTGCCATGATTCAAGCTTTCCTAAGTACCCTCCTAAAGAAGAGTTGGTTGATCTGAAAAAGAAGAAAGTTAGGTCTGTGGATAATAACTTTTTATCCGAGTGAAGCTAACTTTAGATCTCAAATCTGTTGCTTTCAGACCATATAATTTCTTCACTTAATTTTCTTATGTATAGGGGGCTTCAGCATTCTGTTCGAAGTTCCAGCTGTGATAATGTGAGAAAAACAGTGCACATGATCGATCTATAAGGTCAGATTGCCGTGAGGTATGCCATCTAAAATGCATTTTTAACCATCACTATATTCTTTTGGTGCAGTTCATATTCAGGTTTGTATGTCATACTTACATGTGAACTACCTCTTAATGCAGTTTACATCTTCATCTGAGTTCCTTCCTCCAAGTCCACTGACTCCAACCGCGGGTGTACCAGTTAAATGTGCCAGGTATGTAGAGCCTGAATGACTGATTGCATATTGTTGTTCTCTAAGACGGTTAATCTTTACTCCATGATGAAAATCATCCTCACTGATTATTATGCCTAGTATAGATCCCTCTTGTAATGTATCACAGTCATAGGCGAATTATTTAGTTCACATTCAAGATAGGAAGCTACTTCTTTCTGATTGTTTAACGGTTTCTATTTTTTTTTTATCTACTCCTATCCATGCTTTTGTAGGAGGGGTATTGTGCAGTACATTGATGGTTCCTAAAAAGTATTATCAAGTCTTCTACGTAAGTCCACGGAACACAAAGAAAACGTCACATTTCTTTTCTACGTCTCTGTTTATGCGTGCGTGTGTGCCCGCGCAGGTGCATGCACACACATGACTAGATGAAATAAAAAGATAAAACTTCCATTGTAAATAACAAGCAGACACTTGAATAGAATTTTCAAAGTTTCTCAGTTCTTTTGAATTCGACAGTACTTGTTTGTGTATTAGATTTACTATCACAAGATACTGATACACTTTAGTGGTTCGCAAACACCTCTCTGATGTCTAACTTTTGATGCACAGCCTGATGTGCATGGCGTAGGACACGAGTAGTCTGCTTAAGTTACACTTTTGCACCCAAATGCCAAAAATAATGTGAAAGCAATACAAGATCAAAGTTGTCAGGAAATTTTGAACTTCCCCACATTGCAATAACTTCATATAATATAAAGGGAAAAAAATAAATAAAATGATGGGTCCTCATGTTGTGAGATAGCTTTTGCTAGTGTGACTTTTAAGTTACTTGTGGCTCATTGCCCTCCACTTACTGAAAATGTGGCCCAAAATCAGGCTTGACTTCCCATGTCTCTTTACTGTGACACTGTCCACAGCGAATTTAAAAATAACAATTGTCTCTCTTTAAGTCAATGTGATGATAGGGGGTGCAAATTCTGCAAGGGTATATCAATTGACGAGTTATGAAGATCTTCCCGACTCCCAAATTCACCTCTCTGCCGTGTCAACTGAAGAATTCATTGTTATACACAGGCATAGAGAAATCCTGATCCAAAATCACCGCAGCTCTTAGAAACTGACTAATTGCCACCTGACCCAGGTGTGGAAGCTTCTGATATAATCAATGTGCACACAGCAAATTTCTCATTGAATATGGTGCAACCCTATAACATTAACTCACAAAATTTATCGAGTAAAGATAAAGTTGAATAATTTTTGTAAAGGTCCCCTAACAAGAACGCACCAGTGGTCTAGTGGTAGAATAGTACCCTGCCACGGTACAGACCCGGGTTCGATTCCCGGCTGGTGCATTTTTTTATTTTATTTTTTTATGTTGCCAAACTCTCTCTCTCTACTCCAAATAGGCTTCTTGCACACTTTTTCTTTGTGACTCTTGTTTCGAAAGAAGAAGAAGAACATAAAAAATGGATTCAGAAGAAAAGATCACCGAGAACTCATCATCTCCGACGAAACGAATTTTAATCCCCACACTTATTTTAGGTTAATTCCGATGATCTCTTTGTTTTGAATTCATTTACATTTTTTGGGATCTTTATACTAAAAACCCTAGATTTCATTTTTTGTGTGCAGGAGCAATTGGTGGAGCTATTGGGTTGGTAAGTAAACATAGAAGAGTTCTTGGTGTTGGTAGAAGCTGTGCAACGTATGCTACTAATGCTGCTATTGTTACTGGATCTTACTGTGGTAAGCAACACTAAACTTTCTTTTAATTATTGTGCGCATATTGAGATTACACAGATTTCGTGTTTCATTTCTGTGATAATACCTAATATTGATGTTACTGATAATCGAAGAAGACTAGGGTTTGGAATTTCTTCTTCTTTGGGAAATATATCTGCGATGTTGTTGAGAGTATGTTGTGATATTATAAGTAGGGCCTTTGAGAAAAGACTGTTTATCTTTTTTTCGGTGAGCAGAAATGAGCTTACTGAAGAACATTTTAGCTGAGCTCTTTACTTAATTTAGTTTAAGCATGTAAATTTACAATAGATGAGCAGTGGAAACTGGTAGGTCTTCTGAATATTTGAGTGACACCTCGCAATTTTGTGTCCAAATCTGGAAGTTATCCGTAGTCATCAAATAACACATGTGAATAATAGACTCGTCTTGTGACTATCACTTCTTAATCGACCTTAGACATTACAAAAGGAACAATTTGTAAGCCTGTCTTTAAATATGTCGCTTCAGCTTTCTAGTATTTTATAGGACACAAGCCTGCAGGTCACGGAAGGAAGCCCTAATTTGAAATCCTCATATGAGTATATCATGCAATCCAACCTTAATCTGTGAGGTAATCCAAACTCTTAAAATTGGTGCGAGAAGGAGAGGGCACTTTTAGTGCTGGGAAACATACTAAAGGACCTACTTTGGTGTATCTTTGATTTGTTAGTTAGAGTCCATAACCCTTCGCAAATAATTTAATATGCAGTTGGCGTTGAATGGTTCTGGTGTTCCAAAAAGTTTCATCCTGTGCTTTTTATTTTTCGTACTATGACTACCGAAACTGTTCACTATGTATATATACACAATTCTCAGTGCATGTATTGTTGCATTGAGCATCTTAAAGATGTTGCTTCAGAGTGCAACCTCTTGTCCTTTACATCGTTATGTAGGCTGAAAACCAACTACAGGAATTTAAATGTCCTATTTGTTGAAACGAATTGAAACCCCTGCATTCAAGTATTGTGCTACCACTTGTCCTTTACATCATTATGTAGGCTGAAAACCAACTACAGGAATTTTAATGTCATATTTGTAGAAACGAATTAAAACCCCTGCATTCAAATATTGTGCTTTATAAGCTAAACCATGTTTCAGTAAATCGAATTGAGTTGTACTTACATTTTTTGTCCTCATTTCCATTATTCTCGTTGACTTAACAGGAGCACGTGAATTTGTAACGGCGGCTCGAAATTCAGAATCTGGTGATCTGATAAATTCTGCACTTGGAGGGTTTGGTGCTGGTGCTATTCTTGGTAGACTTCAAGGTCGATTTTCCCGATTCTCTGTTTCATGTGCAAGTATTTATATTAGCTTAAGTAACATAGTAGTTGCCTGTTATATTTAAGCAGCCATCTAGCATGGTCCTCTCGTAGTCTCAGTTAAATCGTCACTATCTTCAATAGGGAAAACAAAGGATATAAAAATCAGTAACATTGAAAAACTGACATCTCTCGTATTTTAGGTGGTCCACTCGGTGCAATCAAATACTCAATGATGTTTGCCATGGTAGGCACTACAGCAGATTATGCCATTCCTCGATTGAGGCATCTCATGGAGACAAAGAAAGAGTCTCTATTGGGGGACAGTCAGAATCCTGATAAGAATTGGTTGAAATTGCCAGAGTGGTCGCCCATTCAAATACTAGATGAGGAAGCTCTTGCTGCAAAACGGGCTCGTGAGCAACAGCTTTATGGTCAAATTGCCCCAGTTAGTATACATGAGAAAGAAAATTGACTACTCTTAGCTTAGCATATACATAATACAATTTTGAGCTACATTTTGTATATCCAGGCTCTGGATCCAACCAAGATCATGTAATCTTTCTTTTTGTCATGTATTTCTTGTTCAACTTCTGACAAAAATGCAAACCAGTTGGGTTGTATATTACTCGCTGAAATAATTCGATTTTGTTGCTCTTTATCAAATAAAGAGATAAAGATCAGTGTTTCAGAGAATCATGTTCCATCAAAAATGGGCAGTTGAATCTCTACTGTAATAATTTGATGTTTTTAAGTTTCGTAATATCATGGTCCAATAACATTTTACTGAACTTCTCAATTAATTAGAATGAAACCCATTTTATTATATAATGTAAGCAAGACTTGCAAGTTACTACATCTAGATTGCAGACACTAAAGCATACTATAGAAAAGATGTAGAGATCGGGGTTTCGAATCATGCGCCCTTCACAATAGGCACTGTAGATGGCAGCGATGGTGAACGTACAACATCATTACCATTGGCAGAGGCATCACAGTATCCATGTAGTATATCCACTTCCTATAGGCATCACAGTATATCCACTTCCTCTTGAGTGAACCCTAGTGAGCCAAGCATAGCAGGCCAACAGCTGTTTTGGATTATAAGAATTGCTTGACAGCAACTGCTACCTAAATGCGTCTCACCATTAAGAAAGAATAGTATAACCTCGCCACTACATGCTTGAAGCTCCATTAACGAGTCCCAGCATTCTGAGTATGATCCAGTCGATTGTAGTCGAGCAGCCAGGGATATTGGTGATCCTGCAGGAACATGCACCAAAGGTCTTGCTAGTGCAGTAGTGCTAATATTATCCATTGCGCTCAGTGCTACTACAATCAACATTGCCAGCCCACATAAAAACTTTGAAGAAGTGAAATAAGCTGCAGCCATTGTAAACGCAGGTGTGGTGCAGCAGAGAGATAGATGAAGGTATGAGAATGGGAATTGGGTAATTCTATTTATATAGGTTGAAGAGGTGAAGTTATAGAGATTGATGCATGCAAGAGTGGAGTGCGTTACATGGGTAGAATTGAATTGGGAATGAGTTTATCATCAATTCTAGATCATGGATTTCATTAAGGCAAATAAATTAGTGATCAAGGAGAGTTATGGAAGTTGAAAAGGTTAACCTTTTGAGATTCAGTATTTCATTAAACGTCTACAGATACAGCCGTTAACAGAAAAAGAAACAACACACTTATATCTCACATATATCTCTCTTACACTCTCGTTACACCTCACAAATCTACACCCATACAATGGTTTCTCAGCGTCCCTCTTCGGTTGCAGTTCCACTATCTTGTACCTATACCACCTAGCACATACCAAGAAATAACCAAAATTCACTACATTCATCACAGTAATCATGTAATAAAAGTAGTTTAATCTCCCTTTGTTTAGATTTTCAGGCAGCCAATTCCCAGTTATGTTTCCTTCAGTCGATCAAAAAGTTTGAACAGACGAAGAAAACAAGCGTTCACCTTTTTCTTATTCAGCCACCAGTCCTTCCAGAATCGTGTTGAACTGCCATCATTAATCTTTACATCCACCAAAGCTGCAACTGAAGATCTAGTCTTCACTACCAATTGCCACACACCCCTTCCCCCTTGGCCATGTTAACCTCAGCTGGAACAATACATGAAGGGCTAGCGTTTGTTCAAACAGCTGCCTGATAACTGTTTTTCTGATTCATGCCTACAGCTGAACATTTTCTACAGAAGATACATTTCTTATAAAAACAAGCAAAACATTCCAACACGTATAGGATTCAGGGTTCAGGACAACATAACATGTCTAATCAAACCATTGCATAAAGGAGAAACAGCGAACGAAGTTAAAAACTATTTCTCCTTAACAATCTAAAAAAGCAGTTAGCAAAGTCAGAGACTTATACATTTTTAATTGCTCGAAAATGATATCCTAACTAGTTTTCTCTTGCTGGACTCCTAACCAAAATAACTTCTGCAATTTGAAGACCCACAGAAGCATCTTTTCTTTGGTCCGCAGTTTGCGTAATTATATGTCAACTCTGTCATTGGAGGTATATGTTTAAGTGCGTAGAACATGATATGCGGGAAAGAATCCTTACTTTTGCCATGTAAGACGAGCTGCCACAGAACATTTGGAGAGCAGCTATGGTTCATGAACCGAGCGACATTTCCCATCTTCTTGGCACTGATCATTATGGGAGATGAAGGCTTGAATTTCTCATTCGAATCCATGTGCCTCTCTTCCTCTATTAGCTCTGGAACATAATTCCATTCTTTCAAGTAGTAGTCTTCTGTATCGGTAGCGTTAAAGGTATATTCATCATCTACATTTGCTCCGCCTCTATCATCTTTACCAATGACTTCCCCTGCATATTCACAAATGAACGTACCAGCACGTATAGGATCCCAAGACCGAAGGCCCCAACCTTTATCCTTGGTCTTAAAAACCTCAAGACGAAGTTTCAGACCGTTTTGCGACACTTGGTTACTGCAATCAGGGTAACATGAACAAGAAGGACCACACTCATGTACCACAGACTTTTGAATCACAAGAACCCCATTGGCATATGGAGTATCCCCTCCATTGGCCCGAATACAAGGGCAATCGGAATTCGGAACACATGTACCTTGACAGCTGCAGCCAATAGAGGATTCCGTAGTTTTGGAATGCTTGAGACCAGTAACATAAACAAATTGAGGAGGTTTTGTAACACCATCAACCTCATTTACAAGAGACACCGGTATCTTCTCCGCTCCTGAGGTTATGTCTTGTAATATAAGCCCAGGCCGAGAGCTAACGTTATTCCTCCATGTCTGAATTGATTTCCAAACAGTGAAAGCTTCACGTTGCCCAGGTATTCTCACCAACTTATATTTGAAAACAGCCGCACCCATTTTGCTTTTATCCGTCCATGACTCTTGAATTTTATACAGACCATCATACATATACACTTTACAATTTGGATTCTCAACATCCTTGACACCCCGAATAACCCTAACTTCATTTCCCCGGTGCAAACTTTTCTCCAATGCGAGATTTCCCCTCTCAAGCTTTTGATCAGTAGAGACATTCCCACCTTGGCCAGTATAAATCAGCACTTTCCCATCCCCAACATCATCTTCATACCCACCAGACGAAACAATGCTCACCGCAAGGGGCTCCTCAGCATTTTTCGAAACCAAATAATCAATTCCAGCCATAATTGGAGCATGTAACCCAACCAAGCAAGTCTCAATCCTAAAATAGAATATATCTCCAACACCAATTCCCGGCACACTCCCAATCCTCTTCCTAGTATTCGTTCTGAACCCATTACTCATCATTATCGTTCCAGCTTTCAAATCCGGTCGCTGATTAGGTTCATCATTTCCAATCTGGAGAAGCCTTCTTCTAATTGCATCAAATTTCATCAGAACACCTGATACAGATGCACTATCCCCTTCTAATGATGACAACCTAACTTCTTCACTAATCTTGATTTTCTTGTTTAATTTTGCACTACTAGTAGTCTTTGATGAAGGGGTTTTTGAGTTTTTTCTCTTTGACACACTAACTTTACCTTTAACTGGTGTGGGGTTTGATGTAGGAGGAGGAAAAGGGGTTATACCTGGAGGAAGAGAACGCAGAGGTGTTGCATCTACAACTTCAAGCTTGTCAAAATCCATGGTGCAATTCCAAGGGCAAGTTACCAAATGAATCCACACAGTGTCTATGAGGGTTTAAGCTAGGGTTACTTGTCTACAATCAATATCCACACAAAACATGTAAAATCTAACAGAGATTGGAAGAAATACCTTAAACGGAGGAGAAATGAACTGAAGTGAAATGAAAATCCATGGAGTTTTGAAATGGAAAGAGTAGCATAGATCGGAAACAAAAAGAAAGATTGTAGACTCCTCTTTTACTCTCTCTCTCGATAACTAAGAAAAAAAGAAAGAAAATATATTCTTTGGGTGGGACCCACGTGAATGTTGGATGGGCAACACCTTGCCGTTTGAGGCCTTGGCGTGTTGTACATCTAGGCATCTTAGGGAAGACTCTTGACCTGACACATACCAAATGTGAGCCCTCTAGTGTCTTGATAAGAGCAGTTGCCAGTTGGCATGGGAATCTTGCATTTCCATGTCTCCTCTTGCCTGTTTGGGTGATAATTGTAAATTTATCTGCCATTAAGTTCCTGATTTTGCTCACTAGAATGGCTAACATTATTTTATTTTTTATTTTTTTTGCTTCGACTTTTGAAATTTATTTCTGGTTTCGAGTGTCAAACAAATTACTATCTAGCATTGTGTATCCATACACAAGATAACAAAACCCCTCTCACTTTTATGAATATCCTCTCACTTTTATACAAGAGGGGTTAACAAAACCTCAACCAAAAGTTCTGTAATTTAATTTAATTATTTGAGAATTAATCAAAAAAAGGAAAACAAAGAATATTAAAAGGAACAACATCTCGAACTGACCATGGCGACATTCCTCGGTTGTGGCATCATTTTGGAGACAAAAGTCACAAAAAAAAGAAAGAGCTTGCATTTGGGGGACAGTCAAAATTAATCCTGATTAGGATTAATTGAAATTGCCAGAGTGGTCGCCACTCGCCCATACAAATACTAGATGAGGATGCTTTTGCTGCAAAACGGGGCCGACAGCTTTATTAGTCGTGAGCTTTATGGTCAAACTGTCCCAATTAACATGAGAAGGAAAATTGAGGAGTTATCCTCGTAGAAATCCACACGTTTGGGTCAAACCTTACACACCGAATAAGTTTCGGTCAACCTATTTTGACGGACAGAGTTAAATTGGTCCGTTCTGGTGGAGACCGATTTGTTTCTAAAGTACGTTATTATCCCTTCGTAAAGTAACTTAACCAAAGTTAGAACTTGACAAGGTTTACTTGCGAGTCTTCTTCTTCTTTCCGAGGATGCTGCCTGTGTAGCTGAAAATGCTCAACAATACATTTACAGAAACCTAGGATTTTCTAAACTGTTGTATCGTGTGAATAACTTGGCATCTATTGTTTTTCTCCTTGAAACATCAATGAAGCAATCACCGAAAATCTTCATCACAATAATTGGGTTTTGATTCTTTAGTTTTCAAATTAGGGTGGCAAAGTAAGAGTCTATAAAAAAAGAGGATATAGATTTGGGTTTTTGATTTCTCACATATTTGAGTTACACAATCTCAGATTCTGCATGTGATCAATTTTGGGTTTTTGAGGTAAGCCAAAGGGTTTGTTAAATTGCTTTTGTGCGTTTGTGTTTGATGTAGTCAAATTCAAAATTAGGATAAACATGAAAATTGGTATCTATAATAAGGGAACCAATCAAATCCTTTGAGGTTATTAAGTTTTTTTTTATATCTCACCTGATTTCGGGTTCCCAAAATTGAATCTACATTGATGATTCCGAATTTTTCTTATTTTTTTTGGAGGTAAGCTTAAATGTTTGTTAACTTGCTTTTGTGTTAAAGCTTCAAACTAATGGTCAATTTGTTGTCCATGGTTTAAGAAAATCTTTATACGTGGTTCAAATTATGTTTTGCAGGAATTAAATGACCTGGGAAACCAGATTCAAATTAGAAAAGGTCGGGAAAGCAAGAAGATTAAGGAATGATCTCTTGGTTGTTAAGAGACATCCAATATCATATGGCTGTTTCTTTCTCACTTGGCGAAGGGTCATATGGTTGTTTCTTTCTCACTTGGCGAAGGGGTTTATTCGGGGAAGGTCATATCCAAGACCAGACTACATAAGTGGTATTCAAACAACATAAATATTATGTATATCTCCACTTATGTGCCTTGACACTGTATATCAACACTGCCATATTGATTATTGCCAGAACTTACTATTAAGTGCAAAATGTTAAGGCTTTTTTATACTGTAGATCCGTTATCTACCTAATTAATAAAGTTTTTGATTCTTAAATAAAGCTCTGATTGCTTATTTATGGTCGATGCTAAAGACTGTCTTGTCATCATTCAACCTGCACTAAATGGAGTCAACACAACGCTGGCATGAGAGGTAAGGTCTGACCCATGATATCTTCAATACCTTGGATGCCTATAAGAAGTTTATGAGTACACATTTAATTTGTTTTCAAAGTTTGGCGATAGTGTTATTCCATGACATGCATGCTTCGAGTTTGTTTCCATTATGTTGATGTGAGATAGCAACTCCTTATGTAATGTGTGCGCACATGATACCAACTAATTGTGGTTTTATAAAATATGGAGATACACTATTACCTTGGCATGGAAATAAACTAATAAAGTAACTCTTTATTTGACTTTTTGACAATTAACATTGTGAAGATATTAGAGTGATGTTGTTTTTGCGAGTCATTATTATTACTACGTATGACTATTAGTATTTTGACTTGGTACCCAGAAAAGTTATATGTTCAGTCATCATGTTTGTGGTGTTTCAGTGAGACTTCCTTCACTAGCTAAATCAATAGTCGACCTTTGTTTAAACATGTTGTATTCCAAAGAAGAATTTATCCATGCAAGAGATTGACAAACACTTGGTAATCTCATTGAACATGTATCTTGCAGTAGTTGGAGCATAAACTTCAGAGCTAAAAGAAATACTAATGTCAGAGGTTGGTCTGCAGCTATTAATGATGCCGGGTTAAGGCCTCTCGAAGGTTGGTGCCATCCTCATCGTTTTTGTTCTTTAATTAGCTCCACTAAGGGGATTGATTAAAGACGAGTTCAATGGTTTGTTTATGGACAAGCAGCATCTCAAGCAATTAGATCAGACACTGAGGAACAACGTCAAGAGGTTAGCAATCAGTTGTAATGCAGAAAATAATATACAACCTGGTGCAAAGCAGGGGTTACCATCTAGTAAGTAATGTTTTTTTTCCTCGTATTTCTCACTTGGGATACAGTTTAATCTTCACTTTATGCATAGTGTCATTTATACTACCAAGTGTCCCAAATGGTTTTAAGTTGATTACTGTTAACTTGTATTTTCGCTTTCCCATTCCTCCGTTTGAGTATGGATGGTGTCATTTATACGACCATTTGAATAAGTATCATATTTAATTTATACGACCATTTGAACCATCTACCCATTTTAATTTATATGACCATAGAACATCATACCCGAATTTATTTTATACGACCCTGATATTGTGGTACCCAATATATTTTATATGACCCTCTTAGTGTGGTACCCAATTTATTTTATACGACCTCTTGGCTTCTTGGAAATGCTATCCAACCCCAATATTGTAGTGCGTTGTTTAGTTTAATACCCCCAGGGTTGTGAATAGGCTTATCTCTTTGTTTTCTGTTGTTCCATGTCATCCAATCTCATATGGCTGTTTCTTTCTCATATGGCTGTTTCTTTCTCACTTGGCGAAGGGTCATATGGTTGTTTCTTTCTCTTCCAAAATGTGCATGATAATCTTCTGTGTTTGAATAGGTGATATTTCTTCTCCACCTGGAGTGCGTGCATCTATGGAGATGCAAGCAGAAGCAGAACGTAGAAAACGAGCTCAAGTTCTCGAGTTAGAAGGTGCTTTGTGACTGTGTTTTAATTTATTAATATACTTGACACCTCTTTAGTTGTTCCATTTCAAGAAAATCATGTTTATAATATCTTTTTACAGTTGTAGTCGCTATTGAAGTTCGATGCTATCTCCTAAATGAAGTGTTGTTTTAAGAAATTTTCTTGTTTTATTATCTTTTCCTAAAGTTTGGAAATTTTCACAGGAGATAGACAATCCCATATTAATATTGATGATGGAAAGAAAAGCTCCGCTATCTTAGAGGCTGAAGGTAAATTTCATGAGGAGCCACCAATATTGGATTGATATTTATACCCTTGTTAAGTCCATTTGTTCTTTTCCATTAGTAGCGAGTAGCTAAGGGACCATTGTTATTATTTAGTCCTATTGTTATTATTTTATAGTTCATTTGACTCCAATCATCATGTACCTATTACTTTGTTTAGAGAGTCTTTTTTTCTTTTCCCTTTCACATGTGTCTAGTGAGGCTTTCATATAGAAAACAAAAGTAAATGCTTATTGGATATAACTTAATCCTAAGAAGTTAAAGTGTCTGTATGAGCAACAATTAGGATGAGACCACTTGAGTGGGTTTGAAAATATGTTGTCTCCGGTATATTATTGTCCACTTCTAATACTGAATCCCGTTTTTGCATTGCCATGTAAGATGTAACTTTAGTTTTAATATTTTTTATTTATTTTTAATTCGGAAAGACACATATTTTGTAGTATCTGAATAAATGCAACGTAAATCTGTTGGTCCATTGTGTTCTTTTAGATTAGTGTCTGGTCTAATTTTTGGTATAATGACTAGTTCCAATGCCTTGGTTGAATGGAATTTTAATACGTTAAGTCTATCGTTACTTAATGATAGTTCATAATACCATTTCTTGAACTTCTCCAGGAGAGGCATCATCTATCTATCTTAGAGCAGATGCAACTTCCAGAGGAATTGATTTAATATCAGGGTCCATCAAGTCAAGGGGAGGCAATGAGGTTAGATACTTCTCTTTTCACTAGTAGTGCTGCAGATTCCTTAATTCCAAAGACATCAAGCATCAAGAACCGAAGTGATAGAGTTCAACAAGAGAAGCTTCAACGCCGGGTATATTTCACCGATACAACGAACTAGTTATGTCCGTCAATTGTTGTCAAAAGATGGAACCTATGACTTTTTGTGCTTTCGGGGATACGAAACCTAGTGCGCAGCTTCCTATTTCAAGTGCTACAGATTCCTTGTCTTCAAAAAATGATAATTAAGCTAGAACGTGCTGATGGTGTGAGCTCAGTATTTGCTTAGGTTTTTTGGGTGTTTGTGAGCTTGTAGTGTAAACTGAATTCAAGTTTGTATTGAACTAGTTATCGTACAATGAATTTCAAAATTTAATGTTCATGTCTATTAGGATTTGGTTGTATTTAGACTTGTTTGAAAGACGGTCTCATTGTAACAGATGAAGGAAAAAGATCCCCAACTTCATATACTAACCACCGTTCGGCATCTAAAACCAACCAATTATCCTAACACTAATATAAAGAGTAACTATGGTTGAGTTAGTAACTATGCTGGAGGGGTAAGCATGGAACAAAAATATGAAACTTAAAAATTAAGAACGGACAAACTCGTTTTGTCCTTCAAATAGGTTTGACTGAAACCTTGTCTGGATCCGAGGCTTGACCCAAACCTATGGATTTCTATAAAGATTCCCCAAAATTGAGTTCCAAATTTGCCGCATTTGCATATACGTAAAACAGTTTTGAGCTACATTTTCATGTTTTCATTCGAAATGGGCAGATGAGTTGTTACTATAGTAATTTGACGTTTTGTAATGAAGGGTGTAGAGCTTTCAATAGCATCAATAACTTACGCATCAATGATCGATGTACCGGTAACAAAGAAAAAATTGAGAAGAATATTGGAAATCATTTTGAGTTATCTAACCGACTGATGAAAATTTATCTTTGTTCAGATTATACGGTGATTTTTTTGAGTATTAGTTTTATTTCCAGACTTATCGCGTTGTTTTAAATCATTGACTTATTTTAGTGTATATGAGAAAAAGTTGTAACCGGTTTTAGTTTGTCATCTGTAATAACTTAAATAATTGTCATGTGTTTTCTGTAAGCTTCGAACAGAAGTGAAATTGAAATTTGAGAAAAAGTCCAACGACTGTAACTTTCTTAACATGGTATCAAACACCTAAACAACCTAATTTCTCTTTTCACAATCTTCAATGACTGAATCAAATAATATATTCTTTTGACATTCAAACCTCCATCAAAATTATCCGCTACAAACTTTCATGTGTGGAAATCGCAAATTGCTCCACTACTTCCTAGTTACATCTTATTTCGATTTGTTGATGGATCTTATCAATGTCCTGTGAAGTTCTTTCGACGAACATTTGTTGTTGGTACCGCTCTTGTATAGGATCCTACGTTTGTTGATCTATATGTTGAGAATGAGTTTGCTCTTAACCCTACATACACTTATTGGTTAAATAAAGATTCGACTCTTCTCTCTTGGTTGTTTTTTTTTTTTTTTTGTACTGAAGAAACTCACTTATAAATTCTTGATTGCACTTTGTTACATGAAATCCGGAATCGGTTGAGCATAATTACAATTCTACAACTAAATCTCTTCTTATGCAACTTAAGATAGATCCAGTTCATTTGAAGAAAAGTTCAAATTCAATGACGATTTACTCCAATAAGGCACGTTCAATTTCACACAAACTAACTCAAATTGGCATATAATTTTTTGATGGGGATTTAGTTTTTCACATCTTACAAGGTTTACGTTATGAGTTCAGTGCCTTCAAAACCTCGATTTGCACTAACAGCTAAAGAATGAGAATCTCATCACATCTTCAAAGCTTTTTATATTTTTACTTTATGAAGAAGCTAGAGTTACTTCTGAGAATAAGTTCGATCTCACAATTGCTTCAGCCAATGTCTCACAGCAACAATATTCCGCACCTCATGTACATCACTTTGACCAACAATATTCAGGATCTCATGTTTCCTCCCATGGTGATAATTATCCATACTCAGGTAACATATTTTTATCGTTCTAATCCTCAACATTGAAATTCATCTCTTAAACGTGGTAATTTTGGGAGATCTGGTAACTTTGGTTTTAGAGGAAATATAAATGGTGGAAGAGTTAAAGGTGGTTTTAAAGATGGTAGAAATTTTTCAGGAGGTCATTTTGGCAGAACTTGTTGTACAAACAACTTATATCCTCCTGTAAAGTACAACTACTACATTGAGTGTCAGATTTGCAGAAAACCAGTTCATTCTGCCGCTGAATGGAGATATGGATTTCAACATAGTGATACCTCAATGATCCAAGCACATAATACCTTTTATGATTTTTTATGTTGCTTGTACTAAAGAATTTGATGATTTCTGGTGTCCTGAACCAGAAGTATTTGTTGTTTACAATGAAAAATCTTCTGCTTCTACTTATGGTTGGGTACCTGAATCAAGAGCTACACATCACCGTACTTCTAACTTGAAATTTTTTAATCCGTATTCTAAGTATCAAGGATCATATTAAGTCAGAGTTGGCAATGGTACGGGTTTGCATATTACTCATATTGGCTCATCAATTTATCATATTGATTCTCATAAGTTCACTCTATTTAATATACTTCATCTTTCTTCTATTACAAAGAACTTGATTTTTGTACATCAATTTACCAAAGAGAATAATTGTTTCTTTGAATTTCATCCTGATAAATTTCTTGTAAAGGATATGGGTTGTCAGAAGGTCCTCCTTCATGATCCTGTTAAAGATGGTCTTTATCATTTGGAGTTCACATCTCCTCAACTGAAACAAGCTCTAACAATAAATGTCTCTTTTATAGAAAGTTAGCTGATAGGTGTCTAAAACACCTAATTTACTATCTAGTAGTTACGCTTTCTTTGCTATTTTTCTTGTGAATTATGTATCTTATGTGTGCTTTTGAGTTATTAGGTACTCTGGAGTTGCACGGACGAAAAGAAGGAGAAATCACCAAAATTGAGCAAAAAGGGCAAAGCCTGTCATTTCCTAGGCGAGTACTTTTCTGGAACCCAATCAAGGTTAAGGGGTATCCATCTGGGTGTCCCTTATCATCCATGAATAAGTGTAGATATCCCGGGGCTGCATATGTGGGGCGCAAATAGCTAGCCAATGACTAATCAAGACCTAAAACATTTCTCATTCAATCACTGAGAAAGAAAGAGAGGAAGCGACCATTGTCGTTGTTGGTTACGAGAGATCGAATTGAGATTTGAGAGCGCTGTGAGGTTGAGAAGAATGAGAGCAGATGATGACGCTTCTGCGATCGAGAAATGGGTTTACGAACTCAGGAGAAAATTGATGACTAATTTGATTGAGAACAAGTATCAGGAGCTAGGGTTTCGACAGAGATTGGAGCTGCCATTGATTCCAGGATATGCAGAAGAGTTTGTTGAATTTAACCAAGAGATTGGAGTCGACATGAATTGAAGCAGCCATGGTGGATCTGGATCCGGACGAAGGAAGAAAGAGGGTTGTTGCTCGAGATGAAGTGAGGAGAATAAGATTGATTTGAAGATTGGGTTGGGCCGTGATAGAGAAGAAATCGAAGATGACTTCTTGCCGAGGGTTTGATTGGGATCTCGTTCTTTGCTCTGGATTAGGTAAGAATCAATGAAGCATGGTGAGAGGAGAAGTGAATCAAGAGAGAAATACAACATTGAATCCGAGATGGGTATCTCAAGATTGGTGGCACCGTGTTTGCCAAGGATGGGTCGTTGTTGTTCTTATTGATGGTGATCTTGCAGAGCAACAAGAAATTGGCCCCGGGAGTTATTAGTGTAGCGAGACCTTGGTGGTGTTGGTGAATGTGCAGGCGATGATTATGGCAGTGGTGATTGTGGCCAAACGTAAAGAGGAGGTTTGCAGACTGGTGGTTCAATGGTGAAGGTAGAGGTTGGCTCTGCTGAGTGTTATAAGGGTTTGAATGCTGTTCAGGGGAAGAATGAGATTGTGTTGGTGCAGGCCATGGCTGGAATTGGAATTGCAGAGCATTCTAGCCTGATGGCAGTGAAGCAGGGCTGTATGGCTTGTCAGAACCGAGGTGGAAGTTGCGGGGAAGATGATAGTGTAGGCTGCTGCACTGTGGGACTGAAGCTGTGAGGTGGAGTTGTCGCAGTGGCCTGGGCAAATGTTATTGCAGTGCCAGGAGCTGAAAGAAAGAAGCTTCTTGGTGGATTTGGCCTGGTCTGTGACTGATTCGGGCTAGGGTGTTGGCTGCTGTGAATGTGGCCCTATTGGTGGTATTTGAGCATTGCAGAATTGGAGCTGTGGATGAAGTGGCTTGAGAGTATGCAGGTAATGGAGCTGGAGCTAAAGACTGGCAAACTTGGTTGTATTGCATGGCACTGAGAAGACCTGACCTGATGGATATTAATGTTGTTGTGCAGCTGAAAATGGCTAGAATGGAGAAAGCATGTTGCCGCAGCTGAGATTGAAGGGAATGTGGCTACAGAGTATGGCTTAAGTTGAGATGGGGTTTCGAGTCTTTGTTGTTAAACCCGAAGTCCGCAACCGTTGAATTGGTCCGAGTGAGTTATCTTGAGATTGCGGCTTGTGTTATGAACTCGAGATGAGCTAATGGATATCGGTCGGGTAGTAGTGATGCAAGTGAAGCTTGGAGTTGTGAATTGTGGGTATGAATGCTTATGATGGCTACGGGCGGAATAGTTGGGGGTGATGTTATTGAGTGATGGAGGAGCTGAGAAGTTTGGTTAAGGGGAAGCAAGGTTTGCGGTCTGTATTGGCTGTATTTGGAGTTGGAAGTGGAAGTGGAGAATTTGACAAGTATGCAAGCCAAGATGGCTGGCCAAGTCCGATGCACAATGATGGTGCGAAGACCGATGTGTACGACATGTGCGATGGCCCCGGCAAATAACCCACTCGGCTCGCCCAAGGTCGACTACCACCGACATGAACCCGACTCGGTATCGACTCGACCCATACTCTGACCGGACCCGGGTTTGACCCGATTCGCCTTGACCGAGTTGATTAGATTGACCCTACCGTTCGACCCGTTGACCGGTGGCCGGTTTGACTTGGCGGTCACTCCGAAATATTTTCCCGGCGACGATTCCGGTGGGATTAAGCCACAATCCCGATTTTCCGGCGAGCGTTTTGGGACATAATTTCTACACGGGTTTCTCTCCATGGTGGGCCGGGTAAATTTCCAACTAATGGACTTTGAAGACAAAACCTAGTTTTGGAAGGAGTGGAGCTATATAAAGAGAAGACTTTTATTATCTATGGGATATCTTTACGACGTTTTATTATTATCTCTTCTACTTTATTCTAGGGGTTTAGAACCATGAAGTCTTTTCTCTTTCTTCTTGTGATGAACTTCATGAATATGAACTAAGTTTTTATTATTGGTTGAAGATGTAGTTGGATTTTGCAACCAAGTTATGATTTTTATGAACTAGTTTTCTCTCAATATTATCGTTTGATTTCTACGGGTTATAATAATTGCATGATTGATGGATTGCAATATGATTGAATGTTTGTTTAGTCGAGTCTAGAATTGATTGAACTCACATCCATATCTATAGCTATTTTAGGGTTTTCATCGAGCGATAACCTTGAATACGAGTAGCATGATATGATTAGGGTTTGTAGTGATACATCCTCATAGTCATATGTAGAAATTGACCTTTGTTCGAATTGTTTGCGCAATGTATTACAATTGCATTGATTAGCCTATTTCTGAAACTTAATGCTCCTAGGAATTGAACTTGATTAGCGCAAGGCGTTAGGTTATTCTTTAGGTAGATTTCACATACGCAGCCCTAATGTGTGTGTTGATAACTTTGGAAATTACGGAGTATTCTTGCAATAAGGTATTCTATGGCTTTTGATGATAGCGAGATTAAATACGAATTATATTCATACATTCATAAACTTGTTTGCAATTGAAGATGAAACCTTTATCCAATATTTCCCCATCCTTGATTTGCGTACTTTATTTGCTTTTTGTTTATTTTTATTTACACAATCAGAAATTCTTCCGGGTGTTTTATATAGGAAACCATAACAATTCGACAACCTAGACCTCTCTGTGGGATCGATCCTTTCTTGCCCTTGCTATATTTATATTTTGAGTAGTAAGAAAGTGTAATTATATTTGTGTCGCTTACGACAGCGATCATTAGCTCACATGCTTGGACATCTTCCATATCAGACTCTTAGACATGTTTTAGCTTATGTTGGTGATGGCATTCATCATCACGTATCTACTACTGTATGTTCTTTTTGTTAGATAGCTAAAAGTCATGCATTACCATATCCTTGTGTGTCTAATAATACTGTGTATGGTCCTATGTAATTCATTCACACTAAAGTATGGGTTTCATCATTATGTTCAGTTAATGGATATAAATACTACGTTTCCTTCATTGATTCTTTTAGTAGATTCAACTGGTTATATCCATTGGCATACAAGTCTGAAGTTACCAACTTTTATCAAGTTCAAAGCACATGTAGAAAATTTGCTTGCTAGAAGGGTTAAGTTTGTTCAATCTGACTGGGGAAGTGAATATAGGATTGTCTCAACATATTTGGACTCTTGTGGCATAGGACATAGAATATCTTGTCATCATGCTCATTCTAAAAATGGAAGGTGCAAAGAGAAAACATAGACATATAGTTAAGGGTCGGGATCCTGCGACAAAAGGTTTTCACAAACTTTTTTAACAAATCCTTTAAACCATTGGATGTGGATAATCTAATGACCCATATCATATAACTTGGTAACTTAATTTCTTAGGTTTATTAGACTTAATTAGCCGAGCCAATTAAGGTAAATAAGAAAACTTAGCTAGTCATTTTTGTAGGTTTATTCAAACTTAAAGCTTCTGGTTAAACTTTATAACAAATTTTGAGAATTAAAAGTGGTTTGATTGAAATGCGAGTTCGAAAAATAAAGAATCATTTTTTGGGTCATGAATCAGAATAAGGGTAAGCATTAAGAGAGGGTATATATTAGATTTCTCCTGCATAACAAAAAAAAAAAAAAAAAAAAAAAAAAAAAAGAACAAGAGCAATGTCAACTAATTTCGTTATATTTCTTTATATTTCTCAAGTTGACAATCGGTGCTTAATTACAGGGTAAAGTACATAATTTGATGGAAGCTTAATAACAGTAAAGATAACAAACTGGATGTCTTCCTAGATTTTATGTCTATGGAAATTTTTTCGTTGTTAAATCCTAACTCTATTCCCATCACTTAGGTAAAAAGAATAATCAGTTTTAAATCTTCTTAAGTTGAAAAGTATTATCTTAAATTTTTATACTAATAACGAAATCAATGTTTCATTCACATGGATCTCATATCAAATTCTTCAAATATTGAATTGATTGAATTTGAAAACTTTGGAAGGATTTCAGTAAAAAAGAAAGAACGAGGAAGACGATAAACTCCCTTATTATAGTTTTGGGAATTTTTTGGCTCGGCTTAATGAGCCGAATAATAAAGGTGAGTTTACCATGTCAGAATACTATAGGCCATTGGATTATTCACATCCAATGGTTAATTTTTTTTGTTAAAAGCGTTTGTCAAACGCTTTAGTTACAGGATCCCCACCTTATAGTTAAAATTTGGTTAGTTATTCTCTCTCATGCTTCTTTACCATTCTCTTATTGGTCATATCCATTTGAGACTGCAAATTTCCTCATAAACAGATTACCCACTCCTACTTTGCAATAACATTCTCCCTAGAGTGTCTGTTTCATCATAAACCAGATTAAAAGTTCTTAAAATCATTTAGGTGTGATTGTTATCCTTATCTAAGACAAATTAATAATCACAAACTGCAACCAAGGTCTATGAAGTGCATTTTTCTTGGTTATAATCAGCTGCACAAAAGTTATGGTGTTTAAATCTTCTACAAATAAGATTATCATTTTCAGGGATATCAGATTTGATGAGGATAATTATCCTTAGTTATGTTATATTGTTCACTTCAGAGGATTTTAGAAATGCAGTTTTATCTTCTATGACAGGTGCATCTAGTACTTCAAGTCAAACTAGTTCTAATTTTGTACTAGCACCTTCCACTAGTTCTTTATCAACTTCAATTTCTAATGAGGTAGATATTACCTTGTCAGATGTTACTGGTACTTTATAGTTTTGGACCAGCAAAAACTACTAATTCTCATTCTATGACTATAAGGGGTAAACTAGGCGTTTCAAGACCAAAAATGTATGCCTCGAGGTTCAAACCGTATGTGAAGATGTTACAGATTCCCACTTTTTATTATGTACGCAATAGATGAGGAAATAATTGCATTATTACATAATGGTACATGGACATTAGTTCTTGCCAGTACAGGTGAAAATTTTATTAGTTGTAAATGGATCTTCAGGATTAAGAGGAATGTTGATGGCTCTGTAAAAATATTTAAGACATTAGTTGCAAAAGGATATAATTAAGTTCAAGGTTTTGATTATCAAGACACATTCATTCCAAAAGAGTAAATATTACCATAGTACACATGGTTTTATAAATTTCTCTTTACACAGCTTTGGAAAATCAGACAACTTGATGTCAAGAATGCATTTTTACATTGCCATTTCCTCTAGGTTATTACGACAAGCAACTTTCCGATCATGTGCAAGCTCGAGAGATCTATTTAAAGACTAAAACAGGCTCCAAGAGCCTGGTTTGAAAGCTTATGTCAATTTTTATTGAAATCTGGATTCAATTCTTCAAAGACTGGCACTTTTGTATTTTTCAAAGTGACTCCTTCATGTTATCTATATCCTCATCTATGTAGATGTCATTTTGATTCTTGTGACTCTAGCTCAAGTTGATATTCTCATCGTACTTTGGGAAATGAATTTGCAATCAGACTTAGGTGCACTACAGTTTTTCTTGGGTATTCAAGCTTCATACAACTCTGTTGGTGTGTTGTTTTCTTATGAGCAGTACATTTCCAATCTCTTGTCCAAGACTAAGATGAGTGTTTAAAAGGCTTGTTCTACTCTTATTGTTGTTACTCTTATTGATATGACTTCTCCACTCTTTGAGGATCCAATTATGTATATAAGCACGGTTGTGGCTCTTCAGTATGCTATAATTACTATGACTGATATTTTCTTTACAGTCAATAGAGCTTGTCAGCATATGCATAATCCATCTCGAGGCCCATTGGATGATCAAATATAATTTACGATAGGGTACTACTTTTGTTAGAAACCTTTACTCGATCGAACTCGCAAGCGTTAAGTTATCTCAAGCTTGTTTATCAAGTTTAGTTGATCAAAACTTGTATACTTGATTTCTAGTCTACTTATAGCTATGTCTCGGATTAGGATAGTGTTAGAGCACTGCTCGGTTGAACTCTCAAGCGTTGCTATCTCAAGCTTGTTTGTCAAGTTTAGTTGCCAAAACTATAAGTCTTGATTTCTAGTCTACTTATAGCTAAGTCTCGGATTAGGATAGTAAGTGTAGTTGAGCTTTAGACTCCATGGCGTTCATAGAATGAAGACGAAGAACTACTCAAGGGAACTTGTGGAACTTCATCAAAAGGTATGTGGAGACTTGAACTCATCTATCACTCAAAATCTATCTACTCTATCTCCCATTTGAGACAAAAGTCGTATTGCTATATAAACTTCAATTATACATGATGATCACATTTGGTATTTCGAGCCGAGTTTATCTCGCTTATCTATTTCTCGAAATATGTGTTGGTAAGCTTCGCTTTAACCAAGTTCATCTTTTATTCTTGACGAAAGTCAAAAGATGATCATGTGGAAATTGCCTTGTAACATCTTACATGATTTGTGTGGGACAGTCATTTGATGTAGACTCGGAATGTTTCGTATTGATCATTCGATCACTTGAAAATTGCTTTGAAGCTAATAGTTTGTGTGCGAAAGCTATTGTCGTCTTCCAAGAATGTTTCAATGATTCAAATGAGGGTTTAGAACATGAAACCATGATTGGATATAAAAATAGTGTGTATTCACATTTGTGTAAAATCCAAAACCGGGAACCATGGTATGTGTACCCGTACACGTACTGGTTGGTTGTTGGAAGTCCGGAAACTAAGTATGCGTACAAGTACGCGTACTGGCGGAAGTTCAAGTTCCGTGGATTTCTGCAGGAGTTTGGAAGTGTGAAACGGTTTGCGCACTCGTACGCGTACTGGCGTAACCAAACTCGGTCATCGCTACTTAGGTATGCGACAGGTTTGCATACTTAAGTAGGTTATGTTCTAAAATCGGTTTGTTAATGAACTAATACGTTTATATAATAAGGAATGCAATATTTTGCAAACTGTGGCTATAACGTTCATGAAATGATTCGAGTGAATCAAAATCTATTTTGCTTCAATAATGTCTTGTATACTTCTATGAGAATATAAACAATTGAACAATTCTCTAACTAGTTTCATTTGACTCATTTGAACTAGTTATGATTAAGATGAATAAGGTTGATATGAAAGTGCTCATATGGCTAACCATTGGTTAACTATTGTTGAACCAACTAAGTGTACATGTTTAGATACAGTTACCTTTATCTAAATGATGGTACATTTCATTTGTGTATAACAAGCTAAGTTCGATCTAACGGTTGAAAGATATTAACTTGAATCTAATCAGGTTTTCATCTAACGGTGAATATTGAATGCTTTGTTACCAACGTAACATTGATTGCAAACCCTGATTTGAAGACTATATAAAGGAGAATTTTAGCAACTGGGAAACATAATCCCCACACCTCCTGTGTGATACTAGTTAAGACTAGAGTCGATTCTCCTTTAACCTTAGGTTTTTCTAAAACCCAGTAGGTTAACGACTTAAAGACTTCATTGGGATTATAAAGCCAGACCCAACTATTTCTCTATAGTTACGTGTTCTGATATTGCTATTTTCTATTGTGATTGAGTACTATCTTCTTTAAGATTTGCTCGAGATTTATCTCCGATAGTAAGATCGAAAAGTAGTCACAAACATATTCGTCTCATCGTTTGTGATTCCACAATATCTTTTTCGTTAATCGATTAAGATTATTGTGAGGTGATTGATAATACTAGGCTGTTCTTCGGGAATATAAGTCCGGTTTATCAATTGGTTCATGTTCACCTTGATTTATCAAAAGACGGAACAAAAATCGTAGGTATTTTTGTGGGAGACAGATTTATCTATTCCAACAGATTTTTCTGTGTGAGACAGATTTGTTTATCAAGTCTTCGAATTTAGGTCATAGCAACTCTTGGTTGTGGGTGAGATCAGCTAAGGGAATCAAGTGCGTAGTATCCTGGCTGGGATAAGAGACGTAAGGAGCGCAACTGTACCTTGAATCGGTGTGAGATTGATTAGGGTTCAACTACTGATCCATCAAGTTCATTGGTAGTAGGCTAGTGTCTATAGCGGCTTAATACAAAGTGTGGTGTTCAAAGCTGGACTAGGTCCTGGGTTTTTCTGCATTTGCGGTTTTCCTCGTTAACAAAATTCTGGTGTCTGTGTCATTTATTTTCCGCATTATATTCTGTTATATAATTGAAATATCACAGGTTGTGCGTTGAATTGATCAATTGGTAAATCCAACCTTTGATTGTTGATTGAAATTGATTGATCCTTGAACATTGGTCTTTGGTACCGTTCAAGTTATTTCTCTTATATTCAATCTGGCTCGCAAATTCCTATTTGCTGATTGCAGATTGAATTGAGAGTTAGAGATATAAAACTCCTTGATATACTTTTCTCTAGATTGAGTCCTGGACTGTCTAGTTGATTCTCTTGAAATTATATTGGAGTTTATCTATTCATATTGCCAAACGAAATATTGGGTGTGGTTGTTGTACCCCCGCTTTTTCAATTGGTATCAGAGCAGGAAAACACGTTAAAGACCTTATAAGTCTGTGTTTGTAGCGATCTGAATATGGACATAAGTGATATCTCTATAAACGTACCATCAGTCTTCGATGGCTCAAATTACTTGTGGTGGAAAACTGCTATGCGCGCCTTTCTTCAAGCACGTGATTTTCAATCATGGGTTTATGTTGTTAATGGCTATAATCCTCCGGTTGTTGCAGAAGGCGATGCAACTGTTCCTAAGGATATTGGTGCATACGAACCTGCCGAGATTCTCGCTGCAAAGCAAAATTTTGACGGGTTAAATGCTATCATCCATGCCATTACCCAAGATCTTCAGCACCATGTGACTACGTGCACTCGGTCTAAAGATGCTTGGGATATCTTAGAAACCGTATTTGAAGGAAATACCAGTGAAAAGGAAGCCAAGCTTCAAAACCTAAATTCCGATTAGGAAAACCTTCGTATGGCATATGAAGATTCGTTTGATGAGTTTAACCACAAAGTGTCTGAAATTGTTAATGCATCTTTTGCGTTGGGTAAGACTATTCCTGAAAAGGACATTGTGATGAAAATTCTCAGATAGCTTCCATCTAGATACGATTCTAAGAATCATGACATCCTTGAAGGTAATAACCTTGCAACTCTTTCCAGAAATACTCTGGTTGGGAAGTTAAAGATCTTTGATCATGAGCATACATCCAAATCCGGAAAGGATGTTGCTTTCAAAGCACAAAAGAACACTAAGTTACTTGACAAAAGTAAAAGTATTTGCATCTCTGAAGATGATCTTTCCGAGGCTGATTCATCAGATGAAGATCTTGACAAGTCAGTCTCCTTGATCACAAGATAGTTTAGGGATCTTCTTTTGAAGAGAAGTAAACGGTTCTCCATAGATAAACCTAGGTCATCAGTTAAACCTCATAATCGTGTTCCTCCCAAAAACATGGATATTGATGAAAGTGATGACGAGGATATGCCTCAGTTCTTTAAGTGTAAAGGTTTGGTCATTTTGCAAATGAGTGTCTAAATCGTAAAACATACACCGGGAACAAAGGTCTAGCTGCCACTCTTGATGAAATATCTGACAACTATGATTCTAATGAAGACGAAAAGTCAAGTGTTGCACTTCTTTGTGAAAATATTGATTTTGATAATTGTAGCAATACATACATCAATCTTGATATTCTTTCAGAAGAAATCTCAACCGATCTGGAAGAAAAAATGATTCTACCTGTTTCTATTGGAAACTTTTTTTCTTCTTCTGATTTTTCAGGTTCCACTGTGTGTCTAGCTGCCTACACAATCATCTTCCATGTTGACATGCTCTTGTTGTTCTCTCAAAGGTTATGAACTTTCAAAGTGTTTCAAGTACAAACACAAAATGAGATATGTCAACAAACTTCAACGAAGAGCGAATCGATTAGCAAACAAGCTCAAACTTGTTCAAAAATCATCATAGGTATGTAAACGCATCTCTTCTTCAAAGAAGTTAGTTTCCAAAGAAAAGACTAAATCATTAGAGAAAAAATTATGGTCTAAACACTCTGAGAGACAGGGATCTATGAATTCCTTTCGAAAAGGTTATGGTGGACAGAATATTGTTCACCCCAGCACAACTTAATTATGTTGGTTAGTGCATCTTGTCTCATGTGCCTGATCAAAAGAGATAAGATTATGCACACCTCGGGCTTTAGGAAAAGAAAATTGTTTTAGATTGTTTTGATTTTCTTTTTTCTTTTTTGCTCTGCTGAGCTTTGCAAGTCTGGAATTCGTGCCTCTTTTCATATCTAATTGATATTGGAAGGACCTCCCTGTTTAATCAATAAAAGAGGGTTATTCTCGACAATTCCTCTTTAGGGTTGGGAGTTGTGCGTGCGTGAACTTGTTTTTTTAAAAGTTCTGTAACCCTACATTCCTTTTTCCTTCACTTGAAACTCTTTTTATCATAAGACTGCTTGTTTAGATTATCTTGTGATTTCCTCTCACAATTCCGCTCGTATGGATACTCCAAGCATTATGTCTTTAGATGGAAAAGATGTTAATATGATTGTTAAGCCATCAATCATGAAGGAAAAAGATAAATCTCCGTTACCTCCAACTTTGAAAAGAAAAAGAAGGAATGTGAGGAAGCCAAGAGTTGTTCCTTCAAATTCTCAGAAGTTTTCTGGTATTCTTGAAGTGTTGAAGGAAATAAGGAAGGAGATTCAGGAAATAAAGGCTATTTCTTTGAGAACTCTTGAAATTCAGAAAGACCTGGTTAGGCATCAGTTCAAAAGGTCTGTCGGAATTGACTCCTTTCTTCATGAACCTTATGTTCCCATTGCTGTCGACAACAAGGAGTTCAGGGACGATAAATAACTTTTCAGAGGTCTCAATGTATAGGAAACTTCTTATGAGAATTTATTCTTATGTTTTAAGAAGGATAACTAGGGTTTGGAATAACCATTATTGTGAGTACACATAGCTATTGCCAACATTTTCATCTTGCAATGTTTTTAGATTTATTTATTTAAATCCTAAAGTTGATTTGGAAGATAATTTTTACAGTATTAATATATGGTTTTATATATTGCAAATTGTATGGGATATGTTGTTTACGTCCGTGAACCTTGACTGTCCCATATTTGTTCAAAATTTATCTCTATTATATGTCGGTATGAAAGTATTGATAAAAGATAAAATGAACTTTTGATTACAAAAGTTAAGCCTTTTATGTCATTATGCAATTATTGATGGAAGAAAGGATGAACTTTTGTTTATAAAGATTAAGTCTATTATATGTCATTGTGCAAATAGTGATGAAAAATAGAATGAATCTTTGATTATTAACAAGATTGATCTTTCCCCGATCCACATCTTTAGAATTAAAATACACAAACGTTAACTCGCTTTACTTGATAGTGATCCTATAGAGTTTGGTTAATTCCGAACCTATTATCAAGTAATCACACTTTGGTTATCGTATTGTCTTGTTCTTGTACAATCACACAAACTGTGAATACCGATTTGTAGTATTGTCTCGACTTTGTCCATAGACAATCACTTTCGGTAAGAGGACTTATAGGTGGATAAATTAAAGATTGTAGTGTATTTTGGTACCCTCGTCTTTTCAGAGTTACACACCCCTTAAAAATGTGGTATCGAAATCCTAAGTGTAGCGAGAGATGAGAGTCGCAACCATTAAAGAGTTCTTAACAACAATATAAGGGCTACAAACTATAAAGAGAATTTAACAATAATGACAAGGGGTTGATGAACACTACTATTCTTTGACGTGCAATGATTTTATTATGTATTTGAAAAGACGAGGGGTACCAAAATACACCACAATCTTTAAATTATCCACCTATAAGTCTTCTTACCGAAAGTGATTGTATATGGACAAAGTCGAGACAATACTACAAATCGGTATTCACACTTTATGTGATCGTCTATGGATACGAGATCGAGACAATACAACAATCAAAGTTAGATTACTTGATAATAGGTTCAGACTTAACCAAACTCCATAGGATCACTATCAAGTAATACGGATTTAATGTTTGTGTATTTTACTTTTAATTATAATTGCGGAAATAGAAAAGTAAAAGACACAACAAGATTTTGTTAACTAGGAAACCGCAAATGCAGAAAAAACCCGGGACCTAGTCCAGAATTGAATACTCCTTAATTAAGCCGCTATACAAAATCTAATCCAACTTCGTATAGTTGAAACCAAACAACTAATCCTAGTTCACTTAGTTTCTTCAGTATCCTTGCGCTTCCGACATTCAATAAGTGCACGCACTGGAACAATTCCTTTGGATCGTATTCCAAACAGTAAAGGAACAACAAATCTTTTTGGTAACAACTCTCTTGATTCTTTCGGATGAAGA
>JAJJWW010014412.1:0-232684 GCA_023531295.1 Papaver armeniacum
AGCCTAGCTGCTTTCGATTCAACCAATTAAATTCTCCTTGTTGGTGGTTTCATTTTCATTTTCATTTACACGTCTTGATTATTAAAGTGTACATAGTTGTACATGTTATTCATTTTGAAGTCTAAGAAATTAGGAAAGCACTAATGTGTACATAGTTGTACACACATATTATGTTATTTAGGTGTGCATAGTAGTCCAAATGTTGATTATTTAGGTGTAAATAGTTGTACACTTGTAGGACTATATTTATGTATACAAACCAAAAATTAGGGAAAACACTAATTGTACATGTGTTGGATTTTCTATAGATGTGTACAAAGTTGTACACTATTGTGTTATCTCGAATGTATGTGCATTTTTGTGGTATAAATGTTGGATTTTTATAACACAAAACATCAAAAGTTAATGCATCTCTTTCTTATACCATCAAAAGTTGTCCCCTCATTAGAAATTTAGATCCTTTAACATCTCTTAGGAAAAGATAATGTACATTCTAGGATATATGTTGCAGCTTTCAAGTGCCATTTTGATAAAGGTTTATTAAAATAATCTTTCAAGACAGATGAATAGATTTAAGCTCATACTTGTAAGTTAGTATAATCATTTTTTCGAGCTTTAGCCTGTAAGAATCGGATGGTTTATCAATGTGTTACCCAAGATTCACATGTTAATCCGCTGATTACTCAATTTATAGGCCTAGGTGAAAAATAAGTTAGAAACTGGTGCTACATGGTAGCTTTTAGCTACGAGTCACCAATATCTAGCATTCTAGCTCCCAATGTATAATTATTTTGTTTTTTTATTAGATTCCTTTTTAGTTAAAAACTTCATGAAACAATAGTTTGATCTCGGGCTGACCACTTTTTTCCTCTTCGTCATCGTATGTATAGATGAACAATATAAATACATCATTTCCATTTCTTCGCAGATATCAACAAGACTGCCATGTGCCGGAGCTGACAGTTTTCAAACCGGCACGCCTTCCAAATCGTATGAGAGGAGCATTCTGTGAACCCTTGGGAATGGATCACCTAGCTAACTTGTTATCGTATGAGATTCACCGCAAATTTACTTTTCTTTATGTTGTTGTACAAACCGGTGCACTTGTTTTGTCTTTTGATTTTTGGATTTTTGTAGATATGTACATGTTTGTACGCTAATGTAAACTAAGATTTTTTTAAAAATGAGAATTATATAGTCATATGGGTACTCTTTTTGTAGCTCTCGGAAAGAGCTTTTAGAATATACAAAGTTTGTGAATTTTGGACAAACGGTTCGAAAGATAAATTGTTTTTAATTCTTTTTATATTATTTAAAATTGTTGACATCATTGTGAGTCACTTTGGACTAAATAAAAATATTTGGACTAAATTGTAAATCAAAAGAAGATTATTTGTGTACTTTCAATGAAAAAGGACTAATTTGTACCTAGTTGAATGGGTCGGGACTAAAAAGTATATTTGGATGGGGTTTTGGACTAAACCGTATTTTTCCCTTTTATTATAAGACTTAGCCTGGAACCCGACTCTCACCTGGGAGTAGTCGATTTGGTCAGTGCCTGGATGAAATCCAAAGTCGACTTGAAAAGAAACAAAGAGGCAATTTTGAGTTGGGACGAGTCGGACTTAACGGGATATATTATTTTTTGGGCATAATAAATAATAAAAGAACAAGGCCTCGGTTTTTGTCTAAAACAACAAAACAAGAGAAATTATCATTGTTGAGTTGAGACTCACCTCCCTCCCTCCCTCCATTGTCGTGCAAGAGTTGATTTTCCAACAAAACAAGAGAAAATCGTCAACCCTGTTGGAAGAAAAAGAAGATGATGATTCTCTTGAATTGGAGTTGATTCCTCCATATTTCTTTGTTGATGTTGAATATGTTGATTCACTTAATGGTAGGAGTTTACCATTTAAAGAAGTTGAAACACCAGAGACAATTGATCCTCCAAGTTAAATCCAGTTAAACTTCACAAGATGAATTACAATAAAATGGAGAGCTCAAAGGATTTTATTACTCACCTCGATTTGAATCGTAAGAATTGTCTATATCTCTATCTTGATTTTACTCGTTCCATATTTGATCGTGGAAAGTGGTTTGATGGGTCAATTTTCATTGATGTTTACCATGGGAGAATTGTTTATGAGTTGGTTTTAAAACATGAGTATAGATTCCGCTCTTTGATTCTCGACGGTCGTCTGATGTTCCATAAACTCTACCATGTTAAATCCATCGGAGCTTCCACCTTTTTGAGCTGATTTTCTAGCAATTCATGCTCTGTTTCTTCTTAGAAGTGTTTTATTAGCATCATCATTATTGAGAACTAAGTTGACATTTGAGTTTCTTGGGTATCTGGGGAAGAATTTGACGGACCGGTTGAAAATGATGAAGATTTTGGTGTTGAGGGAGAAGAATTGTATGGTGAACTTTCAGATACTAGTTGATTGGCTGCTAAGAATTCTGGATTATATTTGTTTAAGACCTTAAAAATATGATAACAACTTCGAAAGAGAAATGTTCGCCATGTTTTCACTTCCAATTTGTACGAACCTGTCTTTCAACATCACCATCCACAAGACCACTCTCCCGACCTCTCTTGGCTTGCATTATCAATCCAACATAAGAGACGGCTTCCTTATTGATTACAATGAAGCGTTCTGCCAACCCATTTGCATCCCGACAATTGAGGTTCATGGTTTTTGCTTCATATTTATGAAATATGTTTTCCCGCATGGTGTTACCATGTTATTGTGCACCATCGATACAATCTTGGGTTAAAAAAAAAACATAATTACGACAAATGCATGCATCTTCTGTGAGGTTGTATTTTGCACCATGAATTTTGGTTATTTTACTTTTGCCTTGACTTTGAGATTCTGAATCCATATTACAAGAAATTAAGAATTGTAGAGAAGGTGTAATTGTTTTAGATTTGAAGAAGATTGAGAGATTGAGAAATTCTAGAGAGGTTTAGAAACTTCGTTGTGAGTTGGAATGAGTTTGAAATTGAGTATTTATAGAGGGGGGAAATTATAGCCGTTGGATGAGGAACTAAGAGCGATAATCAATTCAAGTTTGATGAGTGACCATCGCCGATTTGGAAAGACCAATGAGCGATATTTTGACCATCTAAAGAATGGACCTGCCTCATCGCTCAGAAAAATCTATCGTATATGGCTACATATTATAGTTGACATATAGGGAAGATATGTTTGGCACTTTGGCACACCCATAATGGGTGCTAAAGTGGCAAAATTGTTTGGCACGTGCATATGAATTATGAATTGGGCTAATAGGGATAGGCCTCAAAAAAAACGAAAAGAGAAGGGTGTAAGTCTGACTTGGGACGAGTCAGACCCTAATCAGACTGGCAGGTTTTTAGGGCATAAATAAAGACTTCGTTTGTGTCGAAACAACACAAATCACCGCTGAGTAGTGAGGACTGAGGAGAGACTCTGCTCCCTCCCTCCCTCCCTCCCTTCATTGTCGCACATCTCATACTTATTTGCAGGCAGCCAAACCAGTAAGAAGATTGATCCTTCTCTTTTGGCTTATGAATGATAAATAGATACTATTGATTTGATTAGGGTTTGTTTCTTTTGTTCGGATTTCACCATTTGATTTCATCATAGTCGAGCTTCATTATAATTTCTTAGGGGTGGGTTGGTTTCAAATTTTCTTATTTCTTTGGTGAATTAGGTCTTTGTTTGAATTTTGAATTTTCATATTTGTTTTTGAAAATTAGGGCTTTTTTATAACATCATGCTTGAAATTTATGGCTGGTGATCTTCTATTAATGTTAGATGCTGTCATTACTTGTTGTTAGGGTAGAAGAAAGATCAGATGGCACTAATAAATGTTGCAAAAATGCTATCCCGGAGGTTGTTCTCCAGAGGCACTAGAGGCGTTAGTGCAGACACCGGCCAACATGTAACAATGTTATTTCATTATTGGATTTGGATTTATTTTCATCTTTTAACAACTAATTGAAACAGGCCTTCTTACTTATATGTGTTTAATGATCTGTCAGATTACGGATGAAAAATTGCGAAGTCTTTATGTAAGCATTAAGCAGACTACTGCGGAAGCAAACCAACTCAGGGATGACTGCCATGCCGTCTTTGTAAGCCTCTTCCTTCCGCCCCCATCTTTATTTCCTTGTGCTCTTTCTACTAATTGCACCACACTGATTATTGCTATGTTTCTTTTGCAGGCCATAAAAAGGGCAGTGACCAGGGATCGAGTCATATGGTCATGGTTCATTGTCGGTGTTGGTATTAACGCAATTCAGCTGTTTGGAGAAATCTTGAAAATGAGAGATGCCATCAAAGATAAAGAATCCCAGTTGTCAGCTCCTCATGCTGAAAAGCAAGAGTCACGATTGCCAGCTTTATCAGCATAAGATATGATCGTTAAGTTATCTCTCCGTACTTTTGTACCCGGAGACTATATAATTTCTCGGGCATGAGCATACTGTTATGGAGTTTACTGTTATTAGCTTGGTGAAGTACTCACTACTGGAACCTCTGACGATATAAGTTGCATGTAATGTAGGGTTATACATCTCCCAACTTTAGCTTCTGTATCTATGTACGCATGGTGTGCTCCTTTTAAACTATTGATGCTCCCATTATCTATATGAATATATATTAGAGTCGTTAATTATTCCAGCTTAATTAGTGTTTTTCTAAGAGTTGTGATGAAATCCTGTTGATGGGATGAGCAATGAAGAAGGCTGATCTACTTTGGTCAAGAAAGAGGTAAGTTTTCAAACCCTTTCTGACTTTTATTTGTTTCTGTCTTATATGCTTAGATCGCTTGTACTGCTATGTGTAGAGCAGTATGAAGTTACCAGCTCCCTTTTAAGCCATGATAACAGCAGCAACAGCTTGTTAGTCTTGTTCAAGAAAGGTATGCAATGAAGAAACACATCAGCTACCTAGAGTTCCTGCTAGTAGTGTCCTGCTATTTTTTCGAGTTTCGTAGTGTCCTGCTCTTTTTCTTTTGAGTTTGTGAGTGTCCTGCTCTTTTTCTCTTGCTTGTAGCAGTTGCCCATGTTTTAGGGGTTTTTCCTCCTCGTGGTGAAAAATGGAATAGTTAGTTGTAACTGTTAAGACTGGGGAATAAGTTTGATACTCCCAGAGATATTCTTGATAATCGAGTAGAACAGCTTCTATATCGCGACTTGCATTATGAGTTCCTGCTAGTAGTGTCCTGCTGGTGGTGGAAAATGGAATAGTTGCCATTAGTTAAGACTGGGGGATAAGTTTGACACTCCCCAGAGATGTTCTTGATAATCGAGTTGATTAAGCTTCTATATCCCGACTTGCATTATTCATGGAATCAATGATATGCTCGTCATCGACGAAAGTTTTGATCGTCGATGTGCAGCAGGGAAAGGAAATCAAGTCCATAGGTAAACTACCCCTGTCATGAAATACATACAGGAAGCATATTTTCTTGGCCTGTAATTCCTTTTACACTTTGTGTGCTCACGTGGAAAAGAAAGTAGATTTTTTTTCTTTGAAAGTTCAGTAGATTGAAAAGAAACAGAGATTACATAGGATCATCTGGTATGTTGGTTTCCCTTATCCCATTACAATGCATTGGTATGATTTTGCGAAATGAAACATGAGAAGAAAAGAATGTAGAATGTCATTTGCATCTTTGTAGAATGTAGAAAAAATTTGCGGATAACGGCCAATAAACTATTCCCTTTGTCTAAAAAATCTGAACTGCTCAAAACTATTCCCTTTAAGAGCCTTCACTTTCAAAATTTCCATGACATAATCTAGAAACCAGAAGTTCTTGTCTAAATGTACCCAGAGATTTGTGATTTTGCTTCAAAGGTAGAATTTAAGAAACTGGATGGTCCTGCAAAAGATACTACAACCAACCTAAGTGGAAGTAACAAACCGAGGTACCTACAGGCTACAACCAACTGTAGTTTTAATTGTTCAAATGCAAAAATGTTGTTTTTACTTGTGAGCGGTGATAGATCACGCAGAGATCAACGGTCCCACAACTATTCGCATTCGGCACTTAGGCCTACGTCCACGGCATATTGGGAGTTTATTATCCTGGCTAAATTGAGGCCTATGCCCATTAATTTGGGCCTATTACTGCATGACAAAAAAGGTCATTGAAAAGTAAGAAAAAGCACCCCTTATCCAAATATTTTAAAAAATGGCTAATTTACCCCTTGATTAATTAGCATTAATCGGGTGATTAATTGATGTTTAATCAAATTAAACTAAAAATTAACTAATCTTGATTCTTCATCATAACGTGATTTTTTTATTTTTATTTTTTTTTGTTGTTGAAAAACTCGTCCAGAATCGGTTTATTGTCATGCTCACATAAACCGATTGTAAAAATCGGTTTATAATGCTTATAACATAGACCGATTGTAAAATTCATGAGTTTTTTCATGATTTTAAATGGGAATCGGTTTATGTTAGTGCCCACATAAACCGATTGTAAATATGGGTATTTCATGAAACTGTTTTGCTCGTAACTTCTTCGTCCGATGTCGGAATGACCTAATTCTTTTTGCGTTTAATTCCAAATTTCATGCTCTATAATATAAAGATAAAAATTTTAATATTTGTGCAAAAATTCAAACATGGTTAATGAATCGGTTGATGTGCATCAGCATAAACCGATTGTGGTTGATGTGATCTGGAATCAGTTTATGTAGGTGTACCATATCTACCGATTTTGGAGAACATCAAGAAAAATTGGTTTATGTGGACCCTTAAATAATCCGATTATAGGCATAGCGGTTAAGAAACCAAAGGTTGTACAATCGGGTTATGTGGACATACATATAATCCGATTCTAACAAAAAAAACATACAAAAAAAAAAAACGGTTCTCTTCCATACCAGGGTTTGTCCAAAAATTCAAACATTGCTAATGAATCGGTTTATGTATATGTATAATAAAAACCGATTCTGGTGAACATCAACAACAATCGGTTTTTTCTTAATGTACACATAAACCGATTCTGGTTTGGTTTCAATAAAATTTGATGAAAAATTTTAGAGATTCATAGTTAAATCATTGATGAATCCCTCTTAAAGGTTTTTCTTGAAAGGATTTAATTCAATACACTTGGTTGTTTGAAACCGAAACATTGTCCGAAAACCAAAAAATGGTTATTTGAGTTGTTGTATTTGATTAAGTTTTAGTTTTTGATTATCATGAAAATTGAAAAAGAAAAAAAAAGATTTTGATTAAGTTTTCGTTCTTGATTATCATGAAAATTTAAAAAAAAAAAAAATTTTGATTATAGATTGTTGGTAAAAATGATTAAGAGTTTGATGAAGGATAAAGCTTGGGATTGAATTTGATAGAGAGGGTAGATCGGTATTTCATCCCTTGAATTATTATTTTTGTCCTGTAATGTAGTCCAAAATTAATTGGGATAGGCCTCAATTTATCCAGGTTTATTATCATTTGGATATGTTTTATGAGTTACATGATAGGGGAAGGATCGGGTCACAGGGTTGGTATGACAGAGTTTGTCACAGCCCCTTTCGACCATTGGATATTACCAATTTTGATGGATGTGATGTATTTCTAAAACACGCGGGTTTTATTTATTAATCTGCACCGGTTAACATAAATCCTAAATTCTATTTCTCCGTTCACACTCTCTCTCTAACCAATGCTTCTCCTTCTTCCTTCTCTCTATATTCTTTTCTGTTGAAATGCAATAAAACAAATTTAAAAAATCCTACCATTAATTGATGAGTTGTTGGATTTATTTTTCTAAGAAAAGCTTTCACAATCGGAACTGATTGTAAACCAAAATTTGTATATAGATTTTAACATTTTCTCTCTAGGGTTTTGGATTGAGGATTGAATTATTGGGTTTCAAAACTGCAGCTTGGATATTATCTGCTTGAATTGATACCTGAAACCAAATTCAACTAAAAACTTAAGATAATTAAATTTTGGAACGTTCAATATTATTGTCAAACAACCAAAATGTAAGCATCTTATCAATCAGGCGTTTATAAAACCAGATTTGATGTAGCCATCCAAACAATTTACAACCATAAGGATCTTGAGCATGCATTTCGATTGGCCTTTGGAGACTACCTAGTCCTTTGAGTGTAAGAGCCCCTATGAACCTTCTAAACAACATATTAATAATGCCAAATTAATCATGTCGATAGACCTGTAATCGAATGAGCGAATAAAAATTGCTACAGAAGATTCTAAGTTTGACGAAACCTTCAGATTAAGGATTTACATATGAAAACTAATAATTTGGAATTGAAGATTTGGAGTAAATATGTTACTAATGAGAGAATGATGGAGAAGAAAGAAATATGTTGCCCAAAAGAGAGACAATGTATGTACGGAGAAATGGAAATTAAGATTGTATTAACTTAAAATTTGGATCGATAAATAAGATCCTACTGCTTTAGAAATACATCACAGCCATCAAAATTGGCAATATCCAATGGTCGTTAGGGGGCTGTAACAAACTACATCATATTAACCACGATGATATCGAATAATCATACAATTTTTAATCATAGTGAGTACAAAGATTTTTTATATATTAGTGAATGGGAAAACTAAGGTTCTTTTTTTTTTAGCAATGTAATAATAGAGTTTTGGTTATGACCCATGATGCTTCCAAACTGAAGGGATTGATAGGGATACGTCATATTTGAACCTCTAATTAAAATTTCCTAGAATGTTGTTCTTTAAAGTTAAGATACTAGTTTCAAGACTATGAGTTTTGACTCGTTGGACCTTGGCTAGTTTACCCTAAAACAAATGTAATTTTTTCATGCATTCGATGGAATCCCAGGTTAAATCTATTAGAGTATAGCTCGGTTGAAATCATCAAGCATTGACGTGTCAAGTTTGGTTGTCATATTTTAGTGACTCAAAACTCATTTAAAGTTGCTTGATTGTATACTAGAGTCAACTTAGTTTAGGTTAGACTAGAAAGTCTAAGAATGTTGAGACATACAAGTATTGCTCCGAAGACCTGAAGAAAGTGAAGAAGAAGCGAACTAAAATGACAACATCATCCTTCCTTTTGAGGTTAGTAATATTGACTTGAACTGCTTTCCTTCCTAACGTATATTTCAAGCCGTGTTATGTTGATAATTTAACTACGAGGTTGTATATTTATACTCTAGTGATGTGACATGGTCATATTTATATGATCATATTATTAGGGAATTAGTCTACGAAGTATAACACTTATATTTTGAACTTCGTAGATATGACATCGACATAATCTTGTATATATTGTTATGATTATGTGAATGAGTTACATTTTTTTAAAGGAAGTACATTCATGAACTTTTTTTATGAATCGAAAGGGAAATCGCTAGGCTTATTGGTACAACTATTCATTGCAAATTTTTGGATTACCAATATGTGTGAGATGGTAGAACCGATCGTAACTTTGTTATGTATCTTGGTATAACTAATCACAATGCATGGATTATGATTTGGTATGATTAGTTTTCATTAATTAGTGTAACCGATCCTAAGTAATCACCATGAGATGGTAAGATCGATATTTGTAATCGGTGTGAATGATCCTAGTAATTGGTGTGATCGATCACAGAGTGTTGTGTAATCGATCCTTGTAATTGGTGTAACCGATCTGGTACTTAGTGTAACCGATACTAGTGAATCGGTGTGACCGATCACAAGCAATACCATGAGTATATGGTAACTAGGTCCCAGTAATTGATGTAACTGATGCAGTAACTTGTGTGACCGATCACAAGTGTTTCGATATTAAGGTATAACCAATCCTAGTGATTGGTAGAGCCGATTGAACCCATGATTTGATATTTGATCAATCACATAGTGATCTTGGAATAGAGGTGAACCAATTTTAAACTTGTATGTAAGTGTGGTATAACCGATTCCAAGAATGTAGATCCATGTAAATAGGAATAAGGATTTATAGTAAAAAGATGTCAACATACTTTGAACACGTTCAATAACTCTTATCATTTATTGTTAAAAGATATTCCTTAGTACTCAAGGAGATCCTGTGCCGAAATAAATTGAGAATCTTTTAATTAAGGTTTTTAGTTTTATATGATTTAATTACCAGCAATTAAATGCATATCTCTAGAGAATAAAAATTATTAATGTGCATTTACTAATTGGAGATTTTCTATTGAGAAATTTCGGAAATTTTGGACAAGCATTTATTGGAATTAGGAAAATCGAATTTAGCTACTAATTGCATAGCTTGAGAATATTTTCGCTTTTGGAAATTCCTTGGTGTCTAAACATCCTTGGTTTATAAATACCTAAGTTTTCATTTCTAGAAAACTATCCTAAGATCCATGCAAACATCACCTTTTTGTTGTTTCTGGTGGAGCCGTCTATTCGGAGATGAAAGTATCCTAATTAGGCGAAATTTCTTACCACCGCTCGTTTAAAGACTTCTGTGGGATCAAGAAGCTCTACGAGTACCGTTGGTGAGAAACTAGATAATTACAGTGTTATTAGTTTCAATTGATTTGATTGACTAATGGTTGTTGAAACTTTGATTGCGCCTGGTTTGTTTATTCTTGAGAATCTTCTCTTCTGATATAAGATTCACTCAAACTAGATCGGAGTATCGACAGGGATCTTTACTTCGGTTTGTAGATCTAAAGAGATCTTGTGATAATCCATTGTTACTCGGTTACGTGTGTGATTGATCACAAGAGATTCAAGTGGTGTTGTGCATGTGTTTATTGAAGATTAAAGAAGATTTGAAGACAAATAATATTTCTTATTTGGTTCTCATATCTTTGGTATGCACAAACCTTGATCGGATGGGATCCAACTAGAATGGATTTATTCGATTGATTAGTTGCATGATATCGACATCACTTTATAGTTTCTTGTTGGAATATATATCGATATATTGCGGATCTAAACTTAACTACTTTGGTAGTTATTAGATAGATTAATCTAACCAGGAAAAAGAGGTTATTATATAAAAATAAAGAGTCTTTCCATATGACTTGAGATATCTTTATCTTGAAAGAATCAAAAGAGTTGTTACCAAACAGATTTGTTGTTCCTTTAAGAATACGATCCAAAGGAATTATTTCAAAGGCGTGCACTCATCAAGCGGAAGCGCATGGATACCGAGGAAAACTAAGTGAACTAGTGGTAGTTTCTTGGTCTCAACTATATGAAGTTGATTTGGATTTAATATAAACTTAATTATGAGAGTATTGATTCTTGACTTGTCCGGGGTTTTACGCATTTGCGTTTTTTTTAACAAAATCTTGTTGTGTGATTTACTTTATTTTCCGCAATTATATTTGTGTATATAATTTAAAGTAAATTACAAACACGTTAATTTCATACATACTTGATAGTGATCCTATAGATTTTGGTTAAGTCCTAACCTATTATCAAGTATCACACTTTGGTAGTTGTATTGTATCGATTTCGTATCCATAGACAATCACACATATTGTGAATACCGATTTGTTGTATTGTCTCGACTTTTTCGATGGACGATCGCTTTCGGTAAGAGGACATCTAAGTGGATAAATAAAAGATTGTGGTGTATTTGGGTACCCTCGTCTTTTCAGAATCTTCCATGTATTTCCTTCTAGTATATTTTCTTTATTGCCTCCATAGGTGTATCATCCTCAGCGTGAAATATATATTAACTCTCTACAACTCTTTGACCTAGCAGCCTGTTGGTTTAGCTCCTCTTCCATTACTGTACTTTCTACTACATCCATAGTCTGTGAAGCTCCTGCTTCGCCTCAGTTGCTTGAAAAAGACATAGAAATTAGTACAAGGGTTGGGAATAAAATTACTAATGCTTTCCATGTCAGAGGAAGAGATTATGCCAATGTTAATGATTTTTGAAGATCCTTTCCATGGTATCCTGACTATTTCTTTGGCAATAAAGATTGTTAGTAACTTTGGTTATACCTAACTCTATCAGAGGAGCACATGTGTTTTATGATGTTATTGGCAGTAGTGTCAATTGAGGCGGAGATTTTCTAGAAGATAAAATCACATATACTTTTTCATTTGATACATCAGGTAGTATCAAAGACAGTGACCCATCTCTTGTGGGGATTCATATGGAAAAACTAGGAATTGATCCAATTTTGAGACTCACTAGCCCCTCCCAAGATATCATGATTCTCACCGAAGATATGAGACCAAACAGAGGAAGGAAAATGGTGGAAGATAAGACTATAAGAACTATCTTCAACAACACACTTTTGCACATATTACAGTTTGGATCAATGATACTAGCAGTCTTGGCATTGGTGGAAAGAATACCATGAACGCACTTCAATATGAACATTTGGGTATATGGAGAAATATGAATCTTCCGAGCTTCAGATATGTTTCTAAGAAATATGTGGAGTATTATCTTTACACATGTTTTTACTTTTCTTGTTGTAGAGAGATTTAGCACGAAACTAGACTTTATCATTCAAGTTCCATATCACATCATCTTATTCTTGAAGATTGAAGGGAGTATCATATAAAGTTAATTGGTCTTGTGGAGAGAACCAAAGGGTTGGAGTGTTAGAGTCCCACTCTCCCCTATTATTAAACAATTAATCAACCGAAGTTAAATCAATAGGGAAGTGCAAGGGTATATCAAGAATAGGGTCCTTATTGGCTATTCATATGTCTTCACATATCTAAGTTTTATTACCACTTCTCATTCTCCATTAATGATATTCTTTTAATATTCTTTACCCTTCAAGAGTTCCTTTCTAGACTGAGAAATCATTTAATTTTGGCTGAGTATTCATTTTGATGACATCCTGACCAAAAAAGTATTTAGCTCGCATAATAAGGATAATAAGGAGTCAGGTTTCTGAATGAGTCCCCATCTTCTTTCGGTGATTATAGCATTGTTGAAGTATTATATATTTCTTAAGGCAAAAATCCACCTAATTCTTTTGGATTGCATACATAGACCCAAACAATGTAGTATATGCCTTTTGGTTTCTCAGGATCCTTTGTCCAGAAGAAATCTCTTTTAATTTTTGTTTGTACCCAAAAATACTTTTGGGCACGAAACACGATGAATTGATAGTTTTGGTGAGTATTAGGGTTTGGAGACGGATTGGAAAGCAATTAAAGAGACAAAGATTAACGCAGTTTTACGTGGTTCGGCATGGCTTGCCTACGTCCACGGATGAATCCCCCTTGGAGAGAAATGTTTTATTGATTTTTCTATTACAAAATATGTTTTTATCTCGTCTTGGCCTCCTTGACTCGATTTCTCCTCTCCCTATTTATACAATGAAAAATATAATTCCAATGTCAACATAAATTCCATTCTTTGCCCATTTATGTTCTATAATGAATTCTCAATGTAACCGCCCCATTTATGCTCCTATATTGAATTCTCGCATGAAAATCGCTCCTTTATGTCTTCACCATAATTTCGTATTAAACCTGTCCATTTATGGTCCTATATTGAATTCTCGTATGAAAAAATGCTCCTTTATGTCTTCACCATAATTTACGATGAAATCGCTACAGTTAATAGCCCAGATTAGTGGCCCAGGCCGGCCGCGCTGTAATGGGTTGGTGTTGCATAGTTGGCCGGATGCATCGATGGACTGGGTCGTATGGGCGTAAAACACGCTTTGATGGTTGATGCCGTATGGGCCGGGAGTGTGGATGGCAGCCGGGCAGCATGGTTGAGCTGGGTTGGCACAGGAAGAATTTTTGGTCGGAATTGGTTCACAGACATTCGCCGCTACAAGACCGAAAATTGGCTAGGGCGCGCGGCCGGCTTGATAGTTGGCCGTGGTTGACTTTGATTGTTGAATGACCCTGACCATTGACCTTGACCTTAAGTTGACTTTGATAGTTGGCCGACTTTGACCGGTGATCTTGACCTAAGTTGACTTTGATAGTTGGACCAGACTTCGACCATTGACCTTAATGGGAAGTTGACTTTGATAGTTGACCGACTTGACCATTGATCTTGGCCAGGAAGTTGACTTTGGTAGTTGACCGATTGCTGACTTTGACCATTGGCTAGGATGTTGACCCGACTTTGACCATTGACCTGGGATGTTGACCGACTTTGACCATTGACTGATTCTCGACCATTGGCCGATGCTGCGGACCGATTATTCGCCTTGGTTGGCTGGGTAGCGGGCTTGGATGAGGACCCAAAAGATGATTCAAGTATCAATTTGGCCCATTAAATGGTATTTTTACTTATGGTACAAACAATTTTGCAGGTAATTTATGTTGAATAAATTCATCTGCAAGGCGCTTGAAGTACAAGTAACACTTTCTATCATAGTGTCTCTTCCGCCTGGTATGAGGGTAATGGTTTTCCATCCTGTTATTCTGAATTTGAGGTTATCAATACATGATGAAAAGCTTGAATCTTTGTTTCGTTAGTGAATAAAGGAGATCCAAAATATCTATCTTTCGTATCAATCGTTTGAACTCTCATGAAGGAACTTATGCTATCAGCAATATAAGCAACAATTTGTTTACCAAAGAAGATACCAGAGTTGGAGAAGTTTATCATCTGGTCATAAGTGGATCTAAACTGGTTAAAGATATCCACCAAAATTTTAACATTCCCCATATTGGTTTTGTAAAAACGACCATGCAGTCATCTTCAAAGAGCAGATGGCTTATAGGGCCTCGGGACAGATTTGAGTACCATGAATTAATCCCAACTGCTCAGCATACATTAGACTTGTTGAAAGAGCTTTCATACAAAGAATAAAAATATAGGTGGATAGAGGGTGGTGTCCTTGTCTTAACCCTCTTGAGGGATTGAAGAATTTACCAGGAACCCCGTTGACTAGCACAACAAGGTTGGTGATAGAATTCAATTGATGAATAAGGTTGCACCACTTCTCACCGAGACTATGCTAGCCAAAATGACTAGTAAAAATTTCCAATCAACCATATCAAAGGATTTTGTGAAGTATGTTTTTATCCCATAACACCATTTTCTCACACCTCTATAAATATCAAACTTGTTTTTAGTAATCCAATAAAGATGTTTCAAACTATCATCAAGATTAGACTTGATATTACGATATACAACTTTGTGCACTACTGAACCCTAAGTAACCCGGATTCGGTGGAAAGTGTTGACTCAAATTATAGAATTTTTTGTTTTGTTTTATCTTCTACAGAGGATGTTAAGCACCTTGAAGTCTGACCGACTCTGTTTAACGGCACGAGAACTCAATTTATAATCTTTAAACTTGAGAGTTCGGCCCCGGACCAACCAACTGGGCTATTCCTCTTCATTACGTCATTGGGCTTTTGGGCACCACTGAACCCTAAGTAACCCGGATTCAGTAGAAAGGGTTTACTCAAATTATAGAAGAAAAAACAAATTATCTTTCCGGGGATGTTTAAGCACCACGAAGTTTGTGAAACTCCGTTTGTTGTCATGGACAGAACGAGAACCGAATCTATAATCTTTAAACTTGAGAGTTCAAACCGGACCAACCAACTGGGTTATTCCTCTTGGTTACGTCATTGGGCTTTTGTGCACTCATTGAACCCTAAGTAACCGGATTAGGTAAAGGGTGACTCGGACATGTGGGAATATTTTTATCTTCTGCGCAGGGATGTTAAGCTCCCTGAGGTCAGATCGTCTCCGTTTAACAGCGTGGGAACCGAATTTATAATCTTTACACCTGAGAGTTCAACCCCGGACCAACCAACTGGGCTATTCCTCTTGGTTACATCATTGGGCTTTTGAGCACTACTGAACCCTAAGTTACCTAGATTTGGTGGAAAGGGTTTACCCAAATCATATATATATATATAAAAAAATTATCATCAGGGGATGTTAAGCACCTTGAAGTTTGACAGACTCCGTTTGTAACCTGGATTTGGTGGAAAGGGTTTATTCAAAAAAAAAAAAAAAAAAAAAAAAAACTAGTCATAAAAACCCAAACTTGTGGTACAAAAACCCCACTCAAATGTTAGGATTCATTAAAACTCATCTTAAACTAAATTGAGACAAAAACCCTAAACTTTAAAAAATTGTTACAAAAACCCCAAATTTCAAAATTGGTTTCATCAAATTTTATGACGAAACCAGAAATTGGTTTCATCAAATTTCTATGAGGTTTCATCAAAATCTTTGGGGTTCTTGTGTTACTTTTGTATTTTGGGTTTTTATGTTACTTTTATTTTGGCGGGTTTTTTGTGGATGGATAGTGACACCTTTGGGGTTATAACTCGCTGAACGAAAAAAAATATATATATATCTTCAGGGGATGTTAAGCACTTGAAGTTTGTGGAGACTTCCGTTTGTGGTCACGCGCGACAATGAACCAGATCTATAATCTTTAAACTTGAGAGTTAACCGGATCAACCGACTGGGCTATTCCTCTTGGTTACGTCATTGGGCTTTTGGAATACTGAACCCAAAGTAATCCAGATTCAGTAAAAAGGGTTAACTCAAATTTTTGGGTGAAGGGTCCAGGGAGTGTCTTATAGCAATTCCTATGGAATGAACAAACCTAGAGTTTGTTCATTTTGATCCCACTATGGGATGAACAAACCAAGAAAATGGATGTTCAAATGAACAAACTGCTCATTTGAACACCGAGACATTCCAAGAGGGCGCGCGTCTGGTGCAAACGCGCGCCCGACTCAATAACTCGGGCGACAAAGACGGGTGACGCCGCGTTTTCAACCAAAACACGCGTTTTCACCCAAAACGCCAGCGTATTTTGCAAAACTCCAGCGTCTTGGTTAATATCGCCAACGGATCTGTTTGAACGGCTGAAAAACTTTGTGATCCAACGGCTACATTTTGTTTAATTCTATAAATACTCCTCATTTCAACTCTAATTCACACATTCTTCTCTTCATTCTCAATTCTTGATTGAACATGTCTCACCCCGATCGGTTTGGCAAATTTCGTTTACTAAAGAAGAAGATGAATCTATTTGCGTAAAACTATGTTTTTATTTACTCGGCTTATTTGACAAACTATCCATGGGTGAATTTAACGGGTTTTTATTCACGATGGGTTACGGGCAGTTGACACTCGTAATCCTAGTCGATAGATTACATATCGACATAGAGCATCCTTTTGGTACAATTAAGAAGAAGTAAAAGAGTTTGCAGCTTTAACCATACACATAAATCGATATCGACTTAGAGGTGAAAATAATGCTGAGATGGTGACAAGATCGTTGTCTGAATGACGAAGATGGAAAAATGTGGCTTTCTCTTTCGACAAATGTTTTGAAATCCTTAAGGTGTTGAACAATTTCAACCTCTTCCTTGGTGTTGTTGTTTCCACCTAGTACTTCTTCCCATTAGTGAAGCTAATGTAATGTGTAGTACGTCAGAATTGAGTTCGACCAATGTAAAAAAATTACTTTTAAACATATGTAATTTTATTTAATTAATCGTACTTTTAAAACGAAAACTAAAAATGTAGCAGAATTAAAAATTACAAAAACTACAAATGTAAAACGCTCATCTCTATCTCGTTCATCTCTATCTCTAGCTACCCCATTGTTATTTTCAAAGGCCAAAAATCGAGAGAGTCACGGGGATAGACCTCGGATATACCCGCCGACAAGATAGTTTGTAAATTTCCAAATGGTGATAGACACGATAGACACAGCTGACTGGTTGAACAAAATAAGGCGATTGGTAAACACTTTGTGTACTCGGTCCAACACTCTGTGTACTCGGTCCTCCAAGCATATAAGAGATTTGTGGTTGTGGTGGTTCTAGTGTGTAGCATTCACTTTGGTCGTATGGAACATTGAGATTGTATGCCACATTTGGGTTGTAGGGCGAGAATGAAGATGAAATTTTCCTAGGTTCAATCCGATATGCCTGAGATTGAGATACATGCACAATTTGTGGTGAAGAATGAGGGATATGTTGTGTCTCTCGCACCATTGTTTCTTCACTTTCGTGGAATGTCGATCTGTTATTTTCTAAGCTTTCGTGCAATGATGTGTTGGAATCGGAAGAATGTGACTGCCGCACATAATCATATGCAGTTGGCGGTGGAGTTAGAGTCATTCTATACATTGTGTTTGTATGCCATTTCCGGATTTGTTCCAAGTGCGTCGCCTCGTGAATTGTCTTGTAAGCCAGTGCAGATCGTTGAGTTGTTTTCGCATTTTATCCTCACTTGCATTGACATTGTAGTAAGGATAATCACGTTCCATACCTTGGGAAACAATGGGGATCGTGGTTACACTACGGGAAAATAGTGATCTACAACTGTAGATTGACAACTCGTATTTTTTAAGTCGTAAAAGGTGGCATGTTTTACAACCTTTTCCAAACAAAAGTTGTCAAAGTAAACAACGTCCAACTCTTAGGACCAGAGAGGACCAAAGAGTGGTGAAGAGAATCTAAACCACTACATTTGTGTGAAAAGATTTGCACAGAGTAGTGACCACCTTTAGAATTTAACAACTCATACCGTAAAAGTAGTGAATCACTATATAACAACTTCCATAAGGGTTGTTGAAGATAAAACAAAATTTATTTTTAAAAATGTTCTTGGTAAAGATTTTAACCCAGGCATACTGTATGTTCGCACAAGTCATCAACCATCCTTCCGGCTTCACAATATTGGTAGATTTGTGTTTTTTTTTTCTGATCAATATTCACAACCTTTACAAGGGTTGTAAAATGATAAATTGACTTTGAAAAAAAAAATGAGGCTAAGGTGAATCGAACCTAAACCTCCTCCTGCCTAAGACTTGGATTTCAACCACCCTTCCACATTTACATGTTCCGCTTTTATATTTTACATTTACTTTTATAAAAAAGGTTGATAAGGAAAAAAATGTTAAGGAAAAAAATAAATGGACCAGTTTATGATGTAAATGGATGGTTATGATGGGAGATGGAAAAGATAAGAAGAAATGGATAAATAGACATTCTACAACCTCCTTAAGAGTCGTTGTAGAGGTATAAAACTTATGCTAAATTTTTCTCACTTCTGCAAAATAAAATCCCACTTCTGCTAAATTTTTCTCACTTCTGGCTTAAATTTTATTCACCCCGCAAAAACTTCTCATTTCGCTAAATTTTCTCACTTCGCAAATTTTGTTTTCATTGCTATTGACAACCTTTATAAGAGTTGTCGTTGAGGTATAAAACTTTTCGCTAAATTTTTCTCACTTCTGCTAAATTTTATTCACTTCTGCTAAAAAATTTCTCACTTCTGCTAAAAAATTTCTCACTTCAACTAAATTTTTCTCACTTCTGCAAAAAAAAATTATCATCACTATTCAGTTTTGATCTTAGAGCCAGTTTATTTCTCGAAGTAGACAAATTTGTAAGGGGTTTAAGGTTTCTGAGAATATTCCCATGGAATCTTACCCGTAAATGGGTGGATTCATCGTCTTTGCGAACTTTCAGACTTATAGTAGTCCGCTCATGGACAAGTTTCGATCCCGGTGCCAGTTTCTTTCGAAGTTGACCAATTTGTGTGTGTTTAAGGTTTCGAGAATATTCCCATTGAATCTTACCCGTAAATGGTTGGATTCATCGTCTTTGCGAACTTCAGGACTTATAAAAGAGTCTGCTCATGGCCGTGTTTGATCCCTTTGGGTACTTTTTTCTCAAAGTTGACGAATTTGTGTGTGTTTAAGGTTTCGAGAATATTTCAAGGAATCTTACCCATAAATGGTTTTATTCATCGTCTTTGCGAACTTTCAGACTTATAGTAGTCCACTCATGACCAGGTTTCGATCTCGGAGTCAGGGTTTGCATACAATATGCTAGAATAGGGTTGGTTTAATGTTTCGAGGAATATTCCAAGGAATCTTACCTGTAAATAGATGGATTTCATCGTTCTTATAAAATTTCGTACTTATAGTAGTCCACCGACTACGGTGTTTCGATCTTGGAGCCGTGGGTTTGCATACAATATGCTAGAATATGGTTTGTTTAATGTTTTCGGGAATATTCAAAGAAATCTTTATATGTAAATGGATGGATTCATCGTTCTTACGAAGTTTTCGACTTATAGTAGTCCACTCACGGCCAGTTTCGATCTCGGAGCCGGGTATGCATACAATATGCCGAGAATAGGGTTTGTTTAATGTTTCGTGGAATATTCCAAAGGAATCTTACCCGTAAATGGATGGATTCATCATTCTACGAAGTTTCCGACTTAGAGTAGTCCACTCACGACGATTTGATCTCGGAGCCAAGGTTTGCATACAATATGCCAGAATAGGGTTTGTTTAATGTTTCGGGGAATATTCCAAAGGAATCTTACCTGTAAATGGATGGATTCATCATTTTTACGAAGTTTCCTAATTATAGTAGTTCTCTCCAGGCTAGGTTTCGATCTCGGAGCCAAGGTATGCATACAATATGCCAGAATAGGGTTTGTTTAAGTTTCGGGGAATATTCTGAAGGAATCTTACCTATAAATGGATGGATTCATCATTCTTACGGAGTTTCCGACTTATAGTAGTCCACTCCCGACCAGGTTTCAATCTCGTAGCTATGGTATGCATACAATATACCAGAATAGGGTTTGTTGAAGGTTTCAGAGCATATTCCAAAGGAATCTTACTTGTAAATGGATGGATTCATCGTTCTTACCAAGTTTCCGAATTGTAGTAGTCCACTCCCGACCAGGTTTCGATCTCGGAGACAATGTACGCATACAATATGCCATAATAGGGTTTGTTTAAGGTTTCAGAGAATATTCCGAAGGAATCTTACTTGTAAATGGATGGATTCATCGTTCTTACGAAGTTTCTGAATTATAGTAGTCCACTCACGACCAGGTTTCGATCTCAGAGCAAAGGTACGCATACAATATGCCAGAATAGGGTTTGTTTAAGGTTTGGAGAGAATATTGAAGGAATCTTACTTGTAAATGGATGGATTCATGCGTTCTTACCAAGTTTCCGAATTATAGTAGTCCACTTCCGGCCCGTGTTTCGATCTCGAGCCAAGGTAATCGCATACAATATGCTGGAATAGGGTTTGTTTAAGGTTTCGGGAATATTCCGAAGGAATCTTACCTGTAAATGGATGGATTCATCATTCTTACCAAGTTTCCGACTTATAGTAGTCCACTCTCGACCAGGTTTCGATCTCGGAGACAAGGTACGCATACAATTTGCCAGAATAGGGCTTGTTTAAGGTTTCGAGAATATTCCGAAGGAATCTTACCTGTAAATGGATGGATTCATCGTTCTTACCAAGTTTCCGAATTATAGTGGTCCACTCCCGACCAGGTTTCGATCTCGGAGCCAATGTACGACAATATGCCGTAATAGGGTTTGTTGAAGGTTTCAGAACATATTCAAGGAATCTTAATGGTAAATGGATGGATTCATCGTTCTTACCAAGTTTCCGAATAATAGTAATCCACTCCCCACTGTGTTTCGATCTCTGAGCCAATGTACGCATACAATATACCGAATAGGGTTTGTTTAAGGTTTGAATATTTCAAGGAATCTTACGGAAATGGATGGATTCATCATTCTTACCAAGTTTCCGATTATAGAGTCCACTCCCCACCGTGGTTTCGATCTCGGAGCCAAGGTACGCATACAGTATGCCATAATAGGGTTTGTTGAAGGTTTCAGAGCATATTCCGAAGGAATCTTACTTGTAAATGGATGGATTCATCGTTCTTACCAAGTTTCCGAATTATAGTAGTCCACTCCCGACCAGGTTTCGATCTCGGAGACAAGGTACGCATACAATATGCTATAATAGGGTTTGTTTAAGGTTTCGATAATATTCCGAAGGAATCTTACCTGTAAATGGATGGATTCATCGTTCTTACCAAGTTTCCGAATTATAGTAGTCCACTCCCTCACGTGTTTCATCTCGAGCCAAGGTACGCATACAATATACCGAATAGGGTTTGTTTAAGGTTTCGAGGAATATTCCGAAGGAATCTTACCTGTAAATGGATTGATTCATCATTCTTACCAAGTTTCCGAATTATAGTAGTCCACTCCCGACCAGGTTTCGATATCGGAGCCAAGGTACGCATACAATATGCCATAATAGGGTTTGTTTAAGGTTTCAGAGAATATTCCAAAGGAATCTTACTTGTAAATGGATGGATTCATCGTTCTTACTAAGTTTCCGAATTATAATAGTCCATTCCCGACCAGGTTTCGATCTCGGAGACAAGGTATGCATACAATATGCCAGAATAGGGTTTATTTAAGGTCTTGGAGAATATTCCGAAGGAATCTTACATGTAAATGGATAGATTCATCGTTCTTATGAAGCTTCCGACGTAGAGTAGTCTACTCACGGCCATGTTTCGATCTCGGAGCCAGGGTATGCATACAATATGCCAGAATAGGGTTTGTTTAAGGTTTCAGGGAATATTCCAAAGGAATCTTACCTGTAAATTGATGGATTCATCGTTTTTACGAAGTTTCCGACTTATAGTAGGCCACTCACGGACAGGTTTCGATCTCGGAGCCAGGGTTTGCATACAATATGCCGTTATACCATATTTAAAGTTCGAATCGACACTGAGCTTCATATTTATCGATTTCAATGATGTATCCTTATAAGTTTGAAGTCAGAAACCCTCCCGAAGCTTCTTGGTTCACTGTTTGTATGCCGATATACCACATTTGAAGTTCGAATCAATACTGAGCTTCATATTTATCGATTTCAATGATGCATCCTTCTTTGTTTGAAGTCGGAACCCTCCAGGAAGCTTCTTGGTTCATAATTTCTATGTCGTTATACCACATTTGAAGTTCGAATCAACACTCGAGCCATATTTATCGATTTGATGATGTATCATGCTAAGTTTGAAGTCCGAACCCTCTCGAGCTTCTTGGCTCATAGTTTGTATGTTGTTATACCACATTTGAAGTTCGAATCAACATCAAGCTTCATATTTATCGATTTTGATGATGTATCCAGCTAAGTTTGAAGTCAGAACCATCCTGAATTTTTTGGTCCATCTCTAGTAATCTTATAACCTAAGTTTTACCAGTGTGAACTAAAGATACTTCATGACCTATGCGACTAGTCGAAATTCAAACCGGAAGCACAAAGAGAAAGCACAAAAACACAAAGAGAAAGCACGAAGATTTTTTATATAAGAATGTCGATAACTATGCCCTAAATTTATTAATATTTTTTTGGGATTTTTTTTCATGTCGAAGATTGATAATTAAACCGAAAACATGAGTTCGTATTAACACAAAGAGAAAACACACTTTCCTTGATCCGTATGACACTCTTAACTTAAATCTATACCGTTCATAATGTTTGCAATCCGTATGACCTCCTTATATACGGTTCAAATCATAATATTTACCTTATCTATATTAAAGGAGAGAGAAAACCACCACTCATTCTCCTCGTTTCACTCTCTTCTCTCTTCTCGCTCTCTTTTCTTGCACTCCGCAGTTCGTGAAACCCTAACCCAAGTTTCGTTAGCTTCCATTGATTCAAATCTTCATCACAGAACTCAATTCTTGCATCTCTATATTTCGGTAACACCGATATCTAATCTTCCCCGAAGATTCTTAATTTCATCTTCTACATATTCTCTGAACAATTCCACGAAACCCTAATTCACTGATTTCCCAAATCCATGATTCTCGTTTTGATTTCATCGAATCCTTACAAACCCTAGCTTTAGTTCAAGTACAAACCCTTAATTTCATTTGCACTTTCACTATTTGACGAGCTTTCAATCCATCTCTCCTCGCCTCCGCAGCAAAAACCCAAAAGAGAAGAACAACTTTCTTCATCCCTAATCTGCAATCATGGGTAAATCTCATTCTCCTCGTCTCAATTATATCATCTCATTTGATTTTGATTTTGAATCTATGTGTTTTCTGAATCTGATAAACTGGTGATTTTTGATTTTGTTGCAGGTAAGGTTCACGGATTTTCGTTTTCCTGGTAGAATCTTATAATAATAATTGGGAATTTTGAGGATTGTGGTTAGTTTTTCTCAAGATCGATATGTAGATTAGGTTGTGTATTGACGACGTTGTTTGATAACATGTATCATCCGTGACTTGACAATTTATGAGTGTTTGTAGTTTGTTTTGGAACATGCTAGTGTAGTTCGCTTTTTTTTTTGCATACGAAAAATATTGTTTGAGATCATGTTTTGTATTATACAAGTAGTATTTCTTAAATGTCTTGCAAGTGCGGGAAAATACGGTTCAAGGTCCAACTACCGAGAGTGTATAAATGCCGATCTAGGCCTCTTGTTTTGTCTTTTTTTTTGTTGGTGTTGCAAGTTTTGGTTTCACTTTCATTTGGTTGTAGTCCTTGTTGTATCCTTGCCATGTTTTGTTTTCCTTTTATTAGCAAGTCATATTCCTCAAGGAGGGTTCCCGTTGGTTAAAACTATTTCCTTTTTGTTTGGCTTTTTTATTGTTGAATTTTCGCAAGATTATGATGGGAATTGCAAGTGATGATAAAACAGACAGGGACATCAGAAATCCTATTTTAGGATATCAAAATGTTGATACGTCTTGGGAATCTCTCTGATGCATTTTCATCTAATAATTAGGGTTCCTTAAAGTTAGAACTTCGATATTTGTGCAATGGATATTGATTACCAATTTCTAATTAGGAGGTGGGTATGTGGATCTAAACACTTTTCTTTACTACGCTTATGTATCTTGGTGTAGATGAATGTATAAGAGTTATTGGGGAAATGGTATTGAACTCATAGAGGAGATGCATATTAGCACCGATTGGTTCTTGTTGTTGCAAATGGATGAGAATGAAACAAGAAGAATGCAAGCATGATTGAATGCACGGACAAGTGCACCGATGATTGTGATATCCAGTTGAGGTAGAGCACTATAGCAATTGCAACTGCTGGGAAGCAATGATGATGTTCGATGGGCTTGATCACATGGGTGTAGGAGCTGAATAATTTTAAGAGGTGATGGGGTGATGCTGGAGCTGCAGTTCAGGTTAGTGTTGATGGTACTGAGCATTGCAGTTGGTATCGAAATGGCAGAACTGTAGCAAGGGTTTTCATTTTGGGGTTCAGCTGTTGAGGCATGTTTATCTTGGTTACTTTGAAGTAGCATTATATTGATGATCATCTTCATTTTATCGTCTTTGTAGGCTTTGAATGCTTATGAATGAAACTAAATTCTGTATGGATTTGTTTACAGGTTCATATGGGGAGAGAATAACTGGGGGAACTAAACATATCAGTAAAGGATGAACCGCTTGCCAATTACTTCTTGTCGATCTTTGGTGACTGAACTAGATGAACTGGTAATGGCTTGGTGGAGTTGTGTGTGCTTGTTGTTACTGTTACATGTGATCTATACTCTCCAAAACAATGACACTTTACAATTTCACGTAATCTGTGAACCCATGTGTTGTTGCATAACGAAGCCATATAACCAATTCAACGGTTAAACTTCCAAAATTAACGATGTTGTCGCTTCCTTAGTTTTAACATGTAATTTAAGCCCGTAGTCTTGTTCATATGTTCATTTATTGATTATTGTTGTGAAGGTTTCTTAGTTCATCTTCTTTGTAAGAGTTATGGGTGAAGAAGTCTGGTTTGACCTTTATTGTTTGTTGTAGGAAGAGCGGGTGAGATGATGAACGGATGGCGCCATCGCCGGCTAATATGGCAGCTACTGCAGGGTCTTCAGAAGAAGGTTGTCTTTGTTACTGTTATTACAGATCTCAACACCTGCCATCGCATATGGTGAGCTCCTTATTTTGTATTTAAATTCTCAAAATTTAATTTTGTTTTCAAATCGAATATGTACCACAAATCATAATCCTAGTTGTCAAGGAATTCACATACAACAGTAACCAAAGTTGTCAACGAAATCACATACAACTCTAAGCATAGTTGTCAACGAATTCACATACAACTCTTCCCAAAGTTGTAAACGAATTCATATATAACTATAATCATAGTTGTCAACGAATTCACATACAACTCTAACCATAGTTGCAAATGAATTTTCCATAACCCCAACAAGTGTAGTGTATGAGTTATTTTCACAACCCGGTAAGAGTGTGTTAGGCATAAATAATTTTTTGAAAAACATTCACAATCGAGCGGGAGAGCGTGGTATACAATGGAACCACAATCGTGTTTACAACTAACATTGACGAGTTGCAAAAAGAATTGAGGACTTTCTACACCCCCCCCCACCCACCAACCCACCCACCCACCCCGTGCAACCTATCGATAAACGTCGTCTTATGTGGTACCACAAATGATTTCCAGGGTAGTTAATCGCTGTTTTTCCCGTAGTGTTAGCTCACCTTCTGAAGTAATACTTTGCATCTCCCAACTAATTTCAGGCATATTTTACGAGGAAGATGAAGAACTTGCACCCGTCTGGGATAAGACACAAAGCTTGGCTCTTCTGGAGGTGGTTGGCTAGGAATGATATTTGGATTATGGGACATATTTGATAACCCTGGAAAATCAACCCCATGAAGCGTGCATACTATGTGTCCCAATCACAGGCTTCGCAATTGAGTTGTACCAATTTTGTACTCGCATCTCCAAAACCTCCCTTGTATTTAGTAAATAACTCTCCCAATAGGTTACTCTCAACCTAAAGAAATATGATGCAGGTTTCCATCTGTGGTGGCGGGTTAATTGCAATTACAAGTATACCTCGTAGTTGGTACTGCAGTCTTTCTCCCAGATACCAAACCCCTCTTCTTGATTCTGGACTGTAAAAAACAACTCTACGAGAAGAATAATCAAGAATACGTACTCCAATCGCTTCATTATACTGAGGATAACGAACGTAAGGGATAACAACTACGTTTTTGTGGTTCCGAGTCATCTGTTGTACTCTCTGCAGAAAACTGCAACCATAGACGTCCGACCCAGTGTTCTTTTGCATGTTACTCCTCGTATACATGTCAAACATTGGAAATCTATATGTCCCGTATTTTAGGATTGATTTACCAAGACGGAAGTAGATATACCACCAATACTGCAAATTACTCCATAATTTTAGTAAATAATCCACATTTGTTCATAAATTTAAAAATAATAATTTTGATATTTACCTCTATGATGCTCCAAAAACCATTGATGTTTTTATCACCCGTGGACGCTTTATCCAGCGCAAAGTACAATTCTCCTAAAATTGCAGACCCCCAGTCATAATCTGGTGCTTTGTCGAGATCTTCTAATGCTTCAAACCAACCGACATGAGCAATGTGGTTGAGTTTGGAAAGAAGACTGACCCAGACTCCATAAGATAAACAATCTTTCGGAGTTCATCATAGTAAAGTCTCTACATCTTCCGGGTTTTGGTTTCATTAGGAAACTCTTCAAGGCCGAACATCTAACCCCTTTCCTTTCAGACTTTTATCAATAGAGATATCCGATTCCTAAGAAACGAGGAACAACGCGACTCCCATTTACTATTTAAGATCCATTCGCTTTGGTCGAATGGTATGGGTCTCCACTTCCACTTGGGATCCCACAAATGAAATACAAATCAAGGGGAGTAAATCCTATTACAAGTATAATATCAACTATGATTAATTCCTTAGATTATTTAATTATTTAAAAATTTTAAGTTAACTTAAAGAAACTTACCAATTTCTAAATCCAGAAAATGAAATGTGTGCGTCGTCTTCCACCACCTTTCTACCACTGTTTTTGGAATGTTTTTGTTATGTAATCTAGGCTCTATTCTATAAAGCGCATGCCAAGGATATCTGTCAACCCTTGCTCGGACGGCTTGCGGTAAACATTGATGAAACAACATTTAGTTCTGAAAATCCACCTCTCGTGATATGATATTCCTCGGATCATTCATTATGCCCCGACACATGACCTGGAACTAATAATGGAGAAGCAACTGTGATTGGATTATTAAACTCTTCTTCTCGATTTTGAGAAAAATCTACATCTGTGTGAGGTAATGGTAACGATTCACCTTTTCGATCCCTTTTATTCTTTATATTGTTTATCGCTCTTCTCGCTAAATGCATATCGTAATCGAAATATTCCTTTTATTCTTTATATTGTTTATCGCTCTTCTCGCTAAATGCATATCGTAATCGAAATATTTGAATTTAGAAGAGTTTTAGAAGAAGGAAGTGGAAGTGGTGTGAAATGGTGTGACTGAAAATAAAATGAGTAGAAGGAATTTATAGGTAAGGTAGCCGACCGTTGGAAATGTGGGCGTTAGGGATCCGACCGTTGGAGACTTCGTTCCTAACGCCAGCGACAGCATTCCCAACTTTGGCGTCAGCGTCCCTGTCGCCCAAGTCTGTGCTATTTTCACGCGTCTGTTCAGCAAGCGCCCAATGCTTTCCCATAGTGGAAAACCAAGTTTGGCCATCCACCTGGCTGAACAAAAATTTGTCTTTGGCCATTGCCTTAGGAATTGCTCTTAGTTCTGCTATCATTTGGTCTATCCAACGTCAATTTCCTCTTTCATATTGGGTTAGGCACTTCTAACGAACCAACATTGAATTTTGAAACATTAGCGAATCAATCATATCCTGTGGCATTAGGCTTAGGAAAAATATCAACTGTTGTCGCTTGATTCCAGTTAGCTATCATGTTTATGCTAATCTAAAAAAGCTTCAAAAGTTTCTAAACTGTGGATGCAGAAGCTAAATAGATTTGGTTGTAAATGTACTGCGCATTCACTAGCAAAATAGACATAAAAAGCGCGATAGCTGAAAGCAACAGTCAACATTCCATCATGCAAGCTGAGCGCTTTTTCATTCTAGACCCCCCGTTAATGGAAGAACTTATCGACAACAGTCAGGACACTGCTAGCTAAGATGTGAATTAGTAGAGGGATAAATATACTTTTATAACCCTAAAACCACGATAAACAAGATATACATGTAATAAACCATAGCAAGTTCTAAACCCCTTGAAACACGACACACAGTTATAAGCTTTGTAAAAATGCTCTACATTGGCGATTAATATATATAACTACAGGTGTATAATCCTAAACCACACAAAACAGGCCATAAAGTTATAAGATCCGTGCCCACATAACAAGCAATTTATCTACGAGGATCGTCACAGTACTCTCAAGTGGTTTGTCCGCTCTGTTTAACTTACAGAAGTTAGCCTTGAAGCTACTTAGTACGTACTTCCTGTTGACAGTTGCTTTTGAAGTTCTGCATAAAGAAAGAGGTACATCATTAAAAGAAAAGAATGAAAATTTGTACCCAAAAGAGAAGCTCTATTGACAATTCAGGTTGTTAAATTGTCATCAAGGCTAGCAGTTACAGCACGGCATGTGGTATTGGACAGAGAAAAGTATAAACAGTTTCAATGCGCAAGAGATATGAAAAAAAAAAAATGTTTGAATTTGTGACGATGTCCATGATCTAGATTGGTGTATCATGGCATGGAGCGGCTATTCATTAGGGTTTGGCAAGCCATGGCCTAAAATAGCACTAGCGCTAACCTGGCAAGTTGTGGCTTTTAAAGTGGCTTGCCCGCTCCATCATTAAAAGAAAAGAATGAAAATGTACTCAAAAGAGAAGCTCTACTGACAATTAAGGTTGTTAAATTGTTGTGAATTCCAATAATTATGAGTCTAACGGCAACGTTAGACCACTGATTCACTGAGATTTCCAGGATACATATAAGATAGAAGATAAATATTTTATATGAAAATAAAAACAAGATATTTAGTGAATAAAGCATTTTTTAGATTGCTTAGTTGGAATTTTAGCTTCTTAATATCCTTACTCAAACATGATAATAATTACTTTATGCCGAAATGAATTAAACTCCCCAGGAATGGAAAAGGATGATAACTTGCCTTGGTTCTTCATCTTCAAATGTATCCTATATGCAATCTCCCCAAGTAGGACAGCAAACGTTGTGGCTGCTGCAGATGGGAATAAATAACCTTTGAGCATATCGCGTGACCTGCATATTGGTTCTTCATGAAGCTGAAGAAGACAACAGAATAGCAAGTTAATTACAGAAGAAAGATGTGATCAAAGGAGAGGAAGAAGAAGAAGACCTTGAAATGTTCATAATCATGAAGGAGTTTGTGAACCTTTGTTCCAAACTCATTTCCAGCTTCAAGCACTTGTACGGCCTCCTTTATCTTCTTTGGACAATCCCACTCCTGAATGTCAGCCGTTGCATTGGCCAATTCTTCCTGAGTGAACACAATCAACAACAAGTAATATGATGAGCTTATAGTACAACAACTATTCTAAGAAAAAAAGGAAGAGAAATGCAGATACGATTTAGCTACGGTTTCAGGGAATTACAAGGCGGGGACCAAGTTTGTCAGCGGACTTCTTGAGACGCTGGTTGGCTGTATGGGATTTCAAGCCGTAGGCCACCATCTTAACTGGGTTAATTAGACGGCTCATCTTTTTCAGTAATAGTCTTCTCGAACGATCGTCTGTAAAACAACAACTAATTAAACAAAAAAAGAAAATTTATATCAAAAATATAGGTTTAGACTTTACACAAAAATTCCTAAAGGGTTTCAAAACAAACCCTAATCTCTAAAAAAAAGGAAGGAGAAAAAAACCCTAATTTCTTAATAATCGATTAGGAAAAGAAAGAAATCAGATACCGATCATCAATCACACGAGATAAGCGATAGAGATAACTTTTAATCGTCTGCATACCTGGTTTACCAAGCCAAGAGAGAGATCACCTGGTTTCATAAAGTCTGCAATCCTTACCCTCTGTGCTTTGCTCGTTCTTTTATTTTTACAGTGGTTCTATAAAACTTCTATATGGACCGCTGTTTTAAGCAAAGATAAAAACCGTGCAGAGACACAATGGGTGGTGTCATATCCCATACAGTACCTAAAGGGCACCCACCGGGTTAGGGGCACACTTGGTATTGTTGGCATGCTAGCTCGTGTATGTGGGACGTCTTAAGAGATGTTGCCCTAGTTATTAAGGAGTCTGTATTCTTCTTTCAATCTATGGAATATAATTTTTTGTGTCAATTGAGGTTTCTCTTGAATCTCTGCAATGTAGATCCCGTCGGATTGAGTTTGATTACTCATTTGTAGTACAAGTGGTATCAGAGCAGCCACAATCCATGGGGGATTCGTTGGTGTCATGGGAAGAAACGAGTGCATGGTTGAAGTAATTAATCTTTGATTGGATAACTTAATTCAATTGAGAGAGACTTCACCAAATTGGAACCAAAATCTCATGATTTTGTTAGATTTCATCAATCATGCAGAGAGGGAGCTAGAGTCAATTCTTCACACAAGAAAACCAAACCATGTACCGACATCAGAGGAAACTTCACTCGGATTCTTGAGGGTGTAGAAACAACCGAGATAAAGGATGTAATTGACATCGAAGAATTTGTAGAAGACTCAATTAACTTTAATTGGTCACCTAGGTTTCCCCAGCTGAAAATCGTCAACAATTTGTTGGAAGAAAAAGAAGATGATGATTCTTTTGAATTGGAGTTGATTCCTCCATATTTCTTTGTTGATGTTGAATATGTTGATTCACTTACTGGTAGGAGTTTACCATTTAAAGAAGTTGAAACACCAGAGACAATTGATCCTCCAAGTTAAATCCAGTTAAACTTTACAAGATGAATTACAATAAAATAGAGAGCTCAAAGGATTTCATTACTCACCTCGATTTGAATCGTAAGAATTGTCTATATCTCTATCTTGATTTTACTCGTTCCATATTTGATCGTGGAAAGTGGTTTGATGGGTCAGTTTTCATTGATATTTACCATGGGAGAATTGTTTATGAGTTGGTTTTAAAACATGAGTATAGATTCCTCTATTTGATTCTCGACGGTCGTCTGATGTTCCATAAACTCTACCATGTTAAATCCATCGGAGCTTCCACCTTTTTGAGCTGATTTTCTAGCAATTCTTCCTCTGTTTCTTCTTAGAAGTTTTTTATTAGCATCACCATTATTGATAACTAAGTTGATATTTTTCTTGGGTATCTGGGGAAGAATTTGACGGACCGGTTGAAAATGATGAAGATTTTGGTGTTGAAGGAGAAGAATTGTATGGTGAACTTTCAGATACTAGTTGATTGGCTGCTAAGAATTCTGGATTATATTTGTTCAAGACCTTAAAAATATGATAACAACTTTCGAAAGAGAAATGTTCGCCATGTTTTCGCTTCCAATTTGTACGAACCTGTCTTTCAACATCACCATCCACAAGACCACTCTCCCGACCTCTCTTGGCTTGCATTATCGATCCAACATAAGAGGCGACTTCCTTATTGATTACAATGAAGCGTTCTGCCAACCCATTTGCATCCCGACAATTGATGTTCATGGTTTTTGCTTCATATTTATGAAATATGTTTTCCCACATGGTGTTACCATGTTGTTGTGCACCATCGATACAATCTTGAGTAGAAAAAAAACATAATTACGACAAATGCATGCATCTTGTGTGAGGTTGTATGTTGCACCATGAATTTTGGTTATTTTACTTTTTCCTTGACTTTGAGATTGTGAATCCATATTACAAGAAATTAAGAATTGTAGAGAAGGTGTAATTATTTTAGATTGAGAGATTGAGAAATTCTAGAGAGGTTTAGAAACTCCGTTGTGAGTTGGAATGAGTTTGAAATTGGGTATTTATAGAGGGGGAAAATTATAGCCGCCGAATGAGGAACTAATGAGCGATAATCAATTCAGCAAGCGACGTAGTGACCATCGGCCGATACTGGAAAGACCAATGAGCGATATTTTGACCATCTAGCGATGGACTATCTATCGCTCGCTGAAAAATCGGTTGTATATGGCTATATGTTATAGTTGACATATAGGAAGATATGTTTGTGCCAAAGTGGCAAAATTGTTTGGAATGTGCATATGAATTATGAATTGGGCTAATAGGGATTAGATAGGCCTAAAAAAAAAAAAAAAAAAAAAAACGAAAAGAGAAGAGAAGGGTGTAAGTCTGACTTGGGACGAGTCAGACCCTAATCAGACGGGAATGTTTCTTTTTTTTTTTTTTTGAGAATAAAGGAATTGCAATAAAAGAAACCCAAAGGAAAGAAACAGATAGTTTTTAGAGTGTTGTCTAGTTATCGCACAGGACATACCCCGTTTCCGAGATTGAGACAACACTACGATGGTTACTTAACTTATCTATATAGATAAAACTATTTAAAAAAGTTTGGTAAATCTTCCGTCCAACTATTGAAAATTGAAGATTTCCTCGCCTCCGATGCTAGCTTATGCGCCACAGAGTTGCCCTGTCTATGAACAAACTTGAATCCCAAAAAATTTGTTGCATTCAGCTAGAATTTGCATTGCTTCCTTAACTATAATCTGGTTCCTCCAATCCATCATTGTTGCCTTGCCTTGGATAAAGCCCACAATTCTTTCACAGTCACCTTCCATCCAAAAGCGTTCCAAATCTGTGTCTTTGGCCCACTTAGCTCCCTGCAAAAGAGCTACAACTTCCGCTTTTTCTGCACTTGCAGCAAGGAATACTCCCGACTTAGCTGCTCTTCCATTACCTGCATCATCTCTCAAGATTAGACCAAAACCAGCAAAGGCTGTCTCTGAAATCCAGGAAGCATCATAGTTCAGCTTCAAACATTGATAAGCAGGGCATTTCCAAGGAGTATTATGATGAGTTTTTGTTAATGTAGAACAAGAAGTAGCATTTGTCTGAATTCTTTCAGTGCATCTCCAATAGTTTAGATGTATTTGAATAATGATAGATGTTTGTAAAGAAGTAGCATTTTTGTCTTCAAAAACCCTATTACACCTTTCTTTCCATATAAACCAACATTTTGTAGCATTGGTTTCTATTACCTTATCTCCTTGAGATTGCCACCAATAAGTATTCAAGAAAAGAAATTTTCATGAGAATTGGAGTGCGTTTCACTGACAAAAAGGTGGTTGCATCCAAACAGATTTAGCATACCAACATTCAAACAAAAGATGGTAGATGATTCTATTTTGTCTCTGCAGAAAATACATTTATTGTCTACATCATGCATATGTCTACTAAGAATTTGAGTCACTGGTAATGCATTATTCAAGCATTTCCATAAAAACAGTTTGATCCTTTGTGGCAGTTGAGTTTTCCAGAACTTCTTCCAAAAAATCTCAGTGACTTGATTTCCATCTTGTTTACCACATAATCTATCATATAAAGACTTTACTGTGAATATGCCATTCCTAGTAAGCATCCATCTAGGTATATCCTGTTCTAAGGTATCATGTACATTGATAAATAGTTTAATATTCAGAATAGTTTGAGAAATAATATGAGGAAATGAAGCAGTAATGATTTCATGGTTCCACTTATTTGTATCTGGATTAATCAGATCCGATACAAGTGTTAATCGTGGTGTTCCTTTCTGAGCGCATTTGATCTAGAGTGATTCCAAGATCCGGTATCCAATGGTCAGTCCAAATGTTTATAGACTGACCATCACCCACCTCCCAGCAAGTATATTTATGAATTAAGTTAGCACCTTGAACTATACAGTTCCACATCCAAGAAGATTTCACCACTTTTTTTAAAGCTAAAAAAGATTTTTTCTTGAAATACTTTTTTTTGAACATCTTAACCCACCAAGAGTTTGGTTCCGAGATGATTCTCCAAGCAATCTTAGCTAACATTGCTCGGTTCATTTTTCAAAGATCTCGAACCCCAAACCTCCCATAGATATTGGTCTCCGCACATGAATTTCCAAGATTTGATGTAATGCCCTTTAGCATTAGCATCCTTCCCCCACCGAAAGCGGTTTGGATGGAGTTAATTCTAGTCAAGTATCTTTTTGGGTAGTTTAAAACACCCCATTTGGTAGATAGGCATACCAGAAAGAACTGATTTGTTAAGAATCAGTTTGCTTGGTTGGCTAAGTATCTTACTTTTCCAACCTTTAATTCTTTCTTCCATTCTACTTACGATGAAGTCAAAAGTTTTTAGTTTAGATTTATCAATAAACAGTGGAACTCCTAAATAAGAATCTTTGATGTCTATTTTCTTAATTTTAAGCATTTTGGACATCATTTTTATAAGCTTATGATGAATTTTTTTACTAAAGAAAATCCCTGACTTTTCAAAGTTAACCATTTGACCCGAAACCATACTAAACTCATGAAGTGCATTTAAAAGATTTTTGCGGCTTTGCGATTTGCCTTTGTGAAGATTAGGCAATCATCTCGCGAAAAAAAGATGGGAAATTGGAGTGTTGTTCATGCTTATCCTTAGACCTTGAATTTCCTTAGAGTTTTCTTTAGAAATAAGAAATCCAGAAAAAACCTCCATACAGATAAGAAACAAATAGGGGGATAAAGGATCCCCCTGCCTTAACCCTCTAGTAGGTTTAAAGAATTCACCAAAGATTTCCATTTAAAAGAACTGCAATAGATGCAGTAGAGATACATTGAGTTATTAAAGTACACCACTCCTTGCAAAAACCCATTTTCTCCATGGCAGTTGTTAAAAAAACCCAACCAACTCTGTCGAAAGCTTTCGACATGTCAATTTTTACTCCTAAACCTTTCTCTTTAGTTTTCCTATGATTCATGGCATAAATTAGCTCATGTGCAACTATGATGTTATCAGAAACTTGTCTATTAGACAAGAAGGCCGATTGGTAAGGAGAAATTAGTTTGTCTAGTAAACCTTTCATTCTATTTGCTAAAAGTTTAGAAATCACTTTGTAAGGAGTATTACAAAGACCAATTGGTCTAAAATCAGAGGGTGTTTTTGGTTCTTTGGTTTTAGGAATTAAGAATAAAAAAGTTTTATTTAGTTCAGGGTTCAGCTTTTTTGAAATCCAAAAATCTTTGACTAAACCCACCAACTGATCTCCAACCAAAGACCAGTTATGTTTAAAAAAAAACAAAATAATCATCGCTGAGTAGTGAGCAGAGAGACTCTCCTCACTCCCTCCATTGTCGTGCATCTCATCCTCATTCGAAGGCAGGCAGCCAAACCAGTAAGAAGGTCGATCCTTCTCTTTTGACTTATGAATAAATATATAATATTGATTTGATTAGGGTTTGTTTCTTTTGTTGGGATTTTACCATTTGATTTCATCATTTATTTTTTGAAGCAATTTGATTTCATCATAGTCGAGGTTCAATTTAATTTCTTAGGGGTGGGTTGGGTTCAGCTTTTCTTATTTGTTTGGTGAATTAGGTCTTTGTTTGAAAATTTAGGGATATTTCAATTTTCCTGTGTGATTTTAAAAGTTAGGGTTTTTTCGATTTTTCCTATTTGTTTTTTAAAAATTAGGGCTTTTCCGTAACATGATAATAGTTGCTTGTAATGTATGGCTGGTGATCTTCTGTTGATGTTGAATGCTGTCATTACTTGTTGTTAGGGAAGAAGAAACATCAGATGGCACTAAGAAATGTCACAAGAATGATATCCCAGAGGTGGTTCTCCACCAGCACCAGAGGCATTACTGGAGGAGGAACTGAGACCAGCAAACATGTAACAATGTTATTTCATTATTGGATTTGCATTTATTCATCTTTTAACAACTAATCGAAACAGGCCCTCTTACTTGTATGTGTTTAATGATCTATCAGATTACGGATGAAAATTTGCGAAGTCTTTATGAACGCATTAAGCAGACTACTGCGGAAGCAAACCAACTCAGGGATGAATGCGATACTTACTTCGTAAGCCCCTTCCTTCGATCCACACCTTTATTTCCTTTTGCTCTTTCTACTCTGACTCTGTGTCTGCCTGTTAGAGGTTTGAGCAGCTAATTTACCCATGTGCAATGCTACTAGTATTATAGATATCACATTAAATTACACTGCACGTTTCTTTTGCAGGCCCTAAAAAGGGCATTTCCCCAGGATCGACTCGTATGGTTATTCTTCATTTCCAGTGTTGTTTATAACGCAGTTAACCTGTCCCAAGAAATCTTGAAAACTAGAAATGTCATCGAAGATAAAAGATCCCAGTTGAGAGCTCGTTTGAACGCCATCGGAGATAGACAATCCCAGTTGTCAGCTCGTACCGAAATGCAAAAGTTACAATTGCCAGCTTTATCAGCATATAAGATATGAGCGCTAAGTTATCTCTTTGTACTTTTGTACCTGAAGACTATATAATTTCTCGGGCATGAGCATACTTTGAGTTATGTGAGTTTACTATTATTAGCTAGGTGAAGTATTCACTGGAACCTCTGACGATATAAGTTGCATGTAATGTAGGGTTATACATCTCCCAACTTTAACTTCTGTATCTATGTAGGCATGGTGTGCTCATTTTAAACTATTTATGCTCTCATTATCTATATCCATATATATTAGAATCCTTAATTATTCCAAGTGTTTTTCTAAGAGTTGTGATGAAATCCTGTTGATGAGATGAGCAATGAAGAAGGACTGATCTACTCTGATCAAGAAAGAGGTAGGTGATTTTTCGACCCCTTTCTGGCTTTAATTTGTTTCTTTCTTGTATGCTTGTACTGCTGTTCGAGGCATGTGTAGAGCAATGATTTTTCAGTTTTGTTCAAGGAAGGTATGCAGTAAAGAAACACATCAGCTACCTAGAGTTCCTGCTAGTAGTGTCCTGCTCTTGCTTGTAGCAATTGCCCATGCTTTAGGGGTTTTCCTCCTCGTGGTGGAAAATGGATTAGTTAGCAATTCCCCAGGGATGTTCTTGATATTCGCGTAGAACCGCTTCTGTATCCCGACTTGCCTGATTGTTGCATTACTCATGGAATCAATTAGGTGCTTGTTGTCGGTGAAAGTTTTGGTTGTCGATGTGCACAGTAAGGAAATCAAGTCCATAGGTACACTACTCTTGTTATGAAATACATACAGGTAACGTATTTTCTTGGTGTGAAGAAAGCTTTACATATTTTCTACTATATTATAAGGTGGCTATTTAAATACTGGTTCTGTGAGCCGTGACTAATATTGTGCCGGGACAGGTGTGCTGCAGGGGTTACCAGGCACCTCGAAGTTTTGCTGCCACCTGGATTTGTTTTGTTTTTCCGCCTGCGTCATTGGGCATTTGGGCACAAGTCAACTCCGTATTTGTTTTTCCTCATGCATTGGGCTTTTGGGCACCAATTAACTTGCATTTTGGTGAAATGGTTAATTGACTCCGTTTGATGTTTTTGAACATGTTTTTCCGCATGCATCATTGGGCTTTTGGGCATCACTAAACCCTAAGTTAGAGTTTTCAAATTACAAAAGCAAACTCATTTAAACGTGAATTTTCTCTTTCATGGACAATATCAACCGCGCTTGATTCCAGTTAGCTGTCATGTTTAAGCTAATCTACTAGATAACAGCTGCAGCAATGGAGGCCTACACGCTAACATATTTTTAATGCAAGTGACATCCTGTTTTTGCTTAACATTTTTATCGGCCAAATTTCGGCATGTTATTGAACTCACAAAATAACATTTTTACCTTCTCTTTTTTTTTCCTATAGAATTACATTTCGTTATTCCATGTGTTGCAAATTAGGTATACATGTGACACAGGCCTATGATAAGGTGCTCATTGAACTGGGAAACATTAAGTTTTAGATTCAGTAAACCCAACGGAGGTTCTGTCTTCTCCACCCAAAATTCTGAAGCTGTTTTGTTCCTAGTTTTCTTCTCTGTTTTCATTAATTTGATTGATTATCTAAGATATCATCTTAATTTCATGAAATCGATAAAACTGATTATAAATTCTCCGCACGCTCCTTGTGACGGACAAGAAGCATTTTTAAATCCTACAGAAGGCCGACTGAAAAACTTCAAAAGTTGGTAAACTGTGGATGCAGAAGCTCAATAGATTTGGTTGTAAATGCACTTCACATTCAATAGCGAATCAGACATAAAAAGCGAATTAAACATAAAATGAGCAATTGGTAACAGTCGGCATTCCAAAATGCAAGCTGAGCACGTTTTCATTCTAGACCCCAATCAATGGAAGAGCTATCAACAACAATCAGGACACTGCTAGCTAAGATGTGAATTCGTTCCTAGAGGTCATTCAACATCTTTGTCTTCAGGACCTGCAGGAGTGTAATGATGCTATCCTTGCAGTTACAGCCGTACCTATCATTTAAGGGACCAAAAGTTTTACAAAAATAAAACTTAAGCTGCAGTACCAGATAAACAAGCACTTGCAGCAAAAATTAATCTTAAGCATTCCTATCCACAAACCCAGAGTAAAGGAGATAACTTGGCCAGAAAATGGATTTTGCTACCTGGACAAGACTTTTGTTAACTTGTATACAACCGCAGATGTCAAGTTTCTGATTAAAAAAATAAATAAAACATTATTACACTGAGAACTGGTTTAACTTGTTGCATCGCAAACTAATTTTTCACCCAGAAAAGTTCTGTAGCAGGACAAGTGAGTGGTGACAGCAAAGTTTAGTGAAATGCTCAAATACAGCAACAGATAGTTCGTTAGTGGGTTCAAATCATGGTGATAATAACTTTTCCATACATTTTACTAGAAAGACATCTGTACTGCAATAGACAACGTATCTCATCCTATCCAATCCGGCATTAAAGAAGTGAATGCATCAACATGGTTACCCTTAATTATAGATGGAAGCAGATTCAGCTGTACCTCTAGGGCGTTTTACAATATAATATTTCTTTTAGTCGAAGCTGAAAAACGGAGCCATCATCCTGAACATAATAGCAAAACAACCCACAAGGCTCCAGCTAGACTCTTGACCATCCGAGGATCATTTCAATCCAATCCATAACACAACGCTGGTTTTTTTAGCTAGCTAACCAGAGTCTCCCAAAGTGCATGTACTTTGCATCTGAATATTCCCAAGGGTGTAGATGCAAAATGCGCAAAAAGAAGTGTATGTATTTACTATGTTCTAATTAGCAGACAAAGACTCAATCAGTTTTGAAACAAACACACCCAATTTCTGTAAGTAATGCACTAGCAATTAGTAGATATAAAATACAGTTTTGTAACCCTAAACCACATTAAACGGGATATAAAACTAATGACAACCATACTAAGTTCTAAACCATTTGAAACACGACATAAAGTTATAAGCTCTGTAGAAAAGCTCAACGTTAGCTATTCATAAATCTAACTATAGGTTTATAATCCTAAACCACACAGAACAGGCCATAAAGTTATTAGATACATGCCCACACATAACAAGCAATTTATCTAAGAGGATCATCACAGTACTGAAGTTCTTCCATAATTGACAGGTAATGTTCAAGTGCTGCTACATCTGACAGTTGCATCTCAATTACTGCAATAAAGAAAGAGGTGCATCATTAAAAGAAAAGAATGAAAAAAAAAATTGTTATTAAAAAGAAAAGCTTTACTGTCAGTTAAGGTTGTTAAATCTCCCCAATTACTGGAAAAGGATGATAACTTGCCTTCGCGGCGCTCCTTCAACTTTTTCATATATATAATCTCCCCAATTACTAAAGCAAGCCCCGCGCCTGCTGCACATGGTAGAACAAAATCTCTGAACATATTGCTTGCAATGAGATTTGGTTCTTCATGTAGCTGAAGAAGACAACAGAATAGCAAGTTGGTGAATAACAATTACAGAAAAAACGATGTGATGAAAGGAGAGGGAGAAGAAGACCTTGAAATGTTTATAATCAACAACGAGTTTGGCAAGCACTGCTCCACACTCATTTCCCATTTCAAGGACTCGCATGACCTCCTCTACCTTCTTTGGACATGTCAACTTCTTGGTTTCGTACAAATCATGCTTGGTGATCGAACACAATCAACAACAAGTAATATGGTGAGCTTATAGTACAACCCTATAAGAAAAAAAAATGAGATTTAGCTAAGGTTTCATAAAATTACATAGTGGCCATCAAATTTCTGAGCGGACTCCAGGAGACGCTGGTTGATTGTATGGTATCTCAAGCCGTAGGCGACCGACTTATATGCGAGCCTTACTAAACGGCTCATCTTTTCCACTATTACTCTTCCAGATTGATCGTCTGTAAAACAACAAGAAGAAATTAAACAAAAAAAGAAAATTTATACAAAAATAGGTTGAGATTTTACATCTATGGAACCGTAAGAACAAAACCCCCCAACAAAAATTCCTAAATAATAATAATAAAAGGTTTCAAAACAAACCCTAATCTCAAAAAAAAAAAAAAAAAAAAAAAACTCGATTAAGAAAAGAAAGAAATCAGTTACCGATTATAAATCAGACGAGATAACTTTTAAGGTAATCGTCTGCATACCTGGTTTACCAAGACAAGAGAGAGATCACCTGGTGGGTATATGGTAGATGGGTTTTCGCAAAGGAGAAATATGAGAAATATGGAAGATGGAGGAGTTCGTTTCCAAGCTACAAACAGATAAAGGGAATCAAGAATTCTTCACGTACCGCCCCTATAGACAATGTTAAAACAACTTCTCACATTTCTCTCACTAGTGGGGCCCAAAACTGGCCCCCTTGCTAGTCCCCACTGGGCTAATGTGAGGAGGTTGTTTTAAAGTTGTTCACACAGGCGGTATGTGTAGAACCATTCAAGGGGAATATCCTGGTTCCTAATTGAGTTTGTATCCTGTATTACATACGTGGAGTTTATTGATTGGTTGTCCTGGAACGGCCATTTCTTGGTTTAGGCCAGGATTGTACGGATTGATCTCTCGAATCAAAAGTACTCCCGTACAGTGCATTGTTTAGGGTTTAGATTCGTTTCTCTCCCACACACCCGAAATTACCAAAATCAGCAAAAACAATTTTCACTCACAAACAAGGTGTTACAATGATAAAGATCATTACCAGAATCCTCCGTCTCTTACATCTTTAGATTAGCATAACCGGATAATACTAGCACAAATATATAATCAATGCAATAATAAAAAATCACACACGACACAAACCACCCCGAGAATCTTTCATTATCATAACAAGTTATTACATCGATACTTTATATAATTAACTAATTATGTAACCCACAAGCGGTTAACGTTAGAAACAACAAGACATATTACGAAGAGTTTACCTCTTCCTTTGTTCTTTTTCTTCCATAAACCTCCACCGCTATGGTTGCTTCGACTTTAGACAAGAACATGAAGAACATCATGAATTCTAGCTTCTCCCACGTGAACCCTATAAACCCTAGATTTCTCCCGTACCCATTCTTTCTTCAAGTCACTCTTCTCACATAGATTTTACCCTATCACCAACCATTGTATGACAAAACGGTTTTGACCCTCACATCTTGTCAGGAGGATTGACAAGAGGATTCTACAAGAAAATAATCAAGAGAATAAATTCCTACTCACTATCAAATCTTAAAGAACTTTTAAGATATCCTAACACCTTAATTTGGGAACCCTAAACTTGGAAAACACTCCCCAAACATCATACAAGTTTCCTATCCCAGTACAAGTAAACCTTGTAAACATTCCAAACCCAAAACTTCCCTTTAGCCACAGTTTCTGCACCATAGATCACTGTTTACCAAAAGTCTACTTTCAACCATATAGTTTTGTACACGGAACAAAACCCCAACGGTAGCCTGTAGGTACCTCGGCTTGTCACTTCCACTTAACTTAGGTTAACTTAGGTTGGTTGTTGTATCTTCTGCAGCAGGTGTAGTAAATTCTACCTTGGAAACAAAATCACAAATCTCTGCAGAAATATTGAATATAACCATAGCATTCTTGTTTAAACCACATCATTCTTGTTTGAAGGATGGAAGTGATCAGACACTTAATTTGAAAGCTCAATACAAAGAAGATGCCCCTTTCTCGGGCACTCTCAGATTACTGGGTACATTTGGATAAGAACTAGTGGTCTCTTAAACTACTTCAATTTAAAAAGTGAAGAGTTCTCAGCGAACAAGACTAAAAAGTCTTTGCTGCTTTTATCATGGCATAAAAGGAGTTGGTAACTTCATAATGCTCTACACATGCCTCGAACAACAGTACAGGTGATCTAAGCATACAAGACAGAAGCAAATAAATATTCACCTAGCTAATAACAGTAAACTGACATAACTTAAAGTATGCTCATGCCTGAGAAATTAAATATTCTCCGGGTACAAAAGTACGAAGAGATAACTTAGCGCTCATATCTTATGTTGATAAAGCTGGCACTCGAAACTCTTGACGAGGGGATTCTTTATCTTTTATGGCATTACGAAGAGCTGACAACTGGTTCTTTTTATCTTTGATGCATTTCTGCTTTTCACGATTTCTTGAAACTGCTGAACTGCGTTGATACCAACACCGAAAACGACCGATGCCCATATGACTCGATCCCAGGGGAATGTGGATGATTTTTTAACGGCTAGTTCGCGTCCTGGTGTGATTATTTTGGCCAAGGACTGCAAGATAAAAATGAATATATTGAAGTAAAATGGGATAACCCCTTATCCTACTATTTCACTAAATGACAAAAATACCTTTGATTAATTAATGCTAATTTGGGTGATTAAATGATGCTTAATCAAGTTAATCCTGAAATTAACTATCATTAATTCATCATCAAAACTTGAATTTTTTTTCTAAAAAACTCGATCCAGAATTTGTTCTCATAAAATGCTTAGCTAATTCCATGCGTCTAACCAAAAATTTACGATGTAAACCCAGGATCGGGTTTTTTGTCAATACCCTTATAAACTGTTTGCTAAAATTGGTGCTTATGGATGTCCATATAATTCGTTTGTACCTTACTTTCAGAAACGAAATATTCGTTACATATATAGTTTAGGAAATTAGCGCGTCACATGTATAGGATTTAGTATGGCAATTCTAGAACTTGACACATCAAATGTTAGACAATGAACCTCCGAGCACGTCAGTACAACGTCATATATTCTTTGTGGTGAATGAACTTAGTTTCCCCAAAGAATTTTCCGTAGCCCATTAAAACATTCTAGTTGAAATTCAATGAATTCTTAAATGTTAGTATGCGAACTTTTAACGATGACATAACTATAAATATTATCGGATTACTCACTTTTTCCCTAAGAGGAGCTTGTGGATGACGTTGGTACATACTCTCACATTGCACTTTTTATGTAGTTGAATCGAAAAGCCAAGTCTCTTCATTGGCGGTTATTGGGATTCGCGGTACGTCCGTAAAAGAACTCTATAAATCTCTTCCAAAACATTGAATAGATTTCATTCGGACGTTCACAAAATTATTAGCAAATGATTTAACGAGACACCATATTTATACGGTTTTCATTCCATTTTCTAGGATAAGTGTGTGATGTGGGAGTGGCTCCAAGAGGTTGTCATTATATAGATAAAAGCTCAACGGCTATTCTTTTCGGATTCAATTCACACAATCAAATTTTAGGGATGTACACATAAACCGATTGTGTCCTTACAAGAATCAGATTTTAATACTGCACATGTAATCCGATTCTTGGAATAAAAAGTTACAGAAAAGGTGTCACTTTTCTTTAGCAGAATCAGATTACATGGAGTGCCACATATACCGATTATGAAGGTTGTCAAAATATGCCTCTCAAAAATCAGATTTTAATATTGCACATGTAATCCGATTCTTGACAAAAAAAAGTTACAGAAAAATTGTCATTTTTCCTCACATGAATCAAATTACATGATATGACCACATAGACTGATTCTAAAAGTGAACCCCTGGAAAACTGTCAGAATCAGATTTTATATAGGTAAATGTAAACCGATTCGGAATGAAAAACTGACAGATCCTGCATTTTTTGCACACACATTGTAGTTTAATCTTTTGTCGCGTCTTATACAAACACAAATAATTTTCAAAAGAAACCAGATTCAGTCATTCATAAACTAGGAATATAACCAAGCATAATTCGACAATAAGTTTAAGACATAAGTTTTGACTCCATAATTATCCATAGTTAAAGACATAAGTTTGAAACCATTCATTCATGAAAATCCCCACCACGACCACGACCACGTCCACCTCATCCTCGTTTAGAAGGTTGAGCGCTGCTCGATGCACTTGTAGACTTCCTTTTTGTTGTGACTTTCTTCCTTTTTTTATTTGGATACTCCTCCACCGCTTCCCCAAACTTTACACTCACTTCTACATCTTCGAGACTGTTCAATTCATCAATCATCTTTTCATTGGCCTTAAGAATTTTCGCTTCCATGATATCTAGCTTTACTTGGGTTATCAAGTACCCGACTCGTCTTCTTTGTTTCTATTTTAAACAACAAACAACCAACAAATAATGCTAAAACCATTAACAAAACCGTAATTGAGTAATCATATGCACTAGGTATTCGAGAGCTGTATCTTTGTCCTTTACCTGGGACCTCCCATTTACTCGTATTACTCGAGTATGTGAAACATTGAGGTACCACGACATGTAACCCGGAATTGCCTCATCATATGTTTTCAATGGACCATCCATAGCATGTCCGTTGGACCTTCTGTCTTCCCAATACTCACATGATGGTAAAGGGTGGTGAACAATCTATATCATTATCCAATGACTCGCTTTTTTTCTCATTGATTTTAAACTTCTTGAGCTCCTTTGGCATTTTTTGTACGGAATTGCATTGCCTTGCAACTCTCGTGGGGTTGTACATTACATATCCCTCTTGGGTGAAACAAAGGCCCAAAATAATTTTGTTGCTCGGCGCACCCAACCATCTTTCCTTTTCCTTTAGCCAAATACTTCTTGTAAGGGTCAAAGACAACATCTTTTGTCGTCAAGTTGTCTAACTAGCATCTCAACTTCAGATAATCCTCTTTTTGGGACTTCGACTTACTATTGTAGGTTACATGTCTCCATAATACCTACAATCCAAATGCTTGTTCACAAAATACCTACAATTTCAGTGACAAAACTATCAATACATATGAATTACAAAATAAATAAAAATTGTAGCTTCTCGTCCACATGCTTGATATCGTTGGCATCTTCAACTCAACTAAAAATCTTCGTCACTTCCAAGTACTCCAATGATCCCAAAGGTTTTAAGTTTAGAATCATCATTGTTGAGGATCCGTAGCGATAGCAATGAGAAAAACAAATGCTCTCAATCATTTTTATACAGTGTCATAGTATTATTACACAACATCAAAGTTCAATTGTATCACAACTTTGAAAACAATAATATGGTGATATGTATCACCCCCCCCTTAGTTAATACTTTATCTCAACATGAAAACCACTCCCCCTTACATAATGATCCGAAAATCATATGTATTTGTAGTGTAAACTACACATTAATTCTCCCCCTTTTTGTCAATAAAATAGGCAAAGGTACTAAAATATGTGGGATCCTAATGAAATTTTCATAGACATACTTCATGACCAAAAGCGAGTAACATACCAACAAATTTAGATGCAATCATATAGCCAAAGCTAAATGCATTCATCAAGGAGTTTATAAAGATACAAGATAACCCCTATAATATTCCACAGCCGCACTCCCCACACAAATATGGAAATATGCACTCTCCCCCATAAAATGTCATTCCCGAAGGAACAACAAAGGCGACCTTGCTTTTACAAGAAAAGAAGGATTTCTTTGGGTATAACCAAATCACATGAAAGCATGAATTTGTATCCAAAAGATTAATTGAATTAACCACAAGAACCCATGATTAATTCAATCGAAATACACAACTAAATTAACCACAAGATAGTGATTAATTCAATTGACCATGCTTGAAATAAGAGAACTTACGGAGCAACACAACTAAATAAACCATGAGAATGCATGATCAATTCAATTGATTATGCTCAATCATAAGAAAACTTATGGAGAAACACAGTACATACACAAAAATGTGGATCGAAGATCGACTAATACTGCAGAATAGACAAGGATTCATTCTATCTTTCACCACTATTTGCACAATGACATATGATAGACTTAATCCTTGTAAACAAAAGTTCTATATCCTTTCTTTTATCAAACTAATGACATAAAGGCTTTAACTTTTGTTTGTCAAAAGTTCATTCTATCTTTTATCAATACTTTCGTATTAACATATAATAAAGATAACTTTTGAACAAGTATGGGACAATCACAGTTCACAGACGTAAACAACATATCCCATAACAATTCGCAATGTATAAAATCATAAAGATTAAAATTGCAAAAAAATCATCTTCCAAAAGACTTAGAATCTAAATAAATAAATCTAAAAACATGAAGATGCAAATATTGGGAATAGCTATGTGTACTCACAATAATGGCTATCCCAAACCCTAGTTATTATTCTTCTAAACAAAAACAAGAATAAAATTCTCAAAAGAAGTTTCCTAGACATCAAGACAAACTCATAATGCACACACCAGATAAATTATCCTTGGAGGGTAGAATCAATTTTTTTCGCTCGGATTTACACTAATAATAGCTACCAAAGGCGTATAAAAATATTTTCTTAAAGAAGAACATACAAAGTCATTAACGACCATGCACTATAATTCACATAATTAAGATGATTGTGAACATTCAATAATTTCATAGCAATGTGTACCTACCTATTCTTGAACTTCCTTATTTGTGATTCACCAACATCATTCTTGTAAAAGCTACAAATGAGCTTAGAAGAGGATCACTCCAAGAATCCAAGTGCCCAAGTCCAAGAGAATATAACAAGTGCAACGAGACGGAGCAAAACACTCAAAAACAAGAGATAGGACAATTACCAATATAAACTCATCCAAATTCAACAATTCTCATATTCATTTTGAATATAACTCAACGAGGAAGAGAATGCAAAAAAAAATGAGGTCATTCTGATTTCGGACGAAGAAGTTAAGGCCAAAACAGGTGTAACGAATATCGATGTATACATGTCAGTATGCATACGGGTTTGCAAACGAATTTTCGTGACCTGGAGCAGTATGGAAATGGGTATGCGTACTTAAACCCATGGATTTTAGTTTTACATGATGTTATGCATTCCTGGTATGTGTACAATGAAGTCCAAACATCACGAACTACTATTTTCAAACCTAAACATTTAAGAACCTTAAACACGGATCAAGTTAGGTAAAAATAAATGATAAGCAACATACATGGATCATTATAAATACCCTAAGCAATTAAAAACACAAATCTTGCTCAAGTTTATAAACATACCTTTTTAGAAGAATCCAATCGAATTCTAAAGCCTTACCGAACATAATCTGTGTGCCCCAATTCTCGTGCTTCCTTCACCGTATACATAGTAGGGAATTCCTTGGTGAGGATGCACTAACAACACAATCAAGTTGTGTTGAGATGAACATTGTCTTGCTCACCATGGCATCAAGAAAGAGTTTCTTTCCAACAACTCTTACACCTTACAATATTGAGAGAAACCCAAGGAACTGTTTTTATAAGTTTTTCAAACAACTTCCCGAGAGCACAAGAAAATTTGTGTTTCTGATTTCTTAATTTACACCTTATAAGAAACAGTTTATGCAGATAATTTTCAGTATCGCATAGGGAAACTCTTTTGATAAAAAGAGACATCCTTATTTTGTTCATAAGAAGGGACAATACTATTATCTTGGTAAGATGTATCAGGAACTGACAAATGACTTAATTCATGTTTAGAGGTGATGCACTCAGTTGACTGAGATTTAAACCCTTCTTGTAATTCATTTAGTATGTTAAAACCACTTGGATTACACTGAGAAGGAGCATGGCTCTGACTGATTAGTAGATCAATATCAATCTCAACATGAACATTCATCATAACTAGATTCATCCTATCAAGAGATTCTTTATCTTTCTGGAGATATAACTCAACATCAAGAGATAAGCTTTCCAGTTTCTTTTCAAGCCCTGAAAACACTTCAAGGGATTTTAAACCGGGAGGAGGTTTAGATAGAATTTATTTTACAGATTTTATTAAATTAGTCATGGAAGAAAATTCTGAAATCCATGGATCTGGTGGTGCATTTATTGAGATAGCACTATTGTCCATAAAGTCAGATTGCTACAAACATAGACTTATAAGGTCTTAAACGTGTTTGCTTGCTCTGATACCAATTGAAAATGTGGGAGTATAACAACCACACCAAACAATTCGTTTGACAATCTGAGAGGACTTACTCCAATATACTTTCTAGAGAATCAACAAGACAATCAAACTCTAGAGTAAAGTATATCAAAGAGTACAATATATCTTGTTTTACAATGTAATCAGCAAATCAAACAGATAGAAATCCGCGAACTTGATTATTATGTGAAACAACTTGAACGGTACCAAACACCAATGTTCAAGTGTCAATCAATGTAAATCAACAACCAAAGGTTGGATATTATAATTGATTGATCCTAACGCACAACCTGTAATATTTCAATTATATAAAAAAATATAATGCAAAAAAGAAATAACACGCACAAGCACAACCTGTGATATTTCAGTTCTCACTAAATATTTCAGAGAGAATAAATCTATTTTTTATGGAAGTGTTAAAAAATGATTTGCCTACTAATGTCATGGTAAAGTTAAAGATGTAGTACCTCATTGTACTATGTGTAAAACATAATTAGGAACAACTAAACACCTTCTTTTTCATTTCCCTTATGCTAAGGAAGTTTGTAACTCATCTCCTAACCCAATCTCTTAATCTTTGAATACCTCAAGTACGATCTTAGATCTCTGTAAATGTTGGATGGCTAAACCTCGGAAAAATCTATTACTGAATTACTTCTAACTAAAATGCGGTTTATCTGGAAAGAGAGATGCGACAGAGTCTTTAAAGATAAATCTAAATCAACTAATAGTCTAGCTTTAGAAATACAGAAACACATTGATATTTGGTTTACAAGAAAACGAAAAAAAATTAAATCTAAATAGGTACAACAGAAGAAATATACCCCCAACTGGAAGGCTCCATGTAGAGATACTTTAAACATCAATGTTGATGCGGCTTGGATTTCAGACTCAGTACCATCTAGTTTTGCTTTAATTTTGAGAAATGATGCAGGAAATAGTGAAGGAGGACGATCAACGCAATCAAAAAGCTCAGACCCACAAGAGGCAGAGGCTATAAAAGTGCTGCAGGCGGCTATTTGGGGCAAAAGAGAAGCAAATTCAAAACTTCAACATAAAAGGGGACTGTGAAAGTCTCTTTAACTATATTAATTGACACAATTCAGATATTTCTTGACGTGCTAAGTCCTGTAACAATGAGGCAAACAAAATAACTAAAAACTGTATTTGGGTTTTTATTTTGTTCTGAAACTAGGAAACCAGGTTGCAGATATATTGGACAAGTATGTTAGGCCTTTAAACTCTATTCTAGAATGGGAAACTTCACCTCCTATATGTACTTTAAAAAAACTTTAAGTAGATAAATCTAATCTTGGATGCTCGTACTCCTAAATTAGATGGCTCTCCTCCTATTTTAAAATAGCTAAGTCATTGACTCACGAGTCTTAGCTTTGAATGAAATGCCTTATTTACAAAAAAAAAAAAAAAAAAAAAAAAAAAAAAAAAAAGTGCATTTTATTCGTGTTTGCTTGCTTTGATACCTATATCTTTGAAAAACAAACACGAATGTTCAACACAAATCCTACTGAGATCAAAGTCACTCATTTTTAGACAAATTTTTTTCCTTCTTTACATCTCCATTTCGTCACTTGTAACTTCTTATTCCCCTCGCTCATCATGCATAACCTAAAATGCTAAATGTATCGAGAGATTTATCCCGCATAATCGATGTTCTCTCACATTGTTATGGGCTCCACCACCAAAAATTGATATACGTGGGTGGTGGAGCCCCCAAATTCGTGAGAGTGGGTATCTTTGCGGGACAAACCCCTCAGTAAGTCTATCACTCCCACCCTATGTTTACCACCCTAATTACATCTTTTGTGAACGAATAACACCACTTGTGGTCCCATTATTATCTTTTTTTTTTGTTCATTTCGCTATCCTAATTAGTAATTTGGGGTATGAGAAACGTTCGAAACAGAATACATACGAGTATTATATGGATACGTGAAAATCAAATTTGGTCAAATAGTCTGTGATTCAGAACGACATACGTACGTGTATAATCCTTTTTAGAGATGTGAATCTGGCATACAAATTTCATCATATACTCTCCTTAGATATTATGATTTGATAAATTTACATCAACTATACATATGATATGTACGTGCATTACAATCAACAAATAACAGGTTCGTTGCTGGTATTAGAATCAAATTTGTGTATGTATAAAAGTCAAAAATATAATAAATAATGATAATTTAGTGATCACGAGAAAAAATATTATACGGGCCGAATACTTTTGAGAGAATTCATGAAACTAAGCCGGATGTAATCCGCAAACTTGCTAACTGGGCCCCCACTTCCATTTTCCATCATGAGCAAACGAAAACTCATATTCACCTTACCCACTTCTAATTCATCCACAACCGCTCAAATTTCTCTAAATTTGTAATTCCGCGAATTTTGTGATTCGGTACCCAAAAAGAATAAAAGATGGTTTAGTGATTTCACTCTCATTGAAGATCGCCACTCAATATATCCAAAGTCCCTCTAGGTAATGTTCTAGGTTTTTCTATCTCTCTTTTTCTACGAAGCAAACTGGTAAAAGAAAATAATATTTGATTTTGTGATTAAATTTCGTTACTGAAATCGTGCTTTCTGACTTGGGTGTTTTATTTTTAAGTTTTTAGTTGAGTTAAGGGAAGGAGTCTTTAAAATGTTGAGTTCATCATACCCAGGTTTTAATTTCTTCCAATGTAGTTTTAATTATCTGTCTGGGTTTTCCCAAAATTTTCAATTGATATGTGTAGTACAATCGATGATTACTAAATTGGATGCATTGTTCTTCTTAACATTCAGGTACATGTATCTAAAACTATATTGTTCTCAAAGGAAAGGAGATACAAATGTGTATTATCTAGATATCAATACCAAAAGTTTTATTGTTTATTCTTGATATTTCTCCTTCCTACATTACCGTTTACCCAATACTAAGCTTGATTTCAGGTCTACATCGTAGGAGATGGAACCCATGAAGGAGCGTCTGACGGTTTATGAGGTAAACTCTTAAACATGAACTATATGCAATTGGTTATACTATGTAGATTTTATCAAGACTTTAAATCTTTAAATCGGTTGCAACATCTCGGGAAAAACCTACAGAGCTTTGGAGAGCAGTTATCTGATATGATTTTGAAAGTTGTAGAAAGTGGTAAGAAAAGTATCGTTCACTCAGACTTGTGAAGATTCAATTTTAGATTCAAACTCAATAGAAAACTTACGAAGTTGTTATCAAGATTATAAAAAGCACCGAGACTCAGGATTCCACCATTGACCAATTAACTGATTCAATCTAATCAATATTCATGCAATTCTTTGCGTTTGAAGTGATTCTAATTTATTGCCTCTAGTAGATTTTCGAAGTAACAATTGTATACATCAAGCATGAAACATCAAAAGTCTTAAAACTAAGCATCATCATTATTGAGAACTAAGTTGACATTTGAGTTTCTTGGGTATCTGGGGAAGAATTTGACGGACCGGTTGAAAATGATGAAGATTTTGGTGTTGAGGGAGAAGAATTGTATGGTGAACTTTCAGATACTAGTTGATTGGCTGCTAAGAATTCTGGATTATATTTGTTAAAGACCTTAAAAATATGATAACAACTTTCGAAAGAGAAATGTTCACCATGTTTTCGCTGCCAATTTGTATGAACCTGTCTTTCAACATCACCATCCACAAGACCACTCTCCCGACCTCTCTTGGCTTGCATTATCAATCCAACATAAGAGGCGACTTCCTTATTGATTACAATGAAGCGTTCTGCTAACCCATTTGCATCCCGACAATTGATGTTCATGGTTTTGGCTTCATATTTATGAAATATGTTTTCCCGCATGGTGTTACCATGTTGTTGTGCACCATCGATACAATCTTGGGTAAAAAAAAAAAAAAACATAATTACGACAAATGCATGCATCTTCTGTGAGGTTTTATGTTGCACCATGAATTTTGGTTATTTTACTTTTACCCTGACTTTGAGATTGTGAATCCATATTACAAGAAATTAAGAATTGTAGAGAAGGTGTAATTGTTTTAGATTTGAAGAAGATTGAGAGATTGAGAAATTCTAGAGAGGTTTAGAAACTTCGTTGTGAGTTGGAATGAGTTTGAAATTGAGTATTTATAGAGGGGGGAAATTATAGCCGTTGGATGAGGAACTAAGAGCGATAATCAATTCAGCAAGCGACGTAGTGACCATCGCTGACGCTGGAAAGACCAATGAGCGATATTTTGACCATCTAGCAATGGACTGTCTATCGCTCGCTGAAAAATCTATCGTATATGGCTACATATTATAGTTGACATATAGGGAAGATATGTTTGGCACTTTGGCACACCCATAATGGGTGCTAAAGTGGCAAAATTGTTTGGCACGTGCATATGAATTATGAATTGGGCTAACAGGGATAGGCCTAAAAAAACGAATAGAGAAGGGTGTATGTCGACTTGGGACGAGTGAGACCCTAATCGACCTGGCGCGGTTTTAGGGCATAAGGACTCTTCCTATGGGTATGCCAAACACCGATATTTGGCATATATGCACCCACTATGGGTATGCCAAATCGCACAAACTCATATGCCAATATGTTATTCCCGGCATATAGGCATAGGAGACAGAGTTTCCATCGAGCGATAGAGATTCTATCGCTTCACCATTTGAGCGACAGAGACTCTATCGCCGGCGATATTCTCTTTATCTCCGTGATATTCACTTTATCTCCGAAAGTAATTTTATATATATATAAATTATCCTTCTCTCCTACTTTTTCATTATTCTAATATATTTTTATATTTAAAGGGTCCCACTAAATATATTATAACACTAAAACTTTTATAAATACCCCACCACACAAACACAAATATATTTTTATTCATTAGGGTCCCACCCAACACAATTAAATATATGTTTTTAATCAAGTTTAGATATCTACCATAATGGGAAACTTATTTCCAGGGCGCCACTTTGGCATGCCAAACAACATTTTTTTCGCCATACCCACAGGAAGAGGCCTAAATAAAGACTTCGTTTGTGTCGAAACAACACAAATCACCGCTGAGTAGTGAGGACTGAGGAGAGACTCTGCTCCCTCCCTCCCTCCCTCCCTTCATTGTCGCACATCTCATACTTATTTGCAGGCAGCCAAACCAGTAAGAAGATCGATCCTTCTCTTTTGACTTCTGAATAATAAATAGATACTATTGATTTGATTAGGGTTTGTTTCTTTTGTTCGGATTTCACCATTTGATTTCATCATAGTCGAGCTTCATTATAATTTCTTAGGGGTGGGTTGGTTTCAAATTTTCTTATTTCTTTGGTGAATTAGCTCTTTGTTTGAATTTTCAATTTTCTTATTTGTTTTTGAAAATTAGGGCTTTTTTCATGCTTGAAATTTATGGCTGGTGATCTTCTATTAATGTTAGATGCTGTCATTACTTGTTGTTAGGGTAGAAGAAAGATCAGATGGCACTAATAAATGTTGCAAAAATGCTATCCCGGAGGTTGTTCTCCAGAGGCACTAGAGGCGTTAGTGCAGGAACTGAGACCGGCCAACATGTAACAATGTTATTTCATTATTGGATTTGGATTCTTTCATCTTTTAACAACTAATCGAAACAGGCCCTCTTACTTGTATGTGTTTAATGATCCATCAGATTACGGATGGAAAATTGCGAAGTCTTTATGAACGCATTAAGCAGACTACTGCGGAAGCAAACCAACTCAGGGATGAATGCGATACTTCCTTCGTAAGCCCCTTCCTTCGATCCGCACCTTTATTTCCTTTTGCTCTTTCTACTCTGACTCTGTGTCTGCCTGTTAGAGGTTTGAGCAGCTAATTTACCCATGTGCAATGCTACTAGTATTATGGATATCACATTAAATTGCACTGCACGTTTCTTTTGCAGGCCCTAAAAAGGGCATTTCCCAAGGATCGAGTCGTATGGTTATTTTTCATTTCCAGTGTTGGTTATAGATAAATGATCCCAGTTGTCAGCTCGTCGTACAGAGTTAGGATTGCCAGCTTTATCAGCATAAGATGTGAGCGCTAAGTTATCTCTTCATACTGTTGTACCCGAGACTACTTAATTTGTCGGGCAAGAGCTTACTTTAAGAAGTTATGTGAGTTTACTAATTAGCATGGTGTGCTCCTTCTTACTAATGTGGGATTATACATCTCGTAACTTTAACTTCTGTATCTATGACGCATGGTGTGCTCCTTCTAAACTGTTAATGCTCCCATTATCTATATATATTAGAATCCTTAAATTTTCCAACTTAACTAGTGTTTTTCTATGAGTTCTGGTGAAATCCTGTTGATGTGATGAGCAATGAACAAGATTGATCTACTTTGATCAAGAAAGAGGTAAGTTTTCAACCCCTTTCTGTCTTTTATTTGTTTCTGTCTTATATGCTTAGATCACTTGTACTGCTGGTTGAGGCATGTGTCGAGCAGTATGAAGTTACCAAGTCCCTTTTAAGCCATGATAACAGCAGCAACAACTTATTAGTCTTGTTCAAGGAAGATATGCTATAAAGAAACACATCAGCTACCTAGAGTGTCCTGCTCTTGCTTGTAGTAATTGCCCATGATTTAGGTGTTTTCCTCCTTGTGGTGAAAAATAGAATAGTTATTTGTAATTAGTTAAGACTGGGGACAAGTTTGATACTCCCAGAGATATTCTTGATAATCGAGTAGAACAGCTTCCATATCCCGACTTGCCTGATTGTTGCATTGTTCATGGAATCAGTAAAGTGCTTGTTATCGATGGAAGTTTCGATCATCGATGTGCAGGGTAAGGATAGAGGCGACCTATTTTCTTGGCGTGAAGAAACCTTTACAAACACAAACCATTCCGCCTCTCTGTATATTTGTTGCCTGTAATTCCTTTTACACTTGGTGTGCTATTGTGGAAAAGAAAGTAGAAACGAATTTTGTGAAAGGAATGTAGAGTGTCATTTGCATCTTTGTTGCTACATTGGAAATTGGCTCAGTGAACAACATACTATCATGAGTAGGTTTTTCCTTTCCCTCTTGTCTAAGTACTTTCTTATCCTTGCAGTGATTGAACTAATTATCTTGTTTTTGTCTGATGCACCAAGTAGGCTTCTTTTGTTGCCTGCAATGTGAGTACGAGTTGTCCGTATGACATGCTCTAGGGAAGTCCAATTACTTGTTGGTGTAAAAAGGTTGTCAGGTTTATTGATAGCTGTTCCGGCAATGGGTTTGCATCGTTTGTGGATCTTTTTTCTTTCTTTTTTCGGTGCAAGATTTTTTATTATTATCTATTCAAAGAGGTTACAGTTTGAGTATCTTTCCTTAACCACCTCATAGTGTCTGGTGGACAGTTAATGTCTAAAATAGAACCCAGTGTGCACTAGTCAATGACTAATGAACAAAAAAATCTGAATTGCTCACTCACTTTCAAAATTTCCATTAAGTAATCTATGAGACCAGAAATTCTTTTCCAAATTTACCCAGTAGTCTGAGAGTGCTCCAAAAAGAGGCATCTTAACAAGAATACTATGGTTATACGCAATCTTTCTACAGAGACTGTGATTTCCTAGAATCTAGAATGTTGGTTACGGAAGTTAGCCTTGAAGCTGGTTACACAGCTTCTTTCAGCTGACAGTTCCTTCACAAGTGCTGCAGTAAAGAAAGAGGTACATCATTAAAGGAATTAAAAAAGAAAACTATATGCAATCTCCCTAGGAATGGAAAAGGATGCTTAACTTGCCTTGGTACTTGTCCTTCAAATGTTTCCTATATGCAATCTCCCCAATTAGTGCAACAAGCGTTGTGACTGCTGCAGATGGTAAAACATAGCCTCTGCACAGATTGCCTGCGATGAGATCCGGTTCAGAATAGCAAGTTGATGAATAACCTCATGAACGAGTTTGTCAAGCAATGTTCCAGACTCTTTTCCCACTTCAAGGACTTGTATGGCCTCCTCTATCTTCTTCGGCCATTTCGACTTCTGGGCGTCACGTCAGCTGTCACTTTGGACAATTCGCCCTTGGTGAACACAATCAACAACAAGATGAGCTTATATAGTACAACCATCTTGAAAAATAAGATTTAGCCAAGGTTTCAAGAAATAGTGGGCATCAAATTCTGTGCGGACTTCTGGAGACGCTGGTTTATTGTATGGTATCTCAAGCCGTAGGCCACCATCTTATATACACGGCTCATCTTTTCCATTATTACTCTTCTCGATCGGTCTTCTGTAAAACAACAAAAAGAAAATTTATGTTGTCTGGGAATTGGGATTTTTGTTACTAGGCTCAGCTTTTTCTTTACAAGAGGACCAGGCTGGTCAAGGATTTTGTAGACCTTCAAAATTGGATGCCATTAAAAGCATAAGAAAATTCCAGCAAGTGAGAGGTAGTTGGAGTCGCATAAGCATCAATCCATATAATTCAGAATTTCAGACACCAATATCCATCAAAACTTCCAGGTTCTTCTCATCATAAGGTTTCTTGGTATCTTGTAAACCTCCAGGCCTGAGAATGTTTCTCAAGTCAGGGATTATATGTATTGGGATTCTTTTGATTAGCACCCAAATGTGGACAGATCTAGATGTTGGCTTCATAAATCAAGTCAGTCAGGACCAGATGGCGGGACCTCTCTGAGAACAATAAATTTTCCGAAGATGCTTCTAGTGCCACTTGTACTTTCAAGTTGACCCATCGTGCTGGCTATCGCAGGAAGATTGTTGAAGACTACTTGTGGGTGTAACTGCAAAGGCATAGAACGAAAATTTACAGGTTGATATATATTGCCAGATGGTATGTTCGGGAGGGTCCAGGACTGGATACTGATATATATATATATGATCTGATTATAGTAAGTTTTGAGTTTGGTTCCCTAACTTGGAGCAAAGGTAGAACGTAATTTCAGTTTAGCAAATACATCATTGTTCCAAAAGGTTAGCTTTTTTGACAGACGAAAAAATTGGATTTGAGAATTGTTGGAAAAGAGAAACCCTCCAAAAATAGGCGTACGCTACGACGTCTATGATCACGTCAGAATAATGCTCCTTAATATCCTTTTCCGCAGCCAGATCAATAAATTCACACAAATGTCTGACCTGAAAACAAGGCCTATCTCAATGACACTCCTAAAATCACCACAAATTGCCATCTGCTTGTGAAGCTATGGTGATTGAGCTAAGTTGTGGTGTATCGGTTCCAACAAATCTTTCGGATAACAAAAACTGCCTAAATCTATTTTCAACTCGACACTGAATGCAAAAAATTGCCCGCGCATCTAAAACCATAAATGAAGTTTTATTTAAACGTGTTTCTGATAAGACCATGTTTTATGGAACATGTCAACGGTGTTGACCCGGTGCGTCACTCAGACATATTTGGCATATATGATCCTTTATACGGGTCAAGTCTCTCAAGATTGTGGAAACCACCTTGGCTAGCAAGTGAAGGGCGCAGCGAGCACACAAGCCCAATGGAGGCACAAGGCATTGGATAAGCACAAATTATTTATTATTAGAGATAATATATTTATTTAGGTATTTTATTATCTTTTAAGTATTTAATTATTTTATTTAGAGTTTAATGCGCTCCCCAAAGTTTAATGCGCTCCAGGAGGTTCCAGGTTCGAGTCCCCAATGGCGTGATATTGCAGGAATTAACATGGAAGGTAGTGTTAGTTTGCCCCCTTGTGACACAATCTCGCCCCCTCCCGCCGTTTCGGCTCCCCTTGGCAAGGTTCCTCATGAGGCCGTTGGTAGGCTAGCACAAAGAACTCTGTTCAATTAATGTAGTAGTATGTCGTTGGAGCTTAGCTTGTTAGGCTTCCAACTAGTTCCATGTAATAATATTTATCCAATAATATAATAATATTTTAGAGTTTATATTTGTTTAGAATACTATTTTAGGAGTAGTATTGTTTTCTTAATTTCCAAGTAATATAGCCTATAAATAGGCCTTATCGGTTGATTAATAAGAACAAGAAAATTATTAAGCAAATTGCTACCCCTTTGGTTTATTGATTTCTTTAAATCATGACCTTTTGAGCTTGAGCTGCTGGCCGTTGGTTAAGAAACAAATCGTTTCTTATCAGTTTCCTTGAACTGAAACTTTTGATTTAACAATCCAATTTCAGTCCATATTCGGAAACTAACAGGTTTTGATTGCAAATCTTGAAGCGCGAGTTCCCCATTTCTGAAATAGATCCACAACGAGACAGTCAGTAAGAAAGTCTTTACTTAAAGCTTCAAAGGATCCTATCTTAAAATTTATAGTCCCACACTCTTCAGTTAGTATGTATTCCCTTTGTTTAAATATCACCAGGATCAGAGTATCTATCGAGCAATGATATAACCAGCACGATGTGGAAAGGTTCCCATAATTTTCCGATCAAGGAAGAAAACGTGCCCATATGAGCTCTTTTTGACAAATTTTTGCCGCGTTCTAATTTCTAACAATCCAGGTTTTTTTAGATCCAACCGGACAACAAGAGAATTACGGCGAGCACGGATGCGTACCAGAGAAGAATGGGATCAGTACTCAAACATGAGTTAGTCCCATATTGTTAAGTTAGCATGAAAGTTTTTGCTTAAATACTACCAGAACAATGAACATGCACGGTGTGGATAGGGTTCCCATGATTTTCAGATCTTCTGAAGAAAACGTGCCCATATGAGCTCATAATTTTTTCTTATATTTGTTTGGTTTGTTTTGTTCATATGAGCTCTTTTTTTTTTTCTCATATTTGTTTGTTCAATTCGATGTGAAGAAGAAGTATTTTGTGAACTTAGAGAACTAGTTTTCTGCAAACACAATTCCCCAAGAAAATTGAAAACCTCTACCCTTTAAAGACTGGCTGGCTGCATGTATGGTTTTTGTAATATTTTGGAATTGAGCAGAATTTTTTTATTCAGATGGTTGGGAAGCAAAGGCCATATTGGATTTGCAGCAAATTCAGTTGACTTTTGCATGTATTAAAAACTTGTCTCCCTACAGGAATAATTGGCGTTTGCATAAAGTTTTGAGCTGGTTTAATATTTTGTGTAAGGTTTGGAATCTGATTGAAATTTTGATTTCATAATGTGGGCTGTCAAACTGAAGCTAAGTCACTAGAGAATCCAACAGGTGTACCAATCCAGCCTGGAGAACAAAAATGTCCAGTTTTGAGTTTGGTTCACTAACTTGGAGCAAAGGTAGATAGACCGTAAATGTAATTTCAGATTAACAATTACATCATTGCTCCAAAAGGTTAGCTTTTTTTGACAGACGAAAAGATTGGATTTGAGAATTGTTGGGTTCCTCTTTAGAAAAGAGAAGACAAACTGAAGTTAATGTTCGGTGTCAGTTACGGAAATGTGATTCTTCCAGCGGCTAGTTGAGTTGAACTGTTTGAGAGCATGGCGACATGCTCTCACATATTACTATTTAACAGATATTACACTTGATCTTAGCCAGAAAGCCGAGAAAGGTATGCTTGTTCTTGGCTCCAGCTTCTCTTTTTATAGTTTCTTTCTTCCATCCCTCTGCTTTAACTGGTCTGTGTGGGACTAAATCATATTTCACACTGCCTCCTGAATTTAGGCAAAGATGACTGAGATGAGTCCAGATTAGACTTTAGAGTAGAATTGGCTTGATATGCGCAGAGGCTTTTAACCTTACACAAATGTGAACTACTGTAGCATTTTATTCAACAGAACAAATCTACTTTCTAGAGACCATTACTGAGATCCTGGCGAGATTGTGAGCATCCTGATTAGCTCCTGGCTGAATATATTTGGATAATGAATACAATGACACTCATAGAATCACCAAAAATTGCCATCTGCTTGTGAAGCTGTTTGTGGTGAGCTACGCAAGCAGGGTGTCCTTTATAGTCAAATCTGAAAACAGGTGCACCGCCTTTAAGCTTGCTATCAATTAGTAATTTTTTGGGGCTAAGACTTGCAAATCAAAATAAATCAATTAGTAATTAGTGAAAGTAAATCTTTCTGTTTAAATTAGTTACTGCTCGTTATTTATTTAGAAAGTGCTCTCGCAGATGAAAATATGGTCTTGCAGAGTTTATTGGATATTATTGAATGGCTCTGTAACGTGTTATCAAAGATGGGTCTAATGAGGGTTTTGTTTCAAGTTAATGTTCCGTGTGAGGTTCTGAGCGTACTTGAAGGCGAGAGACGTGATTTCATAATGTGGGGTGTCAAACTGAAGTTAGTAGGAGATTGCCGGGAAGGTGATTGGATGCAGTCAGTTATGGAAATGTGATTCTTCCAGCGGCCAGTTGAGTTGAATTGTGTGAGAGGGCCATGGGGTATTACTAGCACTGCCGTCGAACGATCAAAGCTGAAATTCTTTCCGACTGGAAGATGAAGCCGTGAATTCTTTCTTAGTGGAAGATGAAGCCGTGAATTCATACAATGCAACGCCACAATGCTGAATACTCTCATTCTCAGGTGTTAATTGTAAGAGAAACCTAGGAGCTAACAAGGCTGTCATGGAGATCAACAATGTCATACAGATGAGCCATGAAATAATAACTTGCTTTTCAGGCGCAAATGCTCTTCAACGAGCAGTGCAATGCCACAGAAAGCTGAGAAGCAAGCGGAAAAGTTTTTGTTTTAGATATGGTGGGGGTGCGCCAGGCCATTGCAGTAGTGCAACGCATGAGAACCCCAGCAGCAAGCTACTACTGTGGTGGGAACTCCCACGTGAAAAAAAAAAATAATTTTATACCATGCCGTCCAATGGACAAGCTATCGGATATTACTGATAAGAAAAATACTACCTTTGGTCTTAGCCAAAAGGCCGAGAAAGGAATGCTTGTTAGAGTTATCCAGCCTCTGGTTTTATAGTTTTCTTTCTTCAGTCCTTCTCTTTTAACTAGTCTATGTGGGACTAAACTGTATTCCACCCTGCCTGCTTGCTTTTAGGCAAGATGCGTTTAGTTGGGAGTGAGATGAGTCCAGATTAGAATTTAGAGTAGAATTGGCTTGATATGCTCAGAGGCTTTTAACCTTACACTACTGTGGCATTTTATTCAACAGAAGAAATCTACTTACTAGAGCCTATTACTGATTGTGAGCATCCTGATTAGCTCCTGGCTGAATATATTTGAAGATGGCGTCTTCTATAGAGAGGGTCAGATCCTTCATTTCAGGACTGTGTTGTGGATTCTCCATGGGATAGTCGGGAATTAAGTTGTCCTAGCTAGCGGTAGCCTTCAGGAATAAAGCTTGCTTGAGAACTGCAAGATTGTTGAGCTCAGAGTTCAATTTCATCAGCTATTAAGAACAACTTGATGCAGTTACAAGCGGTACTGTCAAACATCATGATTGTGTTGTCAGTTCATTTTTAGTTCTAGAAAACAGATTGGAGGCAAGCATCATCACAACATATGAATAGCTTTGCAATGTCACTTTTTCCGCTTGGTAACCAGATAACACACCACAATGAGCTTTGATGTACAAGCTTGTGAAAAAGAGATTGTTCCAGAAATTTGGACAGATTGGGGCAGAAAAAGTGCACAATTTTTTTTATCTTGGACAGAGATCCGGCACTTTATAAATATTAGTTATCTCATTCAGAAATCAAAATATTCGAAACTAAGCAATTTAATGTTCAGCTAATCCAAAACTAAACTCAAGAGAAAACGACAGTAAAACTCCCCAGGTGAATTATAACACCTATGCCTTGGCACGTCCAAAGTACTTGTTCTTTTCGTCTGTAGTCTGGAAACGACCATGGCCAAACTTAGAGGAAGTGTCAATGAACTTGAGCTTTATCTCTTCCATTGCAAGCCTGGATGTCTGCTTCAGAAGTGATTTTCTTAGTGTGACAACACGCTTCTTTGGCCCAACACAGCAACCTTTAATCAGCAAATAGTCTTCATTCACGGTACCATAATGAGGGAAACCACCCATGGGAGTAATATCCTTTTCAGTCCTGATTAGCGACAAAAATATAGGAAGGTCAGCAACAAAGTAAGGGTGAATCAACTAGAAAACAGAAACTAGATCAAAGAGATGTCACTTTACCTATCAAACTCAGTGAGTGCTGTGTGAGACTCCTGGCCAACCTTCCCAAGCCTGTAAATATTTTTGTTCATCTCAGTCCGGTGGTGGTATCCGTTTTGACCAGCCCTAGAAACTGTGTAGGAAACCCTAGCAGGATGCCAAGCACCAATACAAGCAACCTTACGCAAACCTCTGTGAGTCTTACGAGGAAGACGAGTAACACCCCATCGAGTAACCACACCTTCATAACCCTTACCCTTTGTCACGCCAATTATATCAATCATCTCGTCCTTCTGAAATATCGCATCAACGGGAACCTGTTTCTCGAAAAAGCCATAAGCAAAGTCAACCTTTTGAGCAATATCTCCACCATTTACTTGAATTTCCATCAGATGGGCTTTCTTTTGCTTCAACCCTTTCATCTTTCGAATCTACAGACAGACAAATCCAGGCTCAGTAAAAATCTAACAAAGTCAACAAGCCAATTGAATTCCGATTAAATGGTTATCTTTATTTAAAAAAAAAATGCATATGATGTGTAGATTCGAAACCCAAGCCATTTTCTCCAGTCAGTCTTCCCGAATTGGTAATGGGTGCAATTGTTGATAAACAAATGACTGGAATGTACAGCATTAGATAAAAATAAAATACCTGGGTATGAGCCAAGACACGAATCACAGTACAGTACTTCCTCAGTTTCATATTTCTTGGAGTACTTGACAAATGCCTTCTTCTTGGACTTGGCAAAATTCTTGTAAAATCGCCTCTTCACTTCCTCGTTAAGATGCTGAGCCCAAACAGTCCCAAGTGAACGCAAGCCACGAGGTGTTTTAATATATCCAACAACTCCAACTACAACCATAGGTGGTGTTTCTATGATTGTCACTGCTTCACATGTCTCCTTCTTATGCAGTTCTGTAAAAATAAAACAACTAGGTAAATACAACTGGAATCAACTTGAATATGAAACACTGAGTTGTTATAAAATGATCCAGGTTTTTCAACCTCTCAAACAATGTGAGTCATCCCAGCCTTGTATCCTAGAATTGCAGTCAATCTACATGGCTTTGATGGATCATCCTTGGGGAAGGACTTCACTGCACAAACATCATCAAACTGTGAGGAATAGCAACAATGCAAGTAATGAACACAGCTAAGCATAAGGTTGCAACTACATTGTTTCTTAAAGCTCTTATTAAAACTCTCATGGCAACAGTAAATAATCAAGTGTGAATTATTGCAAGAACAAATGCATCAAAGCATTAACAAGCATGGAAACTAGATGAAATTGCAAGGTTGACAAGCTACTCTATTCAATTTCAAGAACGCACTGATCAAAATAAAGATTAGGGAAAACAAAAACCTTTTCCTCTGTGGCGTGCAGCCCTTTTCCTAGGAAGAAATCCCAACAAACCATGTCTTGGGTGCTCAAAATTTCGGTGAGACATCTGCAGAGCATGTTTATTTTAACACAGGGATCTTGTTTCTTAAACTATATGCAAATGTACTTAACCCAGAAATAAGAAACATCATCATCATAGCAAATTGCAAACAGTAAAGAACAGATAAAATATTAGAACACACAAGTAGTTGCAAAACATGTCATCAATCATAAATCACATTGTTCTTTTTGATCCAAACATTGTCCAGCAAGAATTGATAAACAGTTCAAATCAAATATAGTTCAGTTAACATACAAGTTGCAAAACATAATGCAACGGCAGATGAAACCAATATTAGGCCTCATATATCACCAATCATAAATCGCATTATTCATTTTGAACCAAACTACGACAACATGGTTTTACATTGTTCAAATCAAATATAGTTAACATACTTCACTAACCAGCTTCAATTTAAGGTTACAAACTAACATGTGATCAATTCGACAAAACTCGTTATTCAAAACCAAACTGAGTATTAAGATCATTTACCTGTAATGTAATAAAAATGGAATAATTCAAAAACAGAACGAAGAAAACACAAAACCAGTTCCAGCAAAAACACATTGATTCCAAAAGCAAGCAACAAGGACAGAAAATCAAATCCAGTACCCCCGCATTCTAACAATCAGAAATCACATTATTCTTTTTGACTCCTATTGCTACTACAACATAATGTTCACCTTCCATGTCAAAAAGAGATTAAACAACATTCTTAGCAAAGTAGATGTGAATAAATCTACAAATTAAAAATTCTTCTCAAAGCCTTTGGTTTATTTTATGTTGAATCGAATAGAAAACATATAGATGTAACATCCAAATCCAATAGGTAACTAAAAATGGTCCTGTACAAAAGAGTACCAATTCTCAGGCTAGTTTGTTTATCTTCCTCCAAAACCAGAGTATGGTTATGTGAAAACTAGCCCTTTCTGAGATTCAAGCCTTGATTAAAATTGTTTTCAGGAGTACATTTCAGTCACTACCAGATTAAGAGATTACATCCAAATGCTTCAAGTTTTACACAGATTACTAAGAAAAATACAGAAGCAATTAGATTCATATGACTAACCAAATCAAAATCAAGCAATAGATTGATATTACCTCGTGAGTTGAATGAGAAAACTGCTGGAACCAAGAAAAACAATGGCAGCCTCTATCTCTAAACAATGGGTAGCTTATAGATACGAAACCCTAGTCTTGCCGTTTTTCATCCGGATAGAAATAGAATAGATAGATTCGGGTATTATTGGGTACCATGTACCCACTACCCAGCTCGTTGGGATGTACTGGGATGATCTGGACCCAGCTCGTTGGGATGTACTGGGCTGATCTCTTAAACAAACCTATCCATAAGTATTTTCCCACAAACCCATTACTTCTAATTGTTTTTGATTGAAATTTTGAGAAAAGAGAGTCATCAAAATATGGTTTAAATGGAAGTTACAATGGCATGTTCGGTTAGGAATAGTTTAAAAAAAAACTAGTTTGCTAATAGGACATTCTCGAAACCAAGAACACTTCGGTTATCACGAATTAATTTTTTTCTTAACCGAACTCAGAGTTCGGTTGGTTCGCAAAGAAGGCTAAAACTATTTTCTAACCGAACTTTACCAATATTACAAAAAAAAAAAAAAAACAATCAAATATAACCGAACTGTGTTATTTTTCCCACTATGTTGATTTTTGATTTAACCGAACTTTGCCTACTCAGAGTTCGGCTGGTTCGCAAAGAAGGCTAAAACTATTTTCTAACCGAACCTTACCAATATTACTAAAAAAAAGAAAAAAAAAAAAAAATCCGATGTAACCGAACTGTGCTATTTTGCCCACTATGTTGAGTTTCAATTTAACCGAACTTGTCCCACTATGTTTGGTTTGTTATAAAAACCTTGACAAACCGAACTCTTAACTAATTGTGTGTAGTTCGGTTAGATATTGGTTGGTATGAAGTTTGCGAAACAACCGAACTTTGTACACTAATGTGCAATCTTATTTTACATAAGTTCTGTTAGCTATTGGTTGCAAACTAACCGAACTTATAGATCCTAAAGGATTAAGCACTTTTCTGCCCAAACCGAACATAACACTCGTAATCCTATTTACAAAGTTCAGAACATGTCCGTTAACCAGAACTTCAAAACCTACATTATTGGAGAGTTCTAGAACTCCGCATGTTTAGAAAAAGTAACCGAACTACACTTCAGAGAGTTCGGTTACATGTTCTTCACACAAGGTAATCCGAACAAGCCCAAATCTACTTAAAAATTCACATTTTTTTTGAAAATTTGGACCAATTCAACCAACATTATCTAAGTTTAGAGCATACCTGGTACCCAAATAATCTCCTCCTCAGGTTGTGGTTGGTAAAATCCATCGTTTTCATCTTGAGATTGGCTTTGGGAAAGAATGCATTCACCATCTAAGAAATAATTCATCACTTGAATAGTCTAGCTTAGTGAACTCAAAAAAAAAAAAAAAAAAAAAATTCCATGTTTTTCTTCTTCATCTTCTCTAACTTTTCTCTCTCAATAATTCTACTTCTTTTTTAAAAATATGATTTTTTTAATCTCAAATCTTTATTCAAAATCATTTCACTAATCACACTAACTAATATTAACACTAACTAATCATTAACCAAAAATAATCAGAAGGTACTTTAGGTATTATCATAAATATCTAGATAAGGGGTGACCTAGATTTACTTCTAATATCTTACCCAAAATAAAAGAATGGTCCCCCAAAAAGGCTGGTCCCCAAAAAATGGTTCTTCATTTTGATTTTAAGATAAATTCAAAGAATAAACTGAAAATTTAATGTGAAGTCTGATTATTCTTGGTTTAACAAGGATCATGAAACAAGAACCAAAAATGTTAGCATATGGTTAGTGGCTTGGCCGCACTAGATAGGATTCTTTCTTTGGCAAGTTTATCACAAGAAGATTGCAACAATGGACATTCTCCGTAAAACGGTTGTCTCTTTTACTGTAAAACGGGTGTCAGCTAGTTTTCCATATTACTTATCAAACGGTTCAGATGAACTCTTCTCACGAAACCCTAGTTTTGCGGTTTTTCATCTGGATAGATTCGGGTATTATTGGGTACCTATGTACCCACTACCCAGCTCGTTGGGATGTATTGGGCTGATCTGGACCCAAGTTAGCAAGTCATATGTATGTGTATTGTTCATTTTGACGGAAGATAAATTCAGCAATAAATCTGGAAAATTTAATGTGAAGTCGGATTATTCTTGGTTTAAAAATGTTAGCATATGGTTCAGCCGTTCAAGGCTTGGCCGCACTAGATAGAAGATTGCAACAATGGACATTCTCCGCAAAAAAATATACTTTGATAGTCAACGGTTATCTCTTTTGTTGTAAAACGGGTGTCAGCTAGTTTTCAAGATTGCTTATGTCACTGTTAAAAACTGGATTGATTAAGTCGATTGTTGTTCTTGTATCTTATCCATACGCTTGGTTATAAAATTTATGTTTTATGAAATTTTACAAACTGGAGTGTACATATGAAACTTATTGGATGCCCGCTGGATTACATGAAGATGGCATACTAGTAAGTTTAATTTGTAATGTATCTCTGGCATAAAGGAAATTGAATTAGCCTTTCTGCTAAAATTTGGATAATTCACTTCTATTCTGACGTAGTGATGTGTTACACAACTTCTTGGCTCAAATTTCGTACACTAAAGGAGTTTGAATTCAGAAATGGAGGACAAGTACTCGGCGAAGATGTTCAAGTGAGCTCTACTTTTACTTTCTTTCCGCATCACCTCTTTGATGTATGTTTTGAACCTGAGTGATTTCTAAATGCAACTTTTTGCAGGCACTTGGAAAAGCAAAGCGAAGTCCTAATGAAAGCCTACAGATCAATGTCACATGAGTTACATAGACTCCAGGTTGTTTATTTTGAGATTTCTTAATGGTCATAGTCTTTCATCTGCTTGCTGGTTAATTTCCTTAGGCTAAGTCCTATGGGCTAGATTGGACTGCTAGATTGGCCAAAAAGTGTTGCAAATCATGAAAAAAATGTGGGAAAAAAGTTAACACTCAATCTGGCTACTTATCTCTCCTAGCAGCTTGCTCGCAAGCCGCATTATCGGCGAGATTGAAACGTTCTGAATGGTGCAAGGCCAAAAAGTGATGCAAACCTTTGGATGGTTCGGGCGTTGTACGAATATTCCATAGAATAACGTCGAATGGTTAGGGTTTTTTTGGACGCTGAATGGAGCGGCATTGAGTATGGGGAATTAAACTCGATTTTAGATGCAGAGAAGTACTCCTAGCAATTAATAGCGGTAGACGTGATGTAACTTCAATTAATGTCATTAGGTAAAAAAATAAGATGAACTAGTACCATAGTTGTACCCCTAGTTCCATTAAAAACGTAGACTAGCCGGATGTACAGGTAAACATCAACGGATAAGAACAAAGACCATTAGATGGAAGGCTAAAAGGCAGAGAAGAAATGATAGCAGGAGACAAAAGTTTTTTTTGGACGCCGAATGGAGCGGCGTGGACGCCGATCAGTCAATTGACGCTGCTAGATTGGCCATCCCATAGGGGTTAGGAGGTTGCCCAGGCTGACGTGGATGGCCAATCTAGCAGCTAGATATCTAGCCCATATGACTAAGCCTTACTATTATCGATTTTGTTGCGTTTTCTTATTCTTTACTTCTACATAACTTTTGTTTCTTGAAGGCGTAAGAAGAGATGCACAAATTTTATGAAGTTACATTTGGTCAAGGCCTAAATCAAAGGTAAATTCGATGCACCGCAAAATATTTACATTACCCCTCAAGATTGTCAGACATAAATTATGTTTATACGAATTTAAAAAGTTTTTTTGTAGTTTTTTTGTAAATACATGTTGGCTAAGAAAGTTTGATAATATGGAGTTACGATACATATGCTTCTCAAATGTTCTTTAGTATCTTAGTTGTGTACAAGACTCAAATGCTGTGCGAAAACTAGCTCAGGTTCAACGAAGCTGGAGAACAAAATGTCTTTGTATCGTTCATTGACACCAAGCTTGACTACTTATAGAAATCTCAGGTTAGCTTATTACTATAAAACTAGAATCCTAGTTTATAAGCAGAAAGCCCGACTAAATTTTTTGACTTGAGAATTGTTGGGTTCCTCTTTAGAAAAGAGAAACCCTCCAAAAATAGGCGTATGCCACTTATAAGCGGCAAGCACACGGTATTCTTTAGTAAAAGGCAAAAGAATGGTTCGCTCTGTGCTTATCGCACGGCTGCGTGAAACTATGAGCTGAGTGAATTGCTAGTTATATACAAAGTGTTTTGAGTACGGTTCTGCAATGTACACTATGTGGGACTAATAATACATTCAGCTAGTGTATAAGAGCAGAAGACTCAAACACTGAGCGAAAACTAGAATCCTAAAAAATGTAAGATTTCGTACATTTTTAAGCGAGGACACGAAGTTTGAGATATGGTATTGCTGACCTTATAATCTAAAGAGCATTGTTATCCCACACGACTTTCATGGGATGGCTTCCAAAGCGGCTTTACCGTTAGATCATGCTAAAACCCGATCTAACAGCCGTGAACCCTTTAGGGGAAATGGTGGGTCCTTCCCTGAAAGTGGTGGGTCCTTTCCTGAAAATGATGGGTCCTTTTTTGAATATGAATCTAACCGCTTTTGCGGGAAGCCATCCCGCAAAGTCGAGTGGGATAGCATTTGTCTAATCTAAAATCCTTGCGTAAAAACTAGAATTCAAAATGTACGCCCCCATAAAAATGACTAGGTAATTAAAACATGGGAGAAGAGAATAGTCAGAAATTAAGCTGCTCTAGTGTTGGCCTTCTAGAGTAGAACTTGTTTGAGAACTATGAATTAAACCCTCCCTCAATGGACTATGAGGGAATTGAAGAGGCTTAAACTTCAACATATGTGTACGGTTCTGCGATGTACGCAAATGTATGACCTGAAATCAAGGCCTGTCTCAATGACACTCGTAAAATCACCAAAAATTTGTTTGTGAAGCTGTGGTGGTGAGCCAGGCAAGCAGGGTGGCCTTGAAGTTTGAGATATGGTACTTGCTTAAACTTCAACACCATTTGAAATTTTCGTCTCGGATCTTCCTTTGGTGCTTTAGAGGTTCAAAGGGACACTTGCTTCCCAATGGCCTCCAGTTTTTTCTTAGGTGCTAGGCAAGCAAGGGTGGCTATAGTCAAATCTGAAAACAGGTGCACCACCTTAAAGCCTGCCATCAATTTTGGTGTATAGGTTCCAACAAATCTTTCGGATAACAGAAACTGTCTAAATCTATATTCAACTTGACACTGAATGCGAAAAATTGCTTGGTTAGCTGGTGTGCACAAATCTAAAACCATAAAGTTAAACGTGTTTTCTTGAACTAAAACTTTTGATTTAACAATCTAATTTCACCATAATCGGACACTAAAAGTTTTGATTACAAATCTTGAGCGCGAGTTCCCCATTTCTGAAATAGACTTTGAAATAGATCCATAACAAGACCTTAAAGAAAGAAAGACTTAGGTCTTTAGGTTGGTTTATACAAGTCTAGTAATTCTTAGGTTGGTTTCAAGTTAGACTTTTCCATCTTCCAAGTTCCAACCAACCAAAAGCGTGTATTATGTTTCAGTTAAAAAAATTGCATAACTATAATAATATGTATTAGATACGAGTTGGGATCGACGAACAAAAGGCTCCGACCATGTGACGAAAATACCGACTATAAAATCTTATAATTTTATGGTTAGCATTTTCTATGGCATAATACATAAATTATTATTGGTTTGTGTTTAGTTGTGAACAACCTTTAGGGAATGTGATAAAGCGCAAAAGGTTCTTTGAGTCTGTCTCGAAGAGAACTTTTGGCCATTGCCTTTCATTTGATGTTCTTTGTGCCAAAAGCAGAGTCCAAGTTTCTGCAGTTAAGGCAGTCATAATTCCCAAAGGTTGAGCTAGAGCCATTACCATTCGTGTGTCGGAGTCCCTGCAAATAAAACATGCACCCGCAAAACCCAGATGACCCCTGGCCGCTTCATCAGTGTTAATTTAATCTAGTTCATGTTCGCAGTAGACCATCCTATCGAAATTGTTGAGATCCTTTTGGTGCTTCTTGAGAAGTTGAGTGTCGGTGAATCTCCTGGCGGAACCAGAGGTAAGGATTATAGCGTCGTCGGATATTCTTGTTGTTTTTTTTTGAGCCCAAGCTAAGAATTAGGTTGTTGTTGTTTGCTTTTGGCAGTATATTAGTTCATTCCTAGCTGACCATACGGTCCAAAAAATAAAGGAAAAGGTGGAGATGACAGGTTGTTATAGGATTTGGAAGATGTTTGTATGAGGCGTTAAGGTAAAAACGGGGGCATTGTTGGAGTTTGGTGTGGTTGAGGGTTGAGAGAGTAAAGTGTTCTAAGATGTAGTTGTCGTTGGAGAGTGTATTAGTAGATGAGTTGTTGATTCCGGATCAATATTGCATCTAATACAACTGTCTAAGTTGGTGAAATGGATATGATGAAGGAGAGATAAGGTTGGTAACCCTTTATTGATTGGTTTCCACCAGAAAAGTTGAATTTTTGGTGGACATGGTGAGGTCCACAAGAATTTGGTGGGTGAGAGTGGGATATGGTTATGCTGGATATGGGTTAAACATGTGTATCCCAATGAGATAGTGTATTAGGCTTTAGTTATATATTGGTCGGATTCTAAATACCTCTTGGTATGATACCGAGTATAGTCTAACCTCGATAAATGAATAGCGTACTCAGTATTCTATCTACCAATCTTTTAAATCAACAATATGAAAGTAAATAGGACTTAAAATTTTATAAGTCGTATTGTTTTCCATCTAGGCAGGATAATGAGTCTCCACGAGTATAAATTTTAAAATGTGATGTTACATATCTCTAGAATCACATGAAGAAGGATGTTACATAACTCCAATAATGGTGGCTATTCTCCACGTTATAAGGACATGGCAAAAGCAAAACACAACCATAATGCTTGCTCTTAGAGTTATGTTAATGACTACGGTGGAATTCAGACTATGGAAAACGTGGAAAATTTATACAAGTTTAGTAATTCTTAGGTTGGTTTCAAGTTAGACTTTTCCATCTTCTAAGTTCCAACCAACCAAAAGCGTGTATTATGTTTCAGTTAAAATGATTGCATAACTATAATAATATGTATTAGATACGAGTTGGGATCGACGAACAAAAGGCTTCGACCATTTGACGAAAATACCGACTATAAAATCTTATAATTTGATGGTTAGCATTTTCTATGGCATAATACATAAATTATTATTGGTTTGTGTTTAGTAGTGAACAACCTTTAGGAATGTAAACTAATATTGATGACCAATAAGCTTTTCAAATGAATATCTATTATCTTTCATAATTATTTTTCCGTATAAAACTTGTAAACTCTTGTCGCACTATATCAAAATTCTTAGCTTTCATAACTAACTATTTTGTTAGCATGCAAAGAAGCTCGTGAAATGTCAAGAAGAGCCAACATATCCATTGTAGTGAAGGTTGCACCGCCATAATTATTCTTTGGACCAATATTATTAAAGAATTTTTAGAGGGATTTGTCAAAATTCGTGAGTCAAGAGATCTGTAGAGGGAATCTACTATCGAGATTTAATTTTTTTTCCTTTCGACACAAAAGTAATAGTATCTTTTTATTATGTCGTTATAAGAAAAGGTTTAAGGTCTGTGATTTTTTTTAAATCACGAGAATTATAAACTCGTTATGACACTTCATGGATCAGTCATAGGACCAACATCGTATGTTTTTTTTACCATCTTTTACTTCGGGGAGTAGACAAGTCTATATTTTTCTATATATAAAGTAGCGGACTATGTTGAGAACTTTTCCAAATAAAACCCTGAAGTTCATATAAATGAAAACTTTGCAGAGTTCAATGCTCAACTAAACATGATTGAGACCCAAAATTAGTCCTTTGGGGTCAGAGATAATAAAGGACCTTAATCATGGATACGTATACAATTATAACGATGCTTAGTCAAGAGTTTAAAACACAGTTTGGCTAAGTTTGCCTACGTAAGTGGTGGTTTAGATTTGTCTAGAGAGAAGATAAATCTATGGTCATGGTTTGTTCAAAATATTAATATAAGTGTTTTATTAATTGGTGTATCATTAAATTCTCATAATTGAAGGCGACAAAAGTTTGTGCAGGCTCTACTTTGAAACTAATAATTTTTCTTCAGAAGGTCAGTTGAATTTATATAGCTACAAATACCAATATGACTATGTTCTTTATTGTTCCAAATAACTTGAGTAACACTAGATGTGAGAACACCACTCATGCACTACTTAGCATAGTTGATGCGACATTTTTTTATCCACGAATTTCTTCAATTTTATGTTATCAATATGACTGAGGAGGAATCTTACACATGTTTTGATTTACTTTTATATGTTTTTTTTTTCCAGCTCACACATGTATATCTCAGCCTTTTAATAGCCAAGGGCTCTTCATTTTTATAACTCTCACATTTGCAAAAAAAAAATAAAAAATTATAGTGTTTGTCTATAGGATGGAAAATATGATGGGTTTTTGCTTCACTCTGTAAAGCTTTAGTTATCAATAATTTCAGAACCCATGTATCATAAACGTCATGGAGTTGGATTGTAACTTAGGTATATGTACTGTTAGATGAAATATTCTTTTTGAAATTAAAATTACGATGGGAGGGAATAGTAAATGGGTAATATATCTATTGCTTTTTAAAAAAAAAAAAAATTCATGTTGGGACGAAATTATTACTCCGGCCAGATGCTTAAGTAAAATAAAATGATCAGGTAACCTATTATTTTTCTTGCCAAAACTTATTTAAATATCAAAATTATTACCCACGAAAAAAATGAAGCAAGATGAATATAAACAATATCGTATTAGAGACAAAAAACATCCCGTGCCGTTACGACATGTATTAAGCCCTAGTGATCTAATAAGATTCATTCGAAATTATGACCTGTCATAACCTAGATAATAATTTTGTAATCTAAGTTAATATATTCTTCTATAAATGATTTGTAAGTATGATATTTAATAGTTTTCCAACATACTATTCTAAATTTGATTTAATAACTCTAAATATAAATTATGTATTTCATTTTTCATGATCATTTTGGTGCATACAATCGTGCATACTACCGGTTCTTTAGGAAAGAATCTCATCATCGTTAATGCATCTGATACATGTTGCAGAGATAATTCTTTAAGCTTTTTCATGATACGATATTTACTTTCCCATTAGTAATTCTTTAACTTGTTGCAACAACAACATTTATATGTTAGGGGTTTGTTTAATAAAACCACTCATTAACTAATTATGGATATTTAGAGTTAGGGTCTCAACTTTGTGACCAACTTTGAGTTTGGGTCCTAGAAAAATTTTAATTAGAGTTTGGGTCTCAGGACCATAGTTAGCCGTCTTAACAGTTAGAACAAAGGGATTCCGTTAACACGTGAATATGTGGTTGTTAAAAATCAATTAAAACGTACACTTCTTCTTCATCATACGTATCATCTGACTCTTAGGAATACTCACAAACATACGAAGGGCATTAATACTCACAAATTATGTGCTTGAACTGCTTTTCTTTTCTTTGAAGAACATCCGCAATCCTCAAAAGGGTACTTAATAATAAATCCAATCACAACAAATCTCATTAGACACCATCTTACAATGAACAAATTTTTCTTTATTAGCAGACCTTCAATTGGAGATAATCCAGATTACCTTTTTTCCATTGACCTTAATTTTTGTTCATCCTCGTTTAAACTTAGAATCGCAAGTTCGATAATTTTTTGCGTAAACTTAACTCTATCAGGTAGCAATCAAAGAATATGAAACCCATATTTTAATATAAAAATGGAGTTACACCCTATGATTATTGTAGACAAAGTAGCGTGGTCTTACCAAGACCAGCCTCACCCAAAACTGAAGTAACGTAAAGTGCTTCTGAACATGATTTTGATTCTTCTCTTAACAATAATTCTATAAGACACTCGTTCAGCCTCCGAACAACAAAAGTGTCTTCTTCTGTTTTAAATCCTCAAATGTTTTCATTAGTTCTATGTCTAAATCAATGTACCGGCCTATGAATAATAAGAATTATTAGTATCCATGTATCCAATGATTAAAATCCGATAATGATCGATGGTGCCTTTGAGATTTGTTCTTCCCCAATTTTTTTGTTTTCAAGAGGTTGAGTTGGTCAAACTAGTAAATAAACAAAATAGTAGGTTACAGTCAGTAATTTCAATACCTTAACTAGTTTTTGGATGGTCAAGACGGTCAACTATGGTCCTGAGGCCCAAATTTTAATTATAATTTTTCTAGGACCCAAACTCAAAGTTGGTCACAAAGTTGGGACCCAAAGTCTAAATATCCCATTCGAGAAAGGTCCAGTCACTTGATCGAATAAACAAAACTCTCTTTGTCACATTTTCATAACCTCATTTGCATTTAGGGGATAGTTTCATATCTCATTGCTCTTCCCTATTTCCTACATAAATAAATATTTTATTTCTTAAGACATGAAGGGAAAAAAATCATAATTAATTAAGTATATGCTAATGTTCATGGAAAATAGTTTGATTAAGAAGATAAGGTTACATCATCGAGTTTTAGGCATTCTTTTAAATATATAGTTTGTTATACGTATATTGCATCCTAATTCTTAAAATATGTTGTTGTTATTTGTTTATTTTTGAATAAGAGTGTTACATAATTTTAACATGTTTTTTTTTTTTTTTGCACTATCATAGTTTTTATTCTAACAACAATAACTTATTACGTCCTTAAATCTCTCTTACTCTATCCTGTATCTCAAAATCCTAACTCTGATTTCACAAATGACATTGCTTGAATTACCAATTTGCCATATTTCCAAATATGAAAAAAAAAATGTAGAATCTGTAAATATTCCTCTCAAAGAGACATTCATATGTTTGATCAACACTTTGAATCTCCAACAACTAAAATATTTAAAAAAAAATCGCGTCGAAGATTTCAGTTTCAGAAAACCATTATTTACTAGTTCGAGAAAGGTCCAATCACTTGATCGAGTGAGCAGTAATTTGAATTCTCTCTATTGATAACATTTCATTTGTGCGTTTAATTTGATTTTTCTTCGGATTTTTATACGTAGTTTTGGGGACTGAACTACCTAGTGAGTTTCGTAACGGTTAGTCTTTATTAGGTATTATATAATTTGATTGATGTTTGTTTGAGATTTCTAAGCTCGTTTACATTGGTCGTATAGTTCTCACTACTCTTTCATCCTTCCAAAGATAAATAAATATTAAAGTTGTTAACACATAAAAATATTTTCCATAATTAAGTAAGTATATATAAAAATATTGCATATACTTAATTTTTAATTAAGTAAGATGAAAGAGAAAGTAAAGATATTGTATTACAAGTGAAAGAAATGTTAGCCAATAATGGCTGCGTATAGACATATTTATTACAGATAGATAGAACTGTCGGACTCAGACAACTAACTAGAGAAAACACTAACTCACAAGATATAGGTCCAACAGAATTGACCAGACCATATTCCTATGTGCCCCACTCAAACTGATAGAGGTTGACTCTAGACAGTTTGAAAAATAAACAAAGCTCAAACAAAGCTCAACTCACAAAAAACAACAGGAAAATTTAAAAATAACTATGTCTTGTATGATAAAGGTACACACTCATCAGGAAAAACAAGTGCCAAAGAAACTGAAGTAGAAGCATCAGAAAAATCTCCTGAAACAACAAAAGAATAAACTACATAACTTGTAGATGATGCAGAACTGATTGTAGAAGTTGGTGATGTAGTAGTTCCCAGCAACTGATGAAGTAAAGAAGTAAAAGATGGAGCACAAAGTCCTTTGGTAAAAAGATCAGCTAATTGATTTTCCGATGCAATATGTTGAACCCTTAGAAATCCACTTGTGACCAACTCCCTGACAACATGATAGTGTATTTTTATATGCTTGGCCCTGGAGTGAGAAACATGAATAGCAGACAAATAGATAGCATTTTTATTATCACAATACAAAGTAATTAATAGGTTGAGTTAAAGATATATGTAGTTCAAACAACAATGATGAAAGCCATTTTAACTCTACAAAAGCCACTGATAAGTATTTACATTCTGCTTCAGCTGTTGATCTAGACACAATAGTTTGCTTTTTACTAGACCAGGAAATTAAAGAATAACCCAAAAATAGCATAGCCACAAGCAGACCTTGTTGTCTCAGGACAATTTACCCAGTCTGAATTAGTATAAGATTTTAAACACTCAATAGCACTTTTCTTCATAGTTATACCAACACTAATAGAGCCCTTCAAGTATCTAAGTATTCTCTTGACTAATAGCAGATGGACATCTGTAGGAGCATGCATAAATTGAATCACATAATTAACCCCAAAACATATATCAGGTCTTGTTAAGAGCATGTATTGAAGCATACCAACAATAATATTGTAGTCAGAAGCATTAGATAACAAAACTCCATCATGTATAGATACCGTTGGACCTTTAGTTACATGTGTACAACATGCATTATATTCAAGCATATTAGCTTTGTCCATCAACTCAAAAGTGTACTTCTTTTGAGTTAACAGAATACTGTCAGTATATCTGGTGGCCTTAATGCCTAAGAAGAAATGTAAATCTCCCAACTCTTTCATTGCAAAAGCAACACTTAAAAATTGAATTAAGTCTGTAAGTAAACTATCTGAAGACCCAGTGAGAATTATATTATCAACAAACAACAAAAGAACCATCATTTCAGAACCGTATATAAGAATAGACAAACATTGAATAATCTGAAACTGTCCAAACAAAACCATATGAAAGTAAAGAAGTACTAAACTTTTCAAATCAAGATCTTGGTGCTTGTTTTAAGCCATATAAACTTTTCTTCAAATGACAAACTTTATTAGGAAACTCAAACTAATACATCATCTGTCAAGTCTCCATGCAAAAAAAGCATTTGAGACATCTAATTGCTTAATTGACCATCCTCTAGTAACAACTAAAGTCAAGACAACTCTAACTGTTGTTGCTTTTACAACAAGACTAAAAGTCTCTCCATAATCTATACCATCCTGCTGACTGTAACCTAGGGCAACTAATCTCGATTTAAGTATATCCGCAGTACCATCTGACTTCAATTTAACTCTATAAACTCATTTAAAACCCAAAATATTCATATGAGGTTCAGGATCAACTAAGTCCCATGTTCTATTTTTATTCAATGCATCATTTTCATCTCTCATTGAAACTTGCCATTTTGGATCTTGCATTGCCAACTTAAAACTTTTTGGCTCAAAGGGAATATTTTATAGAGAAGCAAAAGCAGAAGGAATTGGATGTTTGACAGAGTGATTTGAAACATGATCTGGAAAATATTTAGGCTTGAAAATACCCCTATGAGATCTTGTGACAATTTTTGAAGAAATAGTAGGAACTTGAGAAATCTGTGGAACATTTTATATAACAGAGGAAGAAGAAGAATTTGAATTGTTAGAATAACAAAATTCTTTTTCAGAGAAAATAATCTAGAGATGTAAGTCCTCTTGGAAACAAGATTGTAACACTTATATCCTTTATGTAAAGCACTATATCCAGTATATTTGACAGATTTGGAAATAGTGTGTTATATCTAGAATGATCCAAAAAGGAAAGCAAATGCAGCCAAAAACATTTAAGAAGGAATAGTCCGGCATTTCATTATATAAGACTTGAAAAAGAGATTTATTTTGAAGAACAGGAGTAGGAGTTCTATTTATAAGATATGTAGTTGCTAAAAAAGCCTCATATCAATATTCTTTAGGACATTATCTTTTGTGAATCTGGATACTGATAAGAGATTGTGCTTCATAGCTGGAACATGTAACACATTATCTAGCTTAAAACTAGTTATATAAGTATGAACATGATAAATACCAGTAAGAGCAATTGTTAAATTCTTACCATTTCCAATCATAACACTGTCCTTTCCTTTGTATTTAGAAGTATTATGAAGCAATGTTTTGTCTCCAGTCATATGAGTTGAAGTGCCACTATCAATAATCCACACTGTATTTGACGAAGAAGGATCATCATTCAAAGCAGCATTGTTAAGATTCAGACTTGTATAAGCATGTTGAGTTGTACGATAAGAATGGACAGTTACATGTGAACAAGTTCCCTGACCTTTAGAATTTGCATAATTGGCTTGAGACCTATAACCAGTTGAATTCCCACCACTTGAAGCACCAGTTGGTAGTGGATGATACGTAAAGAAACATCTGGTTGAAATATGACCATTTTTCTTGCATATCTGACAAAACATTTTAGAATAATTCAAATAAGGTCTTATATCATTATTTGAATTGGATCCATTCTGATGCTGACCATTTGAGCTGTTAGAGCTAGACCCATGTTGATACTTGTTGTTTTTATATGTTCCATTTCCATCGTTACCATTATTATTACATCCACCATTTATTCTATTGATATTATAACTAGTTAAACTATTTCTTCCATAAAAAACAATAACAAATTGTTCATCATACAAATTTGTACTTTGATGTTGCCTCTAAAATAGAAATTGTTCATGAGATAACAATCTAGCTTTAATTTCTCCAAAAGTATATGTAGTCTCTCTATTTTGTGAAGAAACCACAAAAACATCGTATTCACTTCCCAATCCATTTAGCAAGAACATTATTAAATCTTCATCACTTACTTTTTCACAAATTACGCTAATGAAGTCTGGCTATTTTTTTATCTTTTAAAATAATCAATAATATATTGATTTCCCTTTTTAAATCCATTCAATTGTGTCCTCAACAAATTTTTCTTGGCACAAAATTGTGTTCTAAAGCTAGTTTCAAGATAATCTCAAATATCTTTTATTGTAGTAAGACCAAGAACATCACCACTAATAGTAGAAGTAAAAGTGGCTTTAAGACAAACAAACAAATCTATCTAGTCATTTCCAAGAAACCTCATCTTTTATTATCTATCTACCTCAACTCCGTTAACCACTATCTTTCTTGGTGGTTCTATGATTTCACCATTAACAGAATCATATAAATCCGCTGGGAGTCTTGGGACAAGAACACCCTCAAACTGATCACACCACAAAAGATAATTGGATGCATCTAACTTCATAGAAACAAAATGGATATATTTATAAAGGGAAGAGTAAGAAAATTACCAAGATTACCCGGAAGTCGACACTCTGTTGTTGAATTGAAAAGTTTGAAGAATTTGTGATGTTGATGATGATTATTGTTGTTGTTGTTGTTGTTGTCGTCGTCGTTTGTATTGTTTTTGTTGCTGTTAAAACCAAATCTAATACTGACCATAAATTTTCAGATGAACCCTAACTCAAGATTGGGGAAAAATTATTGAATGTGTATTACCCGGATGCGGTTAGTGTTTCAAATTATAGATAAAAATGTTGAGCTATTTGTGTGATTGAGGAACATAAGGATCGTTTTTAGTCTGATACCATGAGAATTGTTATTCTCTCATGATAATCAAGAACAAGATTGGTAAACAAAGATGAAAGAGAAAGTAAAGATATTGTATTACAGGTGAAAGAAACGTTAGCCAATAATGGCTGCGTACATACATATTAATTACATACAGATAGAACTGTCAGACTCAGACAACTGACTAGATAAAATAGTAACTCACAAGATATAGGTCAAACAGAATTGACTTGACCATATTCTTATTAATTTGTTTTTTTGCTTTACTAGTAATTAATAACTAATAAGAATAACATATGTGGTGATAAAAGGAAAAAGATAAATAATATAATCCTCGTCTTGTGATTGTTGTTATTTTAGTTTATGATGTGATAAAATTTATAAATGAGAATTCTTCCTTAAATATTTTAGAAGTGGGAATGTTATTTATGCCCCTACTATCCATGGGTCATGCACAAACACCCTTATGAGTCTTTATAAATACCCCTGATTGCATAATTGAAATTATGAATAGAAAAATAATTCACATAATCCCAGTTTTAACCTTTGCATCTTATACTTCTGCTTCTTCTTCATTTTTTAACTCGACAAAAACCAACCTAACTCTCACCATCTCCGTCGCCACCACAACCAACGCCACCAACACCACCATCTTCTTTATCGCCATCATCACCATCTCAGTGAATTATCATGTATCTCTTTTCTCTTTCTCTGCGGTAATCACCACCACCACCAACAACAACACCCCATCGATCCACCTCCAATTCCACCACCACCTCAAAATCCACCAATTTATCACCAGATCCATGAATAATTCTCTCTTTCTGTCGTCACCTATTTGTGAATCAAGTCCCTAATCCTAAAAATTATCGAGCAGCGGTCTTCTTTTCGCTGAAGATCGGGTGAGATCCCAAATTTAGGTTTTGATTTTTGGTATTGATCTTATTGTTAAACTAAATTTCTGATAATAAACGGTTTCAATATCAAAGTTAGAGTGATCGAGATTGATTTTTTGGTTTCGTTTAACTTTTGAGATCGATATTCTATTTTGAATGAACAATTTGGAGTTTGAATGAAGAATTCAGTTTCGAGAAAGATTCAGAAATTTGTTTGTTTCTTTGGGTTTCGATTTCGAGTTGTAGATTCAGATTTCGAGTTGTCGATTCAGATTTGAAAAACTTAACTCTCCAGATGAGAAAATTCTTTGATTTTAGCAAAGAATTAAGCTTTAGAAATTCATGTTCGGGTTTTAGTTAGCTTTGATATTCGATTTTAGTATGAGTGAACACGACAAGGAAGGTAGAAAAGTGAATCATGTAACAAAATGGTGTTTGATGTGTTAAAATGCATAAGCATCCCAGTCCAGTCCAGGTAGAAGGAAATAGAAGATGAAGCAAACAGGTTGGATTATGCAGATAATCGGAGATGGTAAGCACGTGAAAGAATGATGAACTTGAATTTTGTGGAATCAATTGCATGTATGAAGCTTTGAAATGGTTTTCAAGAAGGACTTTAAAATGCTGAAAAACAATCACATTAGTTTTAGAGTTTTATTGTAACTAGTTATTTGTAGTTATGTACAAGTAATGCCTCACATTTACATAACACTGCTGGTGTTTCCTTTGATCGAACGGCCTTTTCTACAGTTTTCTTGTGACTTTACCATCTTACATTAAGGCTTAGTTTGGTATTGCTGCAGCTTTTGTAAAAGCGCTTTTTCTCATTGCGTTGTTTGTCTTTGTCTTGTGAGAAAAAAGCAATTTGACGCTTGGTAAAATATTAACTAAAGTTAAAGCCGATTAAAAAAGCTAGTCAAAGTGTGTTTGGTAAAATATCAAATTCAACTCATTGTTGTTATAGCAAATGACAAAAACAGACATATCTTTGAAAATAATTTTATTCGATTTTATTGGGTTTAAAAATAATTAATTTTTTTTACTATTAAATATAAATTTTTATAATTTACTAATTGTTACTATCATTATGATTGTTAAAAAAATTATTTTACTTAACACTTTTTAAGATATATATATATATATATATATATATAATTTTCAAACAAAAAAATCAAACTAAAATTAATTAAATTATTATTTAATATATTTTTTATTATTGAAAAATGAAATGAAATAGTTTGAAAATAAAAAATAATAGTATTTAAAGACTAAATATAAAAAAATAAAAAATTGATTGTATATAAGTTTAAGGGTAACTTTTGTCATTTATAAAATAAAATAGGACAAAAAAGATAAATCAAAAATTAAATTTAGGTGAGACTCAAACTTATGCTTTTGTAGCTTTTAAAAGCTCCTCCTCCTTTTTTTGAAAATTGAGGGAATTTGGGAAGTGCTTTGGGTAAAAGCACTTTGATTTTTTACCAAACACCAATTTCAAAAATTATTGACATATAAAGGTTTTGAAAGTGCTTTTGGAAAAATAAAAGCATTACCAAACTCAGCCTAAGACAATTGTGAGATTTGTAGTAGAAATATAATTGTCGATTGTATCAATGAGTTTACTAGTGACTGAGATGGAGAATGAGAACAAGATACTGAAGAAGGAAGTAATTAGGGCTTGTTTAGGAATTGATTCTCCTGAAATTTGGTGGAATTATGTGTTGTGAATGAATCTCTGCCAGATATGTATGCTGACGAGAGAGGTGATGTTGGTTCTCAAGGCCAGTGGCTAAGTCAGAAATGATGGATGTTGTAGATGACATGGTTTTGCAATGATGAACAGAGGGAAGAATGAGAAATAGATATATGTTTAGGAATTGTAGGTGGATGGAGAGTTGAGCTAAAGAATGCAGATATCACGCAGCACCTTAAATGGATAGGTAAATAAGGAGCTATGTGTGAGGTCTGCTGGAAGAGACAAAGTTGAAGCTGAGTAGTGCAGAGAATGTTTTGAATAAATGGAACTCAAGATTGTAGAGGAGTTGTTATTGCAGACAACAAGAATTAGAGATGATATTGCGGATATCAAATAAAGCATAAACAAGGGAAATAGATTGTGGAAGTCATCCCTTTCCTTTCAATAGCAGGTATGTATTTGAGCTTTATGCAGTACTAGTTTTTGGTTTTCATTTGACTAGTTCGTTAGTACTTTTTTGGTTTGCAGTAGAGATGCTATCGAGTCTGAAGCAGAGAATGGATTATGAAGCTTATGAAGTGCAGTTGGTGGAAGATGTTGATTGCTGTTGCAGAAGATGAATGCCAGCTGAAGTGCAGAATGAATCGCAATAATGGTTTGTGCATCAAAGATTATGATGTGATTTTGATATGTTGTTTTATATTGACGAATACGTGGTGCAATGGTAGCACAATCGACTATATGTCGATGAGATGTGTGTTCGATTCACGCCAGGTTCATTCAATTGTGTATAACTTTGAGCTAGTTGCCTCCACATTTGAAGACAACTTGAGCTAGTTGCCTTCACATTTGAAGACAACTTGAGCTAGTTGCCTCCACATTTGAAGACAACTTGAGCTAGTTGCCTCCTATATGGACACAACTTCGCAAGTTGACTCCACATGGTAGTGGTGGTCGTCGGTGGCGGTGGTTGGCGGCGGTGATGGTAGTTGACAGCGGGGGTGGTTGGCGGTGGCGGTGGTGGTGGACAGCGGTGGCGGCGGTGGATAGTGGTGGTTGGCGGCGGCGGCGGTGGTGGTTGTGGTTGGCGCCGGCGGTGGTTGGAGTGGACAGTGGTGGTGGTGGTTGGCGGTGGACAATAGATGTAGTCTTTTTTTTTTTTTTCTAAATAGTGGTTAGTGGTTTTGTATATACACTATATAAAGGAGGGTATTTTAGTAATGTATTAAGCTTAGGGGTATAATTTAAGTTGGAAAGGGTATTTTTCAAGGGGTCTCATACCAGGAGTATATAGATAATATTCCCATTTTAGAAGCATGTGTATCTATCTCTTCTATACACTGTTCTTCCATTATGCCGAAGTTCATAAGTGAAGTAAGCACAAAACTGCCTTTTTATTTATTTATTTTTTTTTTTTGATCATTCAGAAATTAAGATTACATTTGACAATCCTTGGGGTGGGAACTTCATTTTTATCATTGGATAAAAAATTTTTGTCGTTGATTCTTGATCGCTTGGTTCATGAGCTCATTCGACTTGATTTGCCTCCCCAGGCACGTGACCCTTGGAAGTAGGATTTGTTGTTGTTGTGTGTAAATTTCTTGCAACATTTCATTTAGGTACAAGGTGCCGATGTTGGGGTAATGGGATTGGGCTTTTGGATAGATGGGAGAAAAATGGCACCCAAACCTGGAGAGAAGCAGGAAAGAAATTTTTTACCGGACTCCTACCCTAAAACATCATACTAGAAATCTGTAGTTCTACTTTTTTACCCCCATTTGGTCGGTGTTCTTCACGTATCAATTGAAGGAAAGGGTTTGACGTTTCGGAAGAGACTACTTTCTAGCTTCAATGAAATAAGCTGTGTGCAACACTTGGTAGATACACCAAAAAGTATTTGATGAGCTTGCATTTCCAGCTTACAGGGCTTTTGGATGACAAAAGCAGAAGTTAGAAGCAAAAATATTTTGCTCCAAAAAAAAGTTAAGACGTTTTTTTCCTTCGGTTCCAGAAGTTCAGAAGTCGAAAAGCTACTCCTTCCTTCGGTTTCAGAAGTTCAGAAGTCGAAAAGCTACTCCTCAATATGTGTATCCAAAAAATATGCTCTCATTATGATTGCAACCCAAGTTTCAACTTTCAAGTTTGTTCAACTTCAATCCAAATTTTGCCATCAATTCATGCAGCATAGTCAACCCACTTTTTTTTTTGAAACAATAATGTAATTGATTTAATTTTCAGTGTTTACAAAGCTTGCATCTTCCTGCACTTGACCTATAATTTGGTCAGGAGTGGATAATAGCCATACACTGCTAAGAAAGGAAGTTCTAGCTAGCTTTGCTAATGTATCAGCTGCTTTATTTTTTTTTCTTTGGCACATAATAACAATGCCAAGAACTGTTACTGGCAAAAATAGATTTGATATCCAGAAGCAAATTTCGAATTCTCCGGTCTATATTGGGTCTGTCATTGTTCATTCGCCCTCGCAACTAATTTTGAATCCAACTCAAAGACTACCTTCTAGATTCGCTTCTTTCCCATTTAATGCTTCCCAAAGACTTTTGCATTCCACCTTTCTGGGTGAAGGTCGCTCTAAGTAGACGCATTTGGAGCCCCTGTGCGCACCTGCAAAATCACGAACTATAAGACCCATGCCTCCATTTTTAAGATCATAATTATAAGAACCATCAACATTAATTTTAAAAGTGCCAGCAATAGGAGGGGACCAGTGCAGATTAGTTCTACACTGTTTAGTGACTTGAGTGGTTATACTTGGAGTCCCTTTCTTTTGAAGTTCAATTTCTAGTTTGCATCTGTAGATTATTGTATCAACTGCGACCTTCCATCCCTTGAAAACAACATCACACCTTGATGTCCATATGCACCAGGTCACAATTGCTATGTTGCAGAGAGCTTCTTGTGGGGCTTGATGAGATAAGACTTTATCAAACCAGCTGCAGAACCATTCGACAATATGCACATCTAGCTGAATATGAAAACCAAGAACTGCGAACCAAACTGCCCTTGAAACATTACAGTGAAGTATACTGTGAGAAGACGACTCAAAAGTTTGGGAGCAGAGAGGGCAGCTATAATCCCTATTTTGAATGACATAAACAAGCTTATCTCTTGTCTGAAGAATATCCAAAATACACTTCCAGAGAAATTGAGCAATTCTTGGGAGCAATGGGAGTTTCCATAATCTTTTGTAGATGCCTTTCATTAAGGAGTGATTTGCTGACCATCATTTTGCTCCTCAAACAACTTCTTATAAGCAGATTTAACAGAGAAAAGTCTATTTCTTTCAAGGGTCCAAACTAACCTGTCTTCATGTTGTGGATGTATAGTAATATTAAGAATAATCCTTGCTACAGAAGTTTCAAAAAGTCTGAAGATAAGGTCATAGTTCCATCCACCTGATGCTGTGAAAAGTTGATGAACCAAAGTATAATTTTGATAGTCAGAAACACCTGCTTTGGGTGAAGGAGGAACTGATAAACCAGGTATCCATCTGTAGCTCCATATATGAATTGTATGACCACTACCTAAGCTCCAGCAGCTGTGATTTTTGATAAATTGCAATTCTGAGCTTATACTTCTCCAAGACCAGGTTGAGTTTGGGTTATCTTTTATGTCGAACACTTTTCCATCTGGGAAGTATTTTGCTTTCAAAGATAAGGCACATACTGAAGTTGTATCAGTACACAGTCTCCATGCTGACTTAGCCAGAAGTGCTCTATTAAATAGTTTGAGATCTCTGAATCCCAATCCACCTTGTTCTTTTGGCTTACTAACATGCTTCCATGAAATAGCTGGTTTACCTTTATTAGTTTTCTTTTTCCTCCAAAACTTCTGCTGAGAAGAGTTTAGACTACTGATAGTGGAATCTAGCAATTTAAAACTACTCATATGGTACACTGGAAGTGCATTTGTGACATTTCTTATCATAACAGATCTACCAGCCTCAGAGATATTTATAGAAGTCCATCTTGATAGTCTTGTATCCATTTTTTCTATAAGATTAGAAAAAGGGATTTTCTTGTTCCTGCCAATGAAAAAAGGTAGGCCTAAGTACTTTTCATCCTTAATACTTAACTCTCTAACTTGAAGGATACCACTGATGATTTGAGCACTTGAAGGAGAAGTGTTCTTGCTAAAATAGACAGCTGACTTGTGGAAGTTGATTAACTGGCCAGAGCAAAGACTGAACTCTTCAATAACTTGCAATAACTTGTTGGTTTGAGATAGATTAGCTTTACAAAACAGTAGGCAATCATCAGCAAACAATAAGTGATTTATCTTGGGAGAAGATCTAGAGATTTTCATACCAGTAAGTTGTTTAGTACTTTCCAGATGAAACAACTTTCGTGAAAAAGCTTCCATAGCAATGATAAACAGATAAGGAGAGAGAGGATCTCCTTGTCTTATACCTCTTGTTGGGTTGAAAGAGGAAGATGGTGAGCCATTAATCATGATCTCAATAGAAGTAGTTCCAATGCATTGTTGAATTAGATGACAGAATTTTTCACAGAAACCAAATTGTTTTAGAACTTCAATTAGAAAGACCCATTCTAGTCTGTCAAAGCCTTGGACATGTCCATTTTGAGGGCTAGATGGCCATTTCTACCTCTTTGCTTTTTCATAGCTTTCACAAGTTCTTGAACCAAACAAATATTCTCAGAGATAAGCCTTCCAGGAACATATCCGATTGCATAGGAGATATTATATTAACCATGTGTTTCTTGAGTCTGAGAGCAATTATTTTGGAGATTAACTTGTAAATGGTGTTGCACAGAGCTATAGGTCTGAAGTCTTCCGGTTTGTGAGCACCATTGACTTTTGGAATGAGAGAAATCCTTGTGTTATTAATCTTTTTGAGCAGGTAACCTGAGGCAAAGAAGGACTTAACCACTTTACAAACATCTTCACTGACTATCTGCCATTGAGTTTGATAGAAGCCTGGTGGGAAGCCATCAGGACCTGGGCTTGTCCAAGGATGCATTGACATGAGAGCTTCATAGATTTCCACATCATCTGGGATTCGAATAAGGTCTTCATTATCTTGATCATTTATGCAATTAGGAATATGTTGGAGAAAATTATAAGGATCAACTGGATGGGATGTTGAACTAATCTTCTTAAAATGAGTAACCAATACATATTCCATAGATCTTCTATCTTGACACCAAGAGCCATCAGGAGACTGTAAGGAATCAATTCTATTCCTAGCTCTTCTTTGGTTCATTCTTATGTGGAAATATTTGGAGTTTCTGTCCATCTCATTATAAAACTTGTCTCTGGATTTTTGGAGGTTAGAACTTGCTTGGATCTCATTTATACTGTCTATTTCTATCTCAAGTTTCTTGACAGCTTCAGTATTACAACCTTGAAAGTCTGTTGCTTGAAGTTGAGCTAGTTCTCCTTGAAGTTGATTAAGTCTTTCTTGAATGTGACCGAAGGTTGCTTTACTCCACTTAGAGAGAATAAGTCTTGTATTAGAAAGCTTATCGGTTAGAAGAAAAGCTGCAGAACCTGTAAGATTAGTTTTCCAAGCAGACAAGATTTCATTTTTACAAGCATCATTTTTCAACCAGTGTTCAAAAAATTTCCAGCATTTACCTAAGGGTCTAGACTTATTGTATAGAGTTAACAAAATGGGAGCATGATCAGAACCTTTTATAGGAAGATGAATAAGCTTAGCATCTGGATAATTAAGGAACCAATCACTGTTAACTAGAGATCTATCTAGTCTAGACTTTATTTTACTTGTGCCATGTGAATTGCTAGTCCATGTAAACATGTTTCCACTATAACCCATATCATGCAGATCAGAGTCTCTAATACATTCAAGAATTTCAGGTGCAGTGGGTTCAGTATTAGTATTTCTTTCATTGATATTCATAGTAATATTTAGGTCACCTAGAAGAACCCAAGGAATGTTGACAGAAGTGCTTAGATTATGAATATAGTTCCACTGATCCGGTTGTTCTTTCGGATAAGGGGTTCCATAGAGACAAGAGAGAAACCATTCTCCTCTACTGGGATCATTTTTAACAATAGCATGGAACATATTAGAAGAAGAGTATAAAATTTCTAGGGAAAACCCATCTTTCCACAGCAAGATGATACCACCTGCTTGACCCATAGATGGGACATAACACTTATTGGGCATATGAAGGAAGCTAGTAATACTAGAGATTCTATCATCATTAATTTTTGTCTCAGACAAAAATATAATGTTAGGAGAATGAGTATTGTTCAAGGAAGCTAAATACTCTCTAGTGTCTTTGCCTAGAATACCATGGCAATTCCAACTGAGGATTTTCATGTTGAATTGAGAGCAAGGAGGACTTAACTTGGTACAAAAGCTAAAGCTAGGATAAAGAACGGAAGAAAATAAAGCAGTACAGAGGTAAGGGTAAGACCTATTAGAGCAACAGTAATAAGTGCTAAGTCTAAATTTGCAAGAGGAGGAAAAAGGAGAGTGCGAGATTAAAGGAGAGTAATAAGTGCGAGTCTAAATTTGCATAGTCAACCCACTTAAAATCGTGCAGTAGATCCTAATTCATCAACTGGGTGTAGTTGGATTTGGATTGGACCCAACACAGACACCAAGCTGATTTAGAAAGAAAACACGCCAAGAGAAGAAAAACAAAACACATCGATCCCAAAACATAATTATAATAAGAGATGCTACATTAAGGAACTGAACAAATTTATGTAATTTCTATAAAATATTATAATATCCTACACTGAGACTACTCTAGTCTACTGTAAGAGTATACAACTACAAACAATATCTATAAAAGACCTATCCATGTGCTATTCTTTGCTTACTAAAACTGGCACTTGATCAATGATGGTAAAAACTCAAGAATCCATCTACACCCAGTGCTATAAACTTGGTTCCCCTTCGTGATTGGTAGAACATGGAAGCTCCTACTTTACAAAAATGTTATTCACAGATTTATTTATATCTGCCACCATTCTTAGTCCTCTGCACGCCCCTCTCCACGAGGCATTTTCTTTGTTCCAACTGTGGCAAAAAAAGAAGAAGAGATTTATCAACTCATTATAACAATGCACAAGTAAAGCTAATTTTCCTTAGTAATCGGCCTATTCCGTTGTTAGTGGTACTTATCATATTATCATACCATGATCGAAACCCTATGTATCAATTCCATAGCCGAGAAACTATTTCTCGACCTCAGGGAAGATCCTTGCGTGAATTACGCAGATTCCCCATATAATTCAATGGTCCGTATCTTTTCTTTTTGATAAGTCACTACACGTCATAAACTAGAAGGGGAAAATTTTATGGCAAAAGCATTAGATGTGGTTGTGTTTGTGAGAGAGAGGATACCATCTTCAACATCCTTTAGCTGATAGTAATGTGATGCGATCTCGACCAACCATTCTGGTTTCAATTCTGTGACCTGCATGTTTTAACTCATTTTTTTTAACATTCATGGTCCTTGTTGCCATTGCCAGAAGAAGCAAGAGATAAATACTTTGGTTCCAAGGTAATGAGTTACCTGTCTCGTATATTCTTTGGTCGTCATGACCAATTCATGGTAAATCACCCATCTTGGGAGCAGCTGAGAAGAGAAGAGAAATGGGTGTTAGTCAACAAGATCAATCACATTAGACTCTTGGCTGCTGTATAAGCCTATATCCCCAGTTATAACATGTAATTAGATTCTCATGTTCTTTATTTTAGAGATTTTACCCAACTTCAAGAAGAATGACAGAGAAAAGTAATAGACGTAATTTACCTGTGCCGGACTAGAACTTGGATGTATATGAACTGTTTGAAGATTCTTCACAGTTCGATAAGATCCATTCGTTTGCAGCTTTGCAGTATGGTGGAAAAAACCTGGAAAGGAACATACAAATGATATTATAAGAAAAACACCAAATGCAATATTGAAAAGACGGACCTCAGAAAGAGAAAAATGGAAGAACCTGAAGTTATAGCCTTCTTTACGGGTTCCAAATCATTGGATTCGGATGTAGTTCGATTTCAACCCTCTCCAATAATCCTTCCGGTTGGTCCCTTATATCTCGGGCACGTTTCATACTCTTCACCTGACAATTCAAATCAAATAATTCAAGACCTAAGTGGCAATAAATGACCCAATCCAAAAAGTTTTGTATATAGCTACAACACTATAAAATGATACATGCTGAACAAAGTCCTCAATAACTTCATGCGCTTTTCCCAGCAAGATTTTGAGATGAAAACTGGTTATGATTGGTTTGTTCCACATGAAACAGGTACCATTGCTAAAGAAACCTCTGTACACTAGAACGGGGAATAATTTGTATTATGAAAGAGAAACCAACTACCACGAGACGTTTCTGAACATAAAATGTCCCATGGCCCCAAGCGCCCTCAAGTCAGACTTTGGAGCATAAATAGCACATCCCCCAAAGTAAGTACCCATAAATAGCTAAATGGAAAGCGTGAAGAAAAATCGAGGAAGATCTTGTGTACCTGAATATAATTCTCATAGTTATATGCTTGCCGTATATAAGCGGTAGCACTTTCCAGGGCACGTTCGTCCAGATCGGCCAGCCCTTTGATTTGCAGATGCTTTTGATATGGGATTGATTAGTAAAGACTCCATCCCAGTCCTTGGATTATAAAGACTCCATCTCAGTCTTTTGATATGGGATTGATTAGTAAAGACTCCATCCCAGTCCTTGGATTATCCCATCAATTGTCAGAGATGTTTCTGCGATATTGGTCGCCAATACAACCTTTCTTGCCCCTTCAGGAGTTGGCTCAAATATTTTAGATTGCAGCTCAGTTGGAAGGTTGGCATAAACTGGGCATATAATCAGTTCAGCTATCTTCGATCCAAGTCCTCGTGTTCTATGTTTTAGAACCTCTTCTGCAGTTTCATTCCTCCTGTCCCGTTAGAAACACCAGAATATCACCAGTCACAACACTGAATATTTCACACAAATTCAGCAGCTTTTGACATTCCTATACAGTACATATTACGTGAAAACTATGCTTACCTGTAGCTTGCCAAGTCAGGTTCACCAAGAAATTCTCGTAGCAACATGCCTCTGTCATATACTTCAAGACTGTTTTATCTGAGGTGCAATCTTCAAAACGCATGGAATAACCGACCTGCAAGAATAATATACAATAATCAACCCACGCTGTAACATCTGATACTGATTAAACTAACCAAACTATGCTTGTTCTTGGGATTCTCTAACTTCCCACTCTTCTGCTTAAGATGATATACATAGAAATTCACTCAATAGAATGCAATGCATTGCATGTTTACGTGTGAGTGCTTAATCAACAACAACAGCATTGAAAAAACAAATAGTGAAGAGCGAAAGCAACCAAAGAGACACTACCTCCTGGCCAAGCTTGACGCCCATTTCCTGCGCAACTCGGGCAGAGACACTCATAGCAACCACACGACGTGGCTGGGTACATCCAACCTGTAGAGAAGAAATAAAAGTCATTACAAATAATTATGCTGATTATCTACACAGAAAAGACAATAACTCAAAAACCAGCAAAGGGCTCCCTAGTCCCTAGACGACACTACATAAAAAATTAAGATATTAGATGCTTAAGTAAAAATCACCTTTCGTCTACGACTGTAGCTAGTATCAAATGATGTTCCCTTTGCCACAGCACTAAAACAAACTTCAAATGAGTTTGAATTTGAAGCACAGTCTACAACAACATTATTTTTAACAAGAAACTAAACTTCCTGTAACCAGGAAACAGTCACACGTGGTGCATACTTAACAGTAACAGTCCCATGCAGATGTATCGTGGATGCATGTGCCGAAGTACAGGTATGGGGTACAAATGACAAACCAAAATGTGAAAAAAAGAATAAAAAAGCCTCAGCAGGAACTTTTTTATATTTCATACAAACTCCAAGAGAATAGAATTTCAAGAAAGAAAAAGTTAGAAATAAAGAGGGAAACATAAACATTTACTGCAAGTTCAATAAGAAAGTAAGCCACACCTTTCCCCGTTTTGTGAAACCAGCTTCATGAAGATATTGGGGAATCTGCGTAGTCTTCCCAGAACCCGTCTCCCCGACAATGACAAGAACCTTGTAAGAGCACGAACAAAGAGCGTATCAATAGCAGGTAAAAACAGTTAACTACCAAGTAAGGTTGACTGATGTAAGAAACATGTTTGATTCATGAACGGAAGATCCAGTCACAACTTATCCATTGCAAACAAGATATATTAAACTCAGAGACACAAATCCAAGACAATAAATTAGAAACCTGATGCTCCTCGATAGCTTTTAGTAGGTCCTCTCGGTAAGGATAGATTGGAAGTGTCTTTCTATCTTCCTGAAACAAGAAGCAAATACAACAATCACCTAGTGCCAATTGAGAGTTTGAAGATGCAACCTAAGAAGTTTGGCATCACTAATGAGCAAAATCATAAGCATCGCAGGATACGCCATTGTGTAACGAGTGCTTGTCAAGAGTTTAAATGAACTTTGAAATAAAATTAATGAAAACGAATAACACAGCAAGATCACAATGCCCACCTGGAGTTTCTGTATCTCTGATTTGTCACTAGAACTGTCAGGCTGATCGCTTGTCAGTTGATCTTCATACTGTTGGATAAAACATAACCAAACCAGGCACAAACTTTCAGGTAAACCGGAAGAAGATCACAATCCATAATTGAACAGGCTAATATGATCGTATGGCATGTACCTTTTCACCATCCAGGACAGAGGCCTTGATGAAATCAATCTGGTCCCCAAACACATACCTAAACGATTTTCAGAGAAATCACATAAAGATAGCCTACAAGAATACTAATTCATTCTGCGGAATAGATGATTTCTAAAATGTATATTTAAGCCAGCTGAGTATATAAAATATTACATCAAATTGAATGGTGGATTTGTAGCAGTAACAACTTACTGATAATCATCTGACATTTTTTTATTTTTCGAACCATCTGTAGAGTTGCCTTCCCTGCAAGGCCATAAGTTAAGCCTTTGAATCCATGTTATCGAGAAAGCAGAAATGACACGGGAAAAAAATTGTGAGTTACCGATTTGATGATCTTCCCATGCCTCCTGTTCTGCAAATGGGTTCATCTTATCTCCAGCACCATCCCTGATCAGAATGATGGAAGAGCAAAGTCATTAGACAGACCTAAAGCACGAAACAGCAAGACAGAAGGGAGTACACACACGCACATAAATAGTTAGATGATTGGCTTCCCATCAAGATCAAACTGACCTGTATTGCTGCACCATAGTAGCAAATCTCTTCTCCTGATTTACGCCACGATCGTGGTCATCATAAGCATCAGGCATCCTGTACTGCATTCCCACAAAAACAGGTACACTCCCATCAGATAATTAAGAACACTGATTGAAGAATTGAAGCAAGGAGAAACAAGTGAAGCTTCCACAAAAACCCATAAAATGAGCTTCTGGGTCTACAGCATCACACACGGAAAGGATTACTTTGCTCATCATTACAAGGAAGTTTTCTTCTCCTACCATGAACTTTCTATCCACATCCAGTAGAAAGCTTGGAGCTCCTTCATTAACATAGGAATGCATATATTATGGTACTGGACTAGCATTTTGAGCATATTTGATCAGGAACTACATCGGTAGCACACAAACGAAGATTTCCATGAACCTATTTCCCACATCTACCTTACCAGTCTCGCACAGCATAATTCTTTTATTTGGGGTCTCATTTCCCTCCAGTTTTAACTAATAATGAAATACGCTAATTAACAAGTGAGGCCTCACTGAGTAAGGCAAAAACAAGTCTGAACGCCGATTACTGGAGGCAAGTGACAACATGACTAAAAATTCAGTAATTTTCAGAAACCACAAAGGCAGAAGTAAGCATGATAAGATTCAAAACATGCGTGCTCAGTTGGTATCCAGTGAAAATCTGAGGTGATTGCACATAAGATTCATTCCAAAGGGTATAACTTAACAAAGTCGCTGAATTTTGCATTGATATCCTGAAGACGTATGTCGCGTTTCAATAGCAATTTCTAGTTTGGACTCCAGTAATAATAAGAAGGACTGTGAGAAAAATGTGCTACTTCTGGAAATGGTGCTACTTTCAAGTTTTTTCAGTCTTTGCGCCTCTTCTATTAGAGGCTCGATGAGAACTGCAACCAAAATCTAACACTTTCAAGTTTTCTCAGAAGACGTATGGCTTCTGAAACTTGCATCATACAAAATTTGCTCCAGCCCAAATGCAGCCTAAGTTCTCAAATTTCACAGGCAAATATTATGGTGATAAAACTTTAGGGAAAATTTCAGAATAGTAACAGTAACAAACAACTGAATAGTTCAAAAAGCAAATGCCTCATCAACGAAGCAATAATAAGCCATGCTTCAATATTACACAATATCATATTAATAGTCAACCAATTGGCAGTTGATATGAGGTAAAGCATCAGTTTGAACTTCTAGCATTCATATTTAGAACTTTAATGACTGCGGAAAGGGAACAGCTAATGCCTTCACAATAAATCAGAGTTTGCAACTACCTCATTAACATCATCCGTCTCTTCTGTCCGCTTTTTTACAGCGTCACAGATTTCTTTCTTATACCTGCATTTGCACAATCCAGACCATATCCATCAGGCATCATGAACTATTATACAAAACCAGGCAACACCATATTCATCAGGCATCATGATTTATGTCATCTGACCCTAAATACTCACTTAAAAAAGGCAACAAGACAGCGAGTGCTACTCCAGATATAGGAAAGTAGTATAAAATTATAAATAACAGTCACTGTGAATATATATGCAATAACGGAGTTCGAGAAGAGTCAATTTGATACACTTGTAGCACAGTATAATAGAGCTTCCATAAGGCACCTGAATGAACCAAAACGCTACTACGAAAAGATTTTGTCTTTCCCAAGTAAATAAAAATTATTACCTTTGCTCGCGTTATTCTGCTTCTGTGAGCTTCACACCAGCGAATAGATATTGTTCATCTTCTATATCATCCCTGAGATTAAAAGATCATAGCATGTAGCCCCAACTAAGAATGCCATTCAAATATATAATAAATCAATATCTACAAAATTATGTATTATTGTAATGTTTGTCTCCCTTTTCTTTAAATATTCTTGTCTTGAAACCACTCCGTGACAGAATCAACACAAGAAAGATAAATGGATAAATAAACTCCCTAAACAAATTAATTTAAAAACAAGAACCGAGTATGAGTATTTTGCACCACTGAAGTGATATGGCCATGGATGGATAATTGCACCATAACAATGAACTATTGTAGGTCGCTATACTACCCTCCCAAAGGGATCAAAAGCCTTCATTCGAAGAAAATATATCCGCAAATAGAATTCAAAATGTGAATTGATGTGTTAATATAAGACTCGAAGTCGCCTTGTCCTCTAATTTAACTGCCTAAAATGGACATAAAAAAATTCTGTGAGCATAAACTACAGAATCTTAGAGCATATACTTCCCAACGTAAGGGTTCTGCATAAACGAGAGGAGATTAAATGGACAACCTAATTTCCTACTGCCGCTGCGTTTTCACAAGTTCCTGTTGACTGCAGATTGTTTGAACCCATACTTTGCAACTAAAGCCCAATTAAAAGAGATTAGCAGAGCCACGACCACGAGCTTCCATTGGAGGCTTTTGAAGTTACAAAGGACAGGAGTTATCAGTTATGTGGTATCTTTTAGTTTGTCGGTGATGTCAGCTTGGGTTGGACACATGAGGAGTCTTATACCCGAAGGATAAACCCAGCCTTCATAGTAGCTTTCTAAGTTGAGCTTAATTGGAACACCTAACTTTGTTTAGGTTTCAAATGATTGAATGTTCATGGTTTTCCCTTGGTCTAACTACGAGTTTACAGGTAAATTGACACGAATGATTTGAGAATCTAGAAGTCCGTCTCCCAGAAATGTATGAATCTTCTTGAGTGACAGGATACATATAACTAATATGATTATCCTATTGAGCCTCATGGTTTTCCAATATTTCCTTGCCTGCTATTACAGGGTTTAACTAAAGAAGAAAACAAGTATATTGATCTTTAAGTATTTAACAAGTATATAATAATCACATACTGCAAGGCTATTTTAGTTCTTCATCATTCAAAGAATTATAATATATGAGACTCAGGTACTGATGCACATACTAGTGATCACACTACAAGTCTACAAGGAAGAATATAACAATTTAAATTTGAAAGGGAATAAAAAGTAAGACCGCAAATTCGCAATACAAAACAGACCTTAAAGCTTCAGTGTCATCTTTCTCCATGGCTTTGGATCTTCGATTTGCCTCCTCTGATAAACAACAGCATATCAGATTATAATCATTACACTAAAAAACTGTATACTAGCTTCTACAACAAGGGCATATCATCAAAATCAATACCTTCTTGTCTACGCGATAATTTTTGCTCCGTCAACTGCCAACAGAAAAATGTAAACAAAAGGATGTCATTCCTATTCCCAATTCAACCAAGACCATTTAAGGCAGTTGTGCAGGGAATTACAATACATATTCACGAGAGTGAGATACAGATTAAGTAACATTCTTCACCAAACATTAAGCAATTGTGATACATGTGTGCAGTTTCCTGCATGTTAAATAAGTCTTTTATATACTGTTTACGTGTATATATACAGGGGGATTTAGTAGCCCCTGCTTCACAACAAATGAGGGGAACAAATAAAAGTGCATAATGAGAACGAACAAAAAAAGGTTCAAAGTGCATACTGAGAATACCCAACTTATCATCTTACGTCTTATTTTGTGGTACTTTCCTCTGAAAGACACTACTGAGGACCCTATTCATGCATGCACATGAGCTACATAATGAGCGCACACAAATTCCAATATGTAACTTTCTAGTCCCAGCTGCATCTCTTTCTCTCAAATTTTTCTCCAGTTGTTTACGCTCTTCCTGATCTCGTAGTCTTGCTTCCTCTGACTGCATGAGGTAAAAATACGAACTCAAGCCTTAGATTTAAGAAAGAAAATGCTATCTTAATATACTATGTAGGCTAAGCTAATATTCAAATGCAAATTTTACTACAAATAGAACTGCATATCTTTCTTTAATACTTGTAGAAACTGACCAAGCTCAATATGGAACTAATTAATACAAAAGATCAACTATAGAGCATCTTACCAGATTATTAATCAATTAAGATATACAATGAGCGATAAATTTAAGTCCAACAAACAGAATATACGGACAACTCTATACCGCAAACAAGGAATGGAAACTTTGGACACTAAATGTATAAAAACAGAAGTTGGGTATTCCATGGGCCTGGGCTAAGCATGAGAAATCATTATTTTACACTATACCAAATAACAGTGAATACTCTGACTCTCTGAGAGAACAGAATCGGTGGAAGACTAACTCTGAGAGAGTCAAAAGGTTCAAATAAACTAATTGCACTTCATCTTCTTCATTTTTCTTTAGGTTTTTGTGAAATCCTAGTGGATATTGGGGACTGCGATACCCACTGCCTTGACCACCAGCATTGGACAGCAAAACCAGTAGTAATACGTGTCGATACAGGAATTATTTTTAAAATGCATCCGCCTTGTTACAATTTAAAAATACAGGAATTATAATGATTGCCAAAAACCAAAGCAAAAAGAGGTCTGCACCTACACCTAACTGTACTAAGTACTAACCTAGAAAACCATACTTCTTCAGTTTCTCTCTCATCCACGAGACTTGGTACGACAGTCTTACAGTTGTAGTGCCCATGATAGGTTCTCTTCATTACAACCGAAATACACTATTTTCTAAAAACAATATCATCTGTCAACAGGAAAGGGTTCACATAGTCTGCCGGAAGATCTGTTACTACTAATCTTTCCTGCTTATTTAGACATCAAGATACTAACACAGACACAAATAATTAACCATATGAAAATAAGCAATCACATAAGTAGAAGTACAAAAAAATGAAAAAACTAATAATTCTGTACGAAAACGGAATATCTCCTGTGTCTCTATGGCTGGCCAAACTGCACTACATAGTTTAATTGCAAACATCCCCAGGGACTGAGTCAGAAATTCAGCATTATCCTTTTATACCTACAAGTCTATTAAAAGGATCTGAGGTATAGCCTGGTTTAGCCCTCAAATAGGTTCATCCCTGCTCATCCCTATCCTAATTCCTAAGTGAAGTATTTGGATAAGCAGAAAGCTGAATGAATTTGAAACCACCGGCATAGAGAAATAGTAATTAGTCCCTTTCGGGGAATCTGTAGTCAGGATTGAAGAAGTCGCACTACAACAACAAAAAACATGCCATCCAACTGGAATTCAATACTCTAGAAAATAAACGAAACAAGTACCTCTACATCGTCCTCGTCATATGATGCCTTTCTTTTAGCTCGTTTGTCCTTAACTGGTTCGGCCATCACCTGCAGTATGCATCCAGTCAAAACATAAGTAATCAGTCAAAACATTTATCACCAAGACTTACCAAAAATGAAACAAAAGTGACTTGGTATCAATACGAATAGATAAAGAGTATACCTCGTTGTCGTCGACTCGTCGTCATCATCTTGATTTTCAATCTTCTTCCTGAAACTTTTTGTATGTGAATCCACTTTTTTTTTTTTTTTTGGAGAAGGTAACTTCTGAACAGCCACAATATCTTCCTCATCAGAGTCTGGTTCTAAAAGAGCTTAAGTCTTTTGTTTCCTCATCAGCCGCAATAGCAGCCTCTTTCTCTTCTCTTTGATAATTCTAATAAACCAAACCCGCAAATTATCAATCAAAAACTATCTAACTAAACCCTAATTTCATAAATACCAAACTATCAATCAAACATACATACATTTAACCCAGAAGATTTCCGTGGGGCACTGGCAAAAAGCTCTTGAGCAAATTTTCTAGTCTCAGTTGTTGAAGGCAAATTTTCAAATTCTACAAGCTTGGTATTAAGATCACTCGCCGAAGATGCTTGTTTAGCTACAGATACAGTAATAATTATCACAAAGAAGAAATCATCATCAAACCCTAGAAAAATCACTACATTTTCATTAAATAAATTCATATAGAGTAAGAGAGACTGTAATTTTACTAACCTAGCTTGTGAGAAATTTACAATTGACATCAACTTGTCTGAAACCCAAATTTTGAGATCTCCATCTCCTGCCATTATATCTGTAATTACTTAAACTCCTTTCTCTCTTTTTCAGATTTGAAACTTAAAAACGAATCGATTTTAGTTTTTAGGTTTCTCAATTGATAAATTGAAGAAGAAGAAAAACCTAAATACGAAGAGGGGGGAAAGTGAAGAAAGATATGTGAGTTCTGTTTAAGTCGGGAGCCGGTCCATCTGAAGATAATACCATGCCATTGTGGGGTAATGGTTCTATTATTGTGGCCTAGCAAACTAGTCGTGCCGTTACGGGGTAATGGCAAACTAGCCGTGCCATTGTGGGGGAAATGGTTCGGCGACCAAAACGTTATTGATATCAACTCTAGGGCCAGCAGCAATAGTTTCTATTTCTGGTTGTTTCGTCTAAATCGCTTGATATCAATATCGTCAACGTTCGACTCTGTCCTGCCTATAAATACCATACCTTTCACCATTTCTTCTCACACCTATTTTTTCTTTTTTCAATTTTTACTAAAGAGAAATCTTCAATCCTAGTTAGACAGTCCTCTCCAATATTTGATGTACCATTATTTTGCTAAAGAGAAATCTTCAATCCTAGTTAGACGGTCCTCTCCAATTTTTGATGTACCATTATTTTCGCGCAATGAAACCGAAAGCAAAAAGAAACTGAAAAGTCAAAGGGTCAACAAGCACTCCAACGACTGGATTGAATTAAGAGCAATATAATGAACTTGAGTTTCAACATGTTAGACAACTAGCTATTGATGGTACATTCCATGTGCACATATCTAGTCATCCATAGCGAGTTAATTCATTCACTCTAAGAGAGTCTAAGTTCAACACACTGTTAAAGTCCTTTCCCTATTATTATTTTAAGAAAAAGTCTGAAGATATCATGTCGAGGATATTGAATCACTCTTTTTCTCGAGGAGTTCAGAATCCTTGGAGATTACACTTTCTACTAAGTTTGTAGACAAGTGTGAGTTAGTCTCTTTCACAAGATCACAAACTGATGTAAGAAAAAATATCTCTTTCTTCATATCTTCAATCCGTGAGAGAGCTTAAATGAGATCCTCTCTTAAGTCGTTAAGTTTCATTCACCAGAGTTTCTCAATTTTATTACTTTATTCATGTCTTTTGTTGAGAAGAACATTAGTTTATTCTTTCGACTGAAGAAGTTTATCAAAAAGATTGATTCTGCCAAGTGATGCAGGCTAGATATATAATCCTCATCAGAACTAGGGACGGTAGCCGTACTTACAGTTTTTCCAACTGGTTCATCAAAAAAAAAAAAAAAAAAAAAAAAAAAAAAAAAAGTTTGTTCAACTATCTTTAGAGAGTGGTTGAGGATGTTCTTTGAAGGAGACCTAAGTTTCCATAGAGAGTGATCTCTTTACCAGTGGTGTTCATAATTATGGGTAGTACATACAATGAGTCTTTTCTTGGTAAATTAAATACCATGCTTTACAGACCTAGACCGTTTACAAACACAGACTTATTAGGTCTGAGGTGTTTTCCTGCTCTGATACCAATTCAAAACGCGTGGGGTACCAAGTACACCATCAACTTTTTCGTTCGGCAACTTGTATGGACAAAACCTAATAAATTGCAAGTAGACCAACTTAATGATCCTTGACGATATATTTTTATATCTCCATCTCTTCTCAATCAGTAATATAGACTAAGGAGGTCGTTACCCTGATTTGTTAAGAAGAGTACTTGGACGATCTCAAAAATCAATATCCAAGATCAATCTAGTCGTACCCAAATAATCCAATCGGAATTCAAGCAAGTAACGAACTTGTTATTTATCTTTCAAGATACGAATTCCACAAAAAACAAGTCTTGTAATCGATCACAATTAGATGGATGTATCTACTAAATTTGAATACGTACTACTTGTATAAATCCTATTGTAATGATAAACAATATAATGCGGATAAGGACAGTCACAAGACACCAGAAGTTTTGTTAACGAGGAAACTGCAACTGCTGAAAAACCTCAAGACCTCATCCAGATTTGAACACCAAACTATATTAAGTCGCTATAAACACTAGCCTACTATCAGACTTCTGATTAGAATGTAGTTGAGATCGAACTGACCCTCAAAGCGATGCAGTTACAGTCGCGCTCCTTACGTCTCTTGAACCTCACAAGGTTGTATGCAGTTGATTTCCTTATATGAAGTCCTTTACAGCGTGAGAGTTGTTTCAACCTCAGTGAAGACTTTTGATACCAATCCGCCTCTAACAAATAAGCTTATTTGATTTACTTTTAGATCAAATATTAAGGCTTGGAAATACGTTTGCAATAGACAAAGTTAGCAAAACCTCACTATCTGGAACAATTACCTCACTTAGATGAGAAGCCTGGATCTTTAACCATCGTTCAAGAAAAATCTTCAACTTATCAATTAAGAATAATTTTTCAAATATATATCTTAAGGAATCACAAATTCTGAGACAAATAAAACTTTGCGATTTTTATCTATCTTGCCGAGATTACGAGAACCTTGATAACAGAAAAGCAAGACCAGGATACACGAACCATTAAGGTAAAGATAGTCGGACCTGGCTTCACGAATCCCGAAAGCGAAGACTTTTAGTCGTAAACCTAATTATGTTTCTCAGAGGAAACCTAGGTTCGTACAGGAAGAATCTAGCTATCAACTAGGACACAAAGTGTTAGGGATTAAATTTCCCAACTGAAAGAGCATTTCCTATTTTTAGTTTTTCAAGACTGAGGGTTGCTTAGAACTCAAGCTAAAATAACTTGAGAATCAAGCAAACACTTTATCTGATTAGATGAAACTCTAATTAGGATTTCAATTAAAACATGTAAGAACTAATCTTGAAAATACAATGGAAGAATATATACAGTGGTCTGTATTGTATAATGACTATACTAATTTGGCAAATATGCCTTTCGAACTAAAAGCAAATTGATGTTCATTTAAACACTCAAAATTTTAATCATGATGCACACAAATAAGTGTTTTAGTGATCAATGAAGTTTTAAAAGTGTAAGAGAGTCATAAAAAAGCTAAACATATTTAAAAATAAGTCTTGGAGCATCTGCTAAATTCTACTAAGACCGTTGGTGAAACAGTTCGTGAACCGTAAGAACCATGTTCGCCAACCCTACTCGACTCGGAAGATGTTCACTGTTCGCGAACTGCGTTCGCCGACCGTACTCGATTTAGAACTCAATTTGACACAGTTCGTAAACTGGGTTTGCCAACCTTAAGCCTTTTATACCAACACCAAAAATCCAGTTCACTACGATTAGAGAACCGGGTTTCGTGAACCGTTCCCAGCTGAACTTGCGGTTTGTGATCTGGTTCTCCAACCTTCCTTGTATCTCTAAATCATATATCTATGGTTTGCAAATCTACCCGGAGCAAAAATTTTAGAAGTTCATGAATTTCTCTCTTATGATGCTTGAAACATTCCCAAATGCTAAAATCACTTATATGGGCAATTTTCAAGTGATCCACAAATTAATTCTTGAAAAATAAATTATTTCGAACTAATATTTCTAAGGACCTTTGAACATCTATGCTTGAATCATATTTCAAGATTTCTAACAAGACAAACTTGACTCGAAACTTATTCTTTGTAAATCTACTAAAGTCATACAACACAGGCTCAACAAATTGAATAAAAAATAATGAGTAAAATAGAATGGTTCAATCTTTACATACCTGATAAAATAAGTTCTCTAAATGTCGACGTCGATCTTCAGTCTTCAAGACTGATATATGATACTCAACTACCAAATTCTAACGTAGTTCGAGACTTTAGTAGACTAGAAAACAAGATATAGTTTTGATCATCTAACATTGACAACAACCTTGAGAACTTGTGGGTTCAACCAATCATTGCTCTAACAAATTTCAAGTGGAGATACCCATAAAAAACAACAAGCTATGTGCCTATTGAATAAAATGTGGATTTATTTTGTTAGTTTAGGCAATTTAATTGTAATTCCCTTAGGCATGATTGGATGGCAAAACTAGTTGTTATGGCTAAGTCTTCCAAACCATCCTTCGGAAATGGAGGCAATATTATTTATATGCTCAATTGTAATATGTCTATAACAAACAATGCTACACAAAACTTATTAATAGTATATATTTTGCTCCAAGAAAAAAAACACGAGTCCCAAAATCACGCAACCATCATACATATTTTTTTTTGTAGCCATGTGGGACTAAATCTATTGTTAATAGTATTAACTATAAACCAAAATCAAATTCACATATACCTGGCTTATAACCATCAAAAAAAAGGAAAAAAAAAAATAATCTTTGAGGTAGAATTGGTTCGGTTTTCAATCCTGGCGGGATTGGGGTATACCCAATAAGACAAAATCTGGTCATTATGAAGTAAAACCAAGCCACTTCTTAACCTTGTATTTTATAAATGGCTAAAATGCCCTTGTTTAATTAACACTAAAAATTTTGATTAAGTTAATTAATTGAGTTTAGATTGAAATTTTGAAATTATGAATTCGGTAGATTAAACCTTTTATCTGTCTTATGAGTTCGATTTCGATCAAAAAATTTTGTTTTGAAAATATGAAAGGTCGGCAAGGTCCAGGTTTGAAAAAGGTGCCGACTAAGATCCGCCGGCTTGGTCTGCATTTGAATAAGATGCCGACAAATTCTAGCCGGCATGGTCCGCGGATAAATAACACGTTGACCCTTTTTAGGCCGGAATGGTCTCTGAATGAAGATTACATGACTATCTTGGGCCAACAATTTTACAATCGGCATGTAAATATTTCCTACAATGCCGGCTATCATGGTCAGCAGCACATAATTTTTAACAACTGCCCGGTTGACTCGTAGTCGACATGCTAAGGATTTTTAACCTTCTTAGGCATGTATTTATACCAAACATAAAACAAAAAATGGGAAGATGTAATTCACTTTATTCATGCAATTTTGGTTACTACATTGATTGAAACATAAAACCTAAATCCTTGTCGACGGAAAAACGAATGCACTTAGCATGTGCATCACGTCTTTGAACCCCTAGGAGACCCTAGTGGACGAGTTATAGTCTCGTGAGGGTTTACATAGAGGTCTACCCATAAAACCTATACAAAAACTTCTAAAGCCATCATCACCTCTTCTACCAGATGGAATTGATTGGTCTTCATCTGGAGTGTCGTCTGAATCACTGGGTTCCGATGGTGGTTCAGAATCATTCGGTACACGGATCTTGAGCGTTTCCGGCACAACGTATGCCCCCTCGATGTGTTGAAGTCAAGAGTTTTTTAGCAACACGAGGAGGTCTTAAAGGAGGACTAAGAGCATTCAGATCTGCTTTCTTCTCTGCCTTTTGCAACCTGAACAAGAACGAATAAGAAAAAAAAATATAAGTCGGCAAGGTCGTCAAATACAACCAATCCTTTGAACAACGGTCGGAAGGTTCGACTAAAACATATATGCCTGCCAAACAATAGCCGGCGGGGTATCATTCAAATAACCTAAAACATAACAAATATGACATAAGGATTTTTCCACATTACAGTGCTCGACAGGTCTATTACCCATACATTGGCTAAAATACGATCGAATGGTTTTGACAAAATACCATCCCGACTTTCATTTCTTAAAGGCATCGGAGACGCAACAAAAAAATTGAACACAACCCGCAAGGTTAAAGTTTACAACCGGCTAATAAAAAACAACGACGCCCGGCAAGTGCTTCAATCTAATACCTTGTCGGCCTGCATAGTAGCGATTCTAGATACTAAGTAGCCGGCAAGTTCTTCAACCTAATAGCTTGCCGGCCAACCTTAAATATGAAATGTCGGCAGGATCGATAGCATTATAACTTGCCGGCCAAATAACTGTAAATTCAAAAATTCGATTTTTCTAACCTAATTTGACATGCAAACATGAAATTGAAGTACTAGAGTGAGTTTAAGTAGGCCCTTACTTTCTTAATTGCATCATTTCTTCGTTTTGAACGGGTTCAATTTCTTCTTCTGCAACCGTTTTTTTCTTCACTTTTTGTTGAACTAGTTTTGCAATTCCGGGGTTGTATTGATTGGGTTTTTTATTAGCGTCTTTCATACGACTTGCCCTAGGTCTTGGCGGATCCATTGATGAAGATTAATAGGAGTTTTCGAATCGACGAGTTTTGATGGTGGGGATGGAGGAACCGGTAATGTGTTTGAGGAGGAGAAGAAGAAGAGAAGAAGATGAAATGAAGAGAATGAAAACTGATTTAGGGTAGTAATTAGAGTTATAATGGGAAATGGTAGTTTTGTAACTTTACCCATAGGCCTCCCCCTTTGCCCTTAAAAAAGAGTCCACTTAAAATTGGGTATACCCCAATCTCGCCAGGTTTTCAATCCCTAACAATCTCTTTTCTTGGAGATAAAAATAAGAAAAATGAAAATCGATGCTGGTCCGAGTTACGAATCGGTGAGTTGGTTAGATGACTCACAATAATTTAATGTGTCATGCACATAATGCCATTCCAATACTCACATCAAATGAGAGGGCTGCGTTTGAAACAAGCAAATTCTGGAAAGAACGTGAAGTAATGACGAAGTATACTCACCATGAGTTGTCAAGTCTATACAAGCTTGTCTGAGATGGGTTCTTAAAGATTCTGATGCTAAGAATTTGAGCAGCTTCCTAGGGGCTAAACATATATTGAATCGGGAGATTCAAGTATCTTCCTTCACAATAATTGGTTCGGGTTTCGATTCCTTGCAAGTAGAAGAAACCTCTCTTCTTTAAGAGGAAAACTAGTGCTGGTCCGATATGATCGCATCCAATAATGTATCGGGCGATTCCACTACCTCCTTCCCTGTAAGTGACTGTCTTGCGGGCAGTCAATGAACCAACCACCCACTGGAGTTGTCATAGACGTAATAGACCCATATTGTCTTGACTCTTGAGTGAAAGGGATGTAACAACTTGTTTGTTTGCAGCTGACTCGCCATCTGGGTCTGAGTCAACTCCTGACTCGCGCCGAGTCAGCACTCAGACTGTTTGTTTTCTACTTTGCGTCAGATCTGACTCGACCTCTGATTCAAACCCGTTTAAATCAGGTAACAAAATACCCCTGATTCATGGGACCAAACTACTGACTCACCTTTTTTGAGTCAGTTTAGTCAGATCTGACTCAAAACAAACATATTGAGTCAGATACAGATGAGTCAGCTTTACTCAAATTCAGATGACTCGGATCCAGACGATTCAGATGAGTCAGAAATAAACAAACATGGTGTAAGTTTTCCAGCAAAAGATAGGATAAAAAAAAATCATTGAGACATTTGAAAGCATGTACGCTCGTATAGAAAAACTTTATCCTAGCGTCAACGGAAAACCCGGATGATTACTGGTGGGTTTCACTTGAAAGTGAAACTACACTACTACCTTTTGAAATGTAAATAAGTATTGTATTTTTGATGGGTAAAGGGTCCGTTGCTAACAAGTTACATGATTTATATAGGAGGATATCACTATTAGCGAGGGTGATACCATTTCAACGATCCGACGGTCAAAATCGCTTAATATTTTTTTTTGTCCTATATGAATTGGTATCACCCCAAGTAATATCGGTATCCCCTTATAAATCATGACAAATTCTCACCTCAAATAATGTTATTATATTATCATCAACGACTCTACCGCCCTACTACGGAGATATAAATAGATAAATGGGTGATCCTGTAGGAGTAAATGATTTTCGTATTATTTCTAAGGATCCAACGCCACTAAAAAAACATCAAAAGAACTTCAATGACAAAAATAAATTAAAAAAAAATCTCAAACCACTCGAAAAGATAAAATTGATTTTTATAAGAGTTATTTAACATTTGGTATCCAGTAAATGTCTAACAATTAGTTTTGGCACCCAACATTTTAAATATTAAGGGTTGGTACCGTGACCAATGAAACCATTTACCAGTTAGAGACGGTCATTGAAGTAACATGTTTCCTCTCTTATTATAGTGTACAAAAGAACATCACATGTCACTGGCTCACAAAACAGTACTGAACAAAGTCGAAAAATTACTAATAAATTGTGCGGTCCTTCATTGTGATGCTAATTTGCCAACTTCCAGAAAGTTAAAGCTATGGTATTCAGAAACAGCAGGCGAGAGCTCTGTTTCTCATAAAAGCGATGCTGCCCCCAACGTATTTTGTTTTGTTTTATTTTTTTTTTAGTGGAAAGGAGAATATATGATTACTTATAATGATGCACGAGTCCCGATTCCTTTTCTTAACTAATGTAATTGGATGGGATATCGTCTCTCAGATGTTCTTGCTTCAAAAAAGGGAAATTCCTGTGTGTGATGTTTGCTGTTCCTTTTCCCATTTCAAACGAAGTCGAGCTATAACTCGATGTTTCTAGGACTCTGCCGATGTAACATTGTTTTTTTCTTTTTCTTTTTCTTTTTCTTTTTTAGTCGGCACATTATTATCTTTCCCACTTTATTATACATTGTGGTCCATTCTAAACCACATGCACTTGAACTGGGGCCCTTTATAAATTGTAAACAGAAAATAAACATTTGCAAGGCGTGTATCGATCAGGTAGGATACGGGGGTAAAATGGTCACACATAATTTGCGGCTTCAAAAACACTGTAGTAAGGCTCAATCTTGTGGGTGCTAATCTAAAGAACTAGACAAGAAATCACATCGCCAAAAAGTAACCTCCTAAGTCTCCCATGAAGTCTTAATGTAGAATTAGATTAGCCGTCCACGTCATTTGGGATCATTTTGTCCCCATTGTTTGGTTCGGTTGACTTTAAATTTGGCCGTCGAGATCAAAATTTGTGATTTTTGTGATGATTGTGAGTCTTTGAACAGTTCAAATAAAAATAATTTTTATGTGAACCGTTCAGCGCTTCAATCTCGCTGCTACTTCACCTGCGAACACATGCTAGGAGAGAGAATTAGTGTTAATATCCATTACATCAAAATTAGTGTTAACATCCATTACATGCTAGGAGAGAGATTTAGTGTTAACATCCATTACATCACCAAGGCCTAAACAGCAGAACTAAAAATCAGTTTTGGTGTAGTAACATCGATTACATCAAAATTAAACAAAGCAGCTAGAAAGTCTGGCAGAATGCCAATCCAAGTGCCTTGATGCTTCTTAGAAGCTCCATCTTTAGCCAATTTGTCATCAATATTGTTGGCTTCTCTATATCGTTGAGTGATCTTCACTCGATTGAAATTGGATTTGAGCTCCGAGATTTCTTTGACAAGCCCAAATGTGTCATTCCGGAGCCTTTGTTTCGTATGCTAGGAAAAACACGTACTCTTAAATGACAACAATATTGGTGAAGTTTGGGCAATCATAAATAATTTGCATTTGGCTGTTGAGTTAAGGATTAACGCGTGAATTGGTTTGAAAAGAGAAAAGGTGAAAGACAAAAGCAGAACAGCTAGAAAGGGGTCATGCCAGCCAAAGTGTTCGAGACATTGGGTACACGTGGTGGAGCCAATCAAGCAGTCAAATCAAAAGTGCCCACTATGAAGGATCAGGCTCCATCTTAGAAGTGTGGATTGGGACGGGCCATCGCGTTTATGGCACGTCACAACATATTAAAATTCGAGCACAACACGACACAACACGTGACTGGGTTAGCACGGGCACATCACGTTTGTTTAATGTGTTGTTTTGTGCCAGACAAATAGGCACATCACAACACGCAAAAAAAGCACGCCGCGTCATGCGTAAAATATTTTTACCTATACATCACATTTGATACATATTTCACAAAGAAATCATTGTTCTAGCCAATTTCTGACATTTTATTTTCGTCATGCTAATTTATTTCTGTAATAATACATGTACTAACTAAAATATCTCAAAAATATTTACTCCCTCCGTCCCCTATATATAGGCGGAAAAGAGGAATTCTCTTAGAATAAGAAAAATTTTGGTTTTTATAAATTTTCTTAGTTGTACCTGATTTACCCTCATCAATTCCAATACATTTGTCTAGGGAATATGGAAAATATGAATATATTAATAATTTTGATCCCACTAAAACATTTAAAAAATATATTTGTTTTGGGAATTGCTAAAGGTATTAACTAAATTTGTAAATTTCTCTTTAATAAGAGTATAGGGAAAAATCACATTGGAAATAGAAATCCGGCTATATACAAGGACTACAGTTTTTTACTTCTCCGCCTTTATAATAGGGACGGAGGGAGTATTTTGGAGAACATAGAATAAGTGTGCTAACACAACACAACAACGCTCAACACGTTTATTTTCCTGGCACAGCACAGCACGACACGCCATTTAATAAAGTACAACACGTCTGAATCTCTGGCACAACCCAGCACAGCACGCATCACACTAAGCATGTGACTTCATGGGCTGGGCTGTGCCGGGCCGGCACGTTTTACACCTCTACTCCATCTAATGAGGATGATTAAGAGGGACTGAATTCTAGACCGGCCACCTAACTTCAAATTAATTTTCTTTTCCTAAAAATGGATACTATGATGAAAAAATAACTACAGCATTTATACCGTTTAAATTCTCTTTCCTTTTTTTTTTCTTTCTTCTTCTCACCATCTCTCTCTGTTCTGCTACAACCATCAAAAGTCAATTCAGATCTGGTTACCAGTTGGGTTTTTTTACGTTCTTCTTCGTTTTCGATTTGTATTGCAACACTCAAATATCTTTTGATCGGTTTAATTTTTCATTGGTAGAACTAATTACTTACTTTTGATTGTTTCTTCCCAGGAGAAATCTTTCTTCTTGTTCATCTTTGATCAAATTAATGTATATTTCTCACTCAGATTCATTTTATATATTAATTTTCAAACAGAGATAAGTAACTGCTATTTTTGATCACAGAGGATATCCAGTGAAAGGAAAACTTTAAATGCTAGCTTATTCATCCTCCTGGTGATATCCGCATGTTACTAATGGTGTGTTGGTAGGAAGGATAATTAGGAGGCGTATATTTCCTGGCAAACCCATTATTCAAACGTAATGCTGATAAATCGGCTCTGAATTTACAGGTATTGGAAGGGTTATTCTGGAGCCTTTGTCGCAGTTTGGGCAATCAGAAATGATTTGCATTTGGCTGTTGAGTTAAGGCGAAGTGGAAGGATCTGTCATCTAATTATGCTGTGAGGGGGACAACCACATTGGCATTATCAAAGAAATAGTCAAATAGGAGTATTAAGGTTTGAGCCCGTCTAATCAAAGATGATTACGAGGGACTATAGCCCCCTGCCAGCTAACCTAAAATTTGGAGTAGATATGAAAAAAATAAGGATAGCATTAATCCTGTTTAAATTCCGGTCCTTGTTTCTCTCACTTCTCTTCTACCTCTCTCTGTTCTTCTGCAACCATCAAAAGTCAATCTAGATCTGGTTACCAGTTCGGTGTTTTCACGTTCTTCGTGTTTGATTTGTATTGCAACACTCGAATATCTTTCGATCGGTTCAATTTTCTATGCCTTACTGTTGATAATTTCTTCCCAGGAGGAATCTTTCATCTTGTTCATCTTTGATCAAATTAATCATATATCCGATGAATCTTTCTCACTTTGATTCATTTTATATATTAATTTTCAGATAGAGATAAATAACTGTTATTTTGTATCACAGAGGATATCGGAATGGAAAGGAAAACTTTAAATGCATCGTGAAGCAAAGCAAACTACAGAATTACCTTGGAGATCCATCTCTCGGAGGGACAAGGGGACTAACAATACATGTCCTTCAGACTGTAGGTGCAAAAAGGAACTACCAGAATAAAAGTTCAAGTCCGAAACTGTATGCGCGTCACATTTCTCTGTCACCTTCATTTTAGATGTAAGCTCTGTAAACAGTGAGAAATTAATTCAATGAAAAAAATATAAATTTTCGATATTATAAGGCTTGTCAAAACTTACCCGGTTCCAGTGCAATCTTTAAAATCTAGCCTTTACTTCCATTGTTTCTTTTGTATATCAAAACAGAATTTTTTCATTATCTATTGTCGACTCTGTTATGATTGCAGCCACCTATTATATGCAATTACTGGAATTACTCTTCTGGCACGCAGATTCAGACACAAAGGGTTTAAGTGAAGAATGCGTATGAGCCGACTGCTACTATCCCGTTTGTCTCGTCTGATTTAGCAATCCCAAGATCTGAGACCTTAGCTTCATATTCTGGTCATCTCTTGGTGCACAATAGGCGGGTGGAGTCATGGTGCAAGTAAGACAAGGCCCTTTAACCTCATTAACCAGTTCAATGTCTTTGCCTCTTTCTCGCCATACAACACCTTTCCCAACCTACCGTGTCCACATATTCCTATACCAATAACATGCAGCCTTTACCCTTACATTTTTTCACAATATTTCACTCTTGTAGCGGGTAGAATCCTCAGTCACTGGATGGAGATGATGTATCATGGAGGCGCTCTTTACAGAATTTATTTTGTCATTTGAAAATGTTGTTTTCTATACACTTCCTTGCCACCTTCTGAACAGCACATATGACGAGCTTGAAGGAAAAGTTAACCCGTTGCTTGAGAAGGTATTTTTCTTTATCTTCTTAGGATGGCTTGGATGAGACACTTCCAAGTATCAATACTGTGAATGAGCAGCCCTTGAATTGGTCGGATGCTTTTTTTATTTATCCTGTCATACCGAAAGCACAATTAAGAAATTGAATTTTAAAATTTGCCATGAAGGTGTAGCATCTTGTAGGCATGATCGGATCAGGAATGAGTACGTATGTAAGAAACTTGTGGTAGCACCAATCGAGGAGATGCTCCTCGAGCATCGGCTGCGCTAGTTTGGGCATTTCCATCAAAGACAGCCTGATGCACCAGTTCGAGTAGGTCGCATCAGACTCGCTAAAGGAAGGATAAAACGCAAAGGCTGACCGAAGCTGACATGGGACGAGTCCGTAAAACGGAACATGACCAAGCGAAACTTATCATAGGAGCAGGCGCTGGACGGACATACATGGAGAACAGTGATCCACGTGGAGGAGGAAGGATTCGGTACGTAGACTAATGACCCCCCTCTTTCTCTTGTTAATTTCTCCGTCCCTCAATAAGGAACACGTAAATGCAACCCTGCAGATTGTGAATGGGGGAATCCTCCTGTAGCGCTGCAGTTGACAAGATTGCAGATTGTGAATGGGGAATCCTCCTGTAGCGCTGCAGTTGACAAGATTGTGAAGGGGGGAATCCAGCTTCTGCAACATGGGTAGTATATCCCCGCGTTAATGGTCGAGAATTCGTAATCCCATTAAAACGGTGATTCTTCATCTGGTCCCAAAAACAAAACCAAAAGCGGCATGGGTAGCGTCAAGTATTTGCCTGCCGTAGTGCGGGTTGTGCAGGGATTTGACAGGAGTAAATTTTTAATGGGGGCGTTTTTTAAAGGGGGCATGGGGGACAAGTGATATGTTGACACGTGTTTTTGATATTAATTGATTCCCATGAATTCTGTTTCCGAAAATATAAAAGAAATGTAATTTTGGAGAGGAAATTGGATATCTTAATTGGTGATTGTATTTTGGGAAACAAAATTCATGGAAATTAATTAATATCAAAGACACGTGTCGATATATCATTTGTCCCCCATGCCCCCTTCAAAAACACCATCATCAAAAAAATTCTCCTATGACAGGACGACGTAAAAACTATTTTATACATTTATGAGATAATCTCTAGCCTACCCGATACTTGCTACTGGAAAAAGGTTTTGGTGTTGGTTTTTGATTTTGGTGTAGCATCTTGTAATAACATCAGGAACGATGTAATCAGGAATACGCAAGAAACTGGAAGTAGCGCTAATCAAGGAGATGCTCACTCAACATCGGTTGTGGTTGCTTGGACACCTACGACGAAGACCCCCTGATGCACCGGTTCGAGTGGGACGCATCTTGCGTGCAAAGGGGGGTCATTTTCACTACTTCCTAGTGAAATGTATTTGTGTGCGTCTCCTGTGTATTGTAAGTATGTGTGTCCCCTATTCTAGTGAAATGTATTTTCACTACATCCTGAATATGTTTGTCGTTTACATAGGAGAAACTCCGCTCTTTTATCTTTAGGCTTTCATGTTTCTATTTCAGATGCATCTCTTTTTGTGTTGAAGAAAGGCAAATTACTGGTCATCTATTTGGTCTATGTTGACGACATACTTCTCACAGGCAGTGATTCTACATTCTACATTCATCAAATCTATCATCTCTCAGCTAAGTACTTCTTTTCCTATTTAAGACCTTGGTCCTTTACATTTTTTCTGAGGTCTTGAAGTCAAAAGAGATAAGTCTATGTTATTTCTCTCTCAATCCAAGTATGCTCTAGACTTACTCAAAAGAACTAATATTGTATGAGAAAAAGCATGTCATTCTCCAACTTGTCCAGGGCCGAGGAAATTTCCAAAGGTGTCTAGTTTTAATTAGTTATTCCCAAAAATGTTTGAATGTGTACCCATTGCTTGACATTGTGTACCCAATATGATGAATCCACACCTATAATGTGTGCATATTATACATTTTTTGGAATTTTTAAAAAACTAGACATTTTTAGTAAATAGCTTTCTGCAGGGTACATTTTTGGGCATTGACCCTGCCCGGCCTCTACCAAACTTGTTCTTGGAGATCTATTGTTGGTGGCTTGCAATACCTTACTTGGACAACTTTGCTGTGAATCAGGTCTGTCAACATATGCAACCACCTACCATATGACTGCTACTAAACGTATTCTTCGATATATTAAGGGCACATTAGATTATGACACTAATGGATGGTTGCTTTGCAAGGATTTAGTGATGCCGATTGGGCAGGAAATCTAACTGTTAGGAAGTCCACTAGTGGTTTGTGTCTCTTCTTTGGTCCAAATCCAATTACCTGGTCTTCTCGCAGGTAATCTACTGTTGCTGGGTCCAGCACAGAGGCTGAATACAGATGTTTAGCTCAAACTGCCCTTGAATTTGTTTGGGTTTGTCAGCTGGTCAGGAATCTTCATATTTTTACCGGATATTTTTACCAAATCTTTAAATGGGCCGAGATTTTCACAAGCTCAGAGCTGGAGGGGGTAGTGCAAAAATCTATTTGTGTGCGTCTACTGTAAGTGTGTGTGTGTAGCACATATTTGACTCTTTCCTCTTCTATTTTCTCTCAGGTCTGTCTGAGAAGAACAACTTTACCTTTCCTTATACAGATTACTCTGAGATTAACTTGATTTCTCATCAAAATGTTACTCAAATTCGTTATGTGTTTCAGTTGATTGAAGCTCTCTGGTTTAAAGCTCATATTAGATTTACTACTTTCCAGCCCTAAAAACAAAAATAATCAGAAGTTAAATTCTAGATCTGAAGAAAGATGATGTCCATGAAGTATGCTAGGTGGGGAATCACTGAATCGATCAAGGCTAGATGTATTAAAGTTGGTAGAGTTGAAAAAACGCGTTTCCATGATAATCAGGTATTTTTGATAAACATTTTGATTTTTTTTTCTTCTGAGTTTTGATTTAGATGCACAAATCTGTGAATGTTAAAGACCATTACTCGTGCAATCTCTACTCGGAAAATAAAAACTGTCCAGAGATTAGGTTTTGTTGTTCCTCCTATGTAGTGGTGCACAGATCCTGGTTAAGACTTAGGGCAAAGATTCAGGACAAAGAAGAATTCCTCAAAACCAAGAGATTTATTCTCGAAGATGGTAGATTAAGTTATTGCGATGTTCTTTGGGAACATGTATCATCTGTGACTGAAAATGCAGCTCAAGGTCCTATTCCAACTCTACCATAAATGGTTGAAGTACAATGAGATAAACCTATCCTAGAAAATCCCTGAGAGTGCATAAATGCTGATCTAGTCCCCTCTTCTTTTGCTTTGTCGTTGCAAGTTTTTGGATTCACTTTCATTTGATTCTATTCCATACATGGAACTTTTGCTTAAAATGAGGCGTACTTCACTTGTTACATCCTTACAGTTTTTTGTTTTCCTAGATTAGCAAGTCCTGATTGCTAATAGTTGTTATGCTTAATAATTTCTTTTGTTTGCAGGTGGTTCGGAGGAAATCTGATGTCCCTACTAAGAATGACAAACCAGAGGCCCCAAAGAATGAAAAACCAGAGGTGCCTCCAGAGAAGGGTGTTTGGGGCGAATATTTCAAGTTTCTTGGGAATATCATTGAGGGAGGATACCCGATATTAGTAGAGGAGCACAGGAAATTTTTGGGCGTGAGATTTAAAAGCATTAAGGATGGTGTTAGTAGGTTGAACGAAGCTACACAGGCCGAGTCTAGCTTCATGAAACAAATGGGTCGCTTTCTTCAATTGTGTGCGGCATGTGCATTTGGCTCAAACTCGGTGCAATTCTTTTGGGAATATTTCAAGCCCGGCCTCTCATTCAAAGACATACTAGATGCAACGAAAGAAATAAACACTCTTCTGAACTTGAAGAGTGACATCACGGACATGAAGCAAAGTTTGAAGATAATCGAACTTCAGTTGAAAGGTGATGTTAAAAAATCTGGCAATGAATTAGAAAGTGTAATGAAAAATGTAGAAGATTGTTTGGTTCGTGTGGAAGCTGTCTCGAGGAACTTATCGAATCTATTTCCTACAAGTGAGGATGAACTTAAGGGTGACCTTCTATACATAAGAGAAAGTTTGATTCAGGTTCAAACTTTAATGAAAAACGCAGCCAAGCAATCTGCGAACTCCGAGAATGAACTTACAGGAGATTTGAAGGTAATTAAAGACGGAATGGTTCGCGTGGAAAGGTATTTGAAGATCTCAGCCAATAGGCCTTGTACTTACCAACCTCGAGCAATGGATTACTCGCGGAGGATTGGAGAGGCTCCTAAAATCCGCTAAGTAAGTTTATGCCTAAACAAAGCATGTCTTGTAATCTGTCACCTCCTATTTGTTTCATTTAGATGTATGCATGCTACGTATGCCCTAATTTTGCTACTTGCAAGTGTCTAGTATTGGTAACTTTGTCCATTTTGGTGTTCGTTATGAAGTGACAAATACCTAAGCAAACTGATAAATGTTTCTACCAGTTTCATTGGTAGTTACTGCCTGGACTTTCGATGTGTTTGTACCAACTATTATATAGCATATGCCATGTTCTTAGCATTGCACATGCGATCTTTTTTTGAAATCTATTTTGGATTTTTTGGTCTGGACTTATGATCATTTTTTGAACTTGATGGGCTAATCTTATTCGTTTTTGGTTTTGAAGGAGGACTCAGCTGCAATCTGGGCAGCAGGAAAGGCGTGGTACCAAACTATGATCTCAGACAGCGATTACACAGAGTTCGATGTCTTCCAGAAGTGGCTCGGTGTCTCTCAGTGATTCTCTTGCAGTTCCGTAGTTTCTTCTGTTGGTGGATTTTGTTGAATACTTGCATCTCCTTCTGAACTAAAAATTTAGTTACTTTGTTTGGTTAGTCAGATTTAAGGGTAAGACCGATGAAAGATACGAATTTGAGTCGCAGTTTTTTTTGGATCTTTAATAAATATGGCGGCTTTTGTGTTGTTAAATTTTGCTTGCAAGTACTTATACTGCTTTTATTCCTTTCCTCGGTTCAGTGAAATATTCTAGTTTGATATTCTCATAGTTTAGACTTTATTTGTGCTGCCATTTGATGTTGCCTCACATTTGAATGTCTGTTTTTTATCTGTTGGTCCTTCATGACATAGTATGATTTCAGTCTTGCCTTTTCACGCACCCATTAGTTTAAACAGATTTTCAAATGATGTCTGGTACACTTAATGCTGTTGGTTCCATGTATACTACTCATGGATGATTTCCATTCACAGATTGGGTTATGGAATTATAGTTCCATATAAGAAGGATTAGTTGGGGATAGTCATGACTAATCCGTGATTTTACAGTTCCATATAGTTGCATTGAACATCTCCTTTTGCGAACCAGTTTTACTGTCGAGGATAGTCATGTCGTTGAACCCATAACGAGGATTAGTTGATTATTGTGATATCAAAATCCTGGCAGAATTTTTGAGAGGTGGGAAGACTCCAGTTGACAGAATCTCTAGTAACCGAATCTCAGTTGACAGAATCACACACAACAGAATCAAAACTGTTAGTGGCCGAATATGGGCTGAAATTGGATCGTTAAATCAAAAGTTTCAGTTCAAGGAAACATGTTCGCGTACCCAAGAAACACGTTTAAAAACTTTATGGTTTTAGATGTCGCGCACCTGCTAACCAAGCAATTCTTTGCATTCAGTGTCAAGTTGAAAATAGATTTAGGCAGTTTTTGTTATCCGAAAGATTTGTTGGAACCGATACACTAAAATTGATAGCAGGCTTAAAGGTGGTGCACCTGTTTCTAGGGCTGCACATGGTTCGGTTTTTATCGGCTTTTGGCAAAACCTAAACCGAAACCAAAGTAATTGGTTTTCCAATAATAAAAACCAATGAAACCATATAGCCTATTCGGTTTCATTGGTTTCGGTTTCTACTCGGTTTTGTTAAAAACCAAACGGTTTTTGGTTAACCGAATGATTTATAAACAATAATGTGTCAGTGCTTTATAGTTTACACAAACAGTACACCCAATAAACAATTCATCAGTCTGGAAAGCTTCATTCTACTATGAGAAATTGAGAATAATAGAGGTTTGCAGTATTGAGCTAAGAAAAAACCCAAACATCTTTTAACTACATACTAATTGAAAAAAAGACTAGCTCAAAAGAGAATAAAAGACGGCAAAAATATAAGAGCTTAATATTCCCCTCATTCCCAGCCACCAGCTGCAGGCATGACGGGATCAACTGGTGCAGTTGCTGGCTCCCAAGCTACCTCTCCTCCTTCCACGGGAACTCCTGCGCCTGCTCACAATCAGCTGCGTCTGATGCGTATAATAGTTTTCCACGAGTCCGCTGAAGAAACAACAAATAACAAATGCACCCATCAAGAATATCAAAAGTTCAAGTTGATTACAGTAGTAGTTCAAAACAAAAGATGGAGAGCAAACTCGAAGAGAACCACCTTGATTTGGTTCTTCCAAGAGTAAAAGGTTTCGTTGACTATCAGAGGCCACTCCATCGTGAGCTTGAAAACCTTTTAACCATGTTTGTTAAATTGTGCCTACATCTTGCCTGAGTCATACATTCTGCTAAGCCCATAATCTGATGCCATCCTCTTAACTTGTACTTCTGTTTTATATTTGTGACACAATTCTCCATAAACTCCAGATGCATTTCTTAGCTGCAATGTCAGCCTCTCAAAGTACTCCCATTGGGTTTTTCAAATGATTTATTTAGTCAAAAGGGAGATGCGCAAGCTGACATACCAAAAGGGACAGAAAGTTAGGAGCCTAAAAACGTCTCAAACATTCATTCAATACAGAACAAATGCCGAGGATTGTTCTGTATTTTAGCCTCAAATGCTGCAAGTAACCAATCATGAAAAGAGTCGGAACAAACCTAAGCTGAGGAGCAGCATCTACTTTTGTATACAACTTTTAGAGTTTGCGAGGAACTCTTTAGACTGAAAAAAAAGAGAGATAAAATCATGAGACCCACAAATAAGCTTTTATAATAAATCATACAAAATATAGATGCTACAAAGTGAGTATTAATCCAATCAAGCAATGCTTCTTCTGAAGGAGAATCCAATTTATCTCCTCTAAACAGAGCATCATGATAAAATCACAAAATTGCAGATCATTATGTCAACTGAAGACCTTCGGAATGGGAATAGATCTCTATGAAACCACTCTCCTCTGTTAATATTATTCCTTCATTGACCCAACTATTCCGTGTTCAAGTGATTCAGATACATGCATAGAACGCTTGGATATATTGTGAAAACATAAGCAGCAAGTCCTAAATACATACGGAAAAGAGCAAATTGAGCATTACTTTCTATTGAATCTTGCACATGAAATATCTCTACGGAGACTAAAATATTAACGTGTGTAGTTAGATGAGTATTTAGTTCAGCCTCTCCATACCTGTTTTTGAAACATTGAACTCTGATGACTTCAAAAATATCATACTTGGTAACACCTGACATGTTTGAGCTATGAGATTATTCAGGCAAACCCACAAATTAAGCTAATGGGTTACAGGAAACCATTTAACAACCTGCAAATGGACAGAAAGAACGAAAATCAGTATAAAGAAGGCATAGTAGTAACTAATGCAACTAATATAATGTAAGTCCAATTTTTATATTATTGTTCAATGGTAGATTTGACTATCCACATTGCAATGTAACTCTGTGATGTACACGTCAATTTAGTTCATGTCATGCCCTACTGTATTGGTTCATTCCATGGTTCGTTAATTATTTAAGGTACATAAGTGATGTTTTAGTTTCAGCAAGGTGTCAAGCACTAAACTTAGGTAAATAGAAAGCATAATATACAACTTGGTGCATGTTTCAACATCTACAATGCAGCATTTCATATTTTACACTGAAAAAAACAGGCTTTTATGCAAGTGTGTAACAACGCAATGCATAAGGCAAACTCGAGGGAAGAGAGTTATAACTCTGCCTTTTAGAACAACCAAAGTTATAACCCCAAACCCCTCCATCTTACACAAAGAACCCATTAGAATTCATCAAATCCAACATTTTCCATTTAACGCCAGCTCTCATCACACCTTTTACAGATACATATTTTGTGCAATACCAAAAGAAAATATAGGAAAGTGAAGCAAAAAAATAAGTAACAGAATCCCCGTTATCACATCTCCTCGACATACATGGTCTCATTACCACAATTGTCACAAATCATTTCCCACTTTAAGCTTCTTATCTAACAAAATCAATAGAAATGAGATTAAATAACCCCAAAAATAAGCCTGCCATGACATCAGATTGTTGTACAACATGGGAAATGGGTAAAATGAATCATCTCAGAGTACTGTAGCGATTAATGTTGTCTAAATATACTGGTATCTAAAGCATGTAAGCGCAACTTCAGGTGTAACGCAAGGACAATCAACTTTCAACATGTTCACCTTCAGAAAAAAGTGCTGCGAAAACAATATTGGTAGTTGTTGAGTTTGATAGAAAACAAAAATGTAAAGAAATGAAAGGTTTTCTACATTTTCACCTATGTCCGCACTATGTATTGTTATCTAAAGCATAAAAGGTTTTGGCTTACTCAAGTAACTATGCCATATGTGGGAGTCGAAGCCACAACTACAACAGTGAAAATCATGCGGTCTGCCATTTGAGCTAAGACAGCAAATATAATAAATATTTGTTTTTTCAAATGAATCAAAGAAAATATACACAGATGTGTTGTTTAATAGTTTCATTAAATTACCTTTTTGAAAATAACTATTGCATGGTCACTGTTCACGGTAGACATCCACATCAATGAACTACCTAAACCATGTATTATTTGAGCACCCAAAACATCCCCTAAGGTATACTAACAATATTTCTCTGTTGTGGGCTCAAAGTTACTTTTGAGCATCACCACTTAAGTGGCAAACAAAATAGAAGCTCAACAATTACACGATATGTGTAAAAGAGTTTACGGAGACCAAATAAAATAAAAAACTCTAAGCTTACCATTGGAAAAATGCATTGTTGTCGGCTAAGTTTGAAGAAGCCATACATGCCATGAAATTCAAGAAAATTCTACTATACCTATTTCTTTTCCTCCCTATTCTAAGAAACTGGAGACTTGCAGATTAGCAGTCAACTCAACTTAACCAAAACTGGAGGAACAACCAAACCAACTTACTATTGAGCTCACATTATTATAGTGGCCATGCTCAGGTCTTATACCCTTCCCAAAAAAAGAGAGACTAAATATATTTGAGTTATTTTGAAATTATAGCGTAAACCTACCAAAGAATTCTGAATGTCCGGCGGTCAATCATGTGTGTACGGATACCTACAGACAACATTTTATCCAAGCTAGGAATACGGAAAGAGTTTTCTATGTGACATGTAATAGATTAATTTTCAGCACAGTAATAAAATATCGACAATAACCCAACAAATCCTAAGTTAGGGAGGACATTTTTCTTACCTTTTCATCCATCAAGTGCATTCCATGCCATATACTTCATTGGTATACGGTTGCCAGACTCCAGGTCTTTAGAATCCTTGCCTTGATCACCTTTTGTCAAGCCTTTCGATGATCAAGGTCATCAAACAGGGTATAGTCATCTTTGCCGGTGTTTTTCCTACGCATTAGAGAACAAAGATGAGAGTAAGATTGTTATACGCCAACGCTGAATCAGCAATGTGTACACATGTAAGTGCTTATACATAGAATGGAATGATCACAAAACTAAAGTAGAAATATGGACAGTCTTCTGAGAAATATTTAGCCGCAGAAGTGTTTGTCTGGCCTGTTTACAATGGAATCAGAACATAGATCAGAGACCAAAACTTACAGGTAAATATAAAGTAAAGATACGCATCCCTCAGAATTTTATTCAAATTTGCAGGAGCATTCTTGCAAATTCCTTCTAAATTGCAAGAGTTTTGTATTAGCTAAGGGTCTTACTAACAAAACTCCAGACTCTGTTCATCTATTACAGTTACAGACTTAAGGAGAATTTGGAAGTACAATAGAGTAGCAAACCTAACAGGACTCAGATGAGGTCAACAAAACCTGGAGAGTGATCACGTAATTTAAAAAGGATAAAACCCAAGTTCGATGCAAAGTATATAAGCCCAGATAGAACAAACGTAACTGGAATCTAAGGATACATCTAAGTCTAAACCTTGATACAAATGGAAAATACCAACCGCCATCTGAACTATAACAACAGAACCAAACCATAAATTCGAAACAAAATAATGTTAAAACCTAATTGTATAAAAAAAAAAAAAAAAAAAAAAAAAAAAAAAAAAAAACTGAGCAGGATCATTCATATCAAAAAATCGTAGATAGATAAAAGAAGTTCTTTCACATACTAACCTACATGGAACTTTGTTAGTAAAAAACCATATGCATGAGATCATCTCTTTAAATAGTTCTCCCATCTCCTCTTTCACCTTTTGCAAGTTTCGCCAGCTTCTGTTAGTTTATTATTTTCAGTAGACAGTAGTCACTGAACATGAATGGTAATCTTTGCATGCCTCTGTTGAGATGGTTAAGCCTGGTGATACTGATAGACTTATTGCCGCCATTTCAGCGAGATTCGCTCCTTTTCCACCCCAACTACATTTATTCATACAGCTCATTGGTTCCAACACGAAATATTACTTAAGGTGTGTAGAGTTAGAAAACAAAAAATAGAAGGTACATACCAACACCTTCATTCCTTTGTTCCCTTCACGCATTCCTTTGCCGAACACCCCTTTGTATATACAGAACAATGCGAAAATTTGAGTACCACTTGATATAGAGGTGTAAAGTGGGTTGACACGGCATGGTATATAAGCAAGGAGGTAGCAAACATACATCATATACTACAAACGAATCTAAGCAGCACACTTGAATGATTCTTGAACTTATATTGTTAGTGAACAACTGTGACCATTGCCCTTACAGTAATCAACCGTGCCATCATTATTGGCCTTATAATCAACTGATTTGAGCATCCCACCATTTTGTTACTAACCTAAATTATCGAAAACCAAAACAAACACTTGAGAATGTAAGCTCTCTTTTTATTCAATTTTCAAGAATCAAGACTAACAGAGAAGACTTAAGCAAAGTTAATTTTCAACTCGATTTTCCATAAAATTAATGGATTTAATGGATTCAGTAAAGTTAAATGTTAAGCTACGGCAATTATTCAATCACCTTGTCAGTTCATAACAAAATTAACAAAAAAAAAAAAAAAGACTTACCCATTTTTGCCTTCACCAAAAACTTAGACTCGCCCATTTTTGCCTTCACAATCTGCTCCAATTTTTTGGAAACAATCCACGCTTCAAGAACCGAGCAAAATCAATCTGTCATCGTGCTGCTACAGCCATTACTTTAAAACCCTTTTTCGAATCAAATCTGCAAGCATAGCATGCCAAAGTAAAACATAGTGAGATTCAATGGAAGAATTAAGAACTGGAGAAAAGCTAAAAATTGAAGAGCAAACCCTAGAATTCGAGTTTACTAACCAAGATTTCATATCTCTTCATAACCCTAAAATTGAAGAGCAAACCCGGAGAAGATATGATTTGTTTTTCTTCTAAAGCCAATAATATTTTCCGCTCTTAGGGTTGGAGAGGAAGGAGAAACCATGGCTCGCTCCGCCTCCCCTGTAAAAAACGAAAAAAAAAAAATTACATATGAAATCCGAAGCTGATTTGGAAAGAAAATTAAAAAAAAAAAAAAGAAGGCAAGTCTGAGTCGGGACGAGTCAGACCCGAATCAGATAAATTAATTTTTTTAGGGTATAAATAAAGACCAAAAGAACAAAAACTAGGTTTTTGTCGAAACAACAAAAGAAAATAAATTCTCATCGTTGAGTTGAGCCTCCCTCCCTCTCTCCCTCCCTCCATCGCCGCACATCTCATCCTCTTTTGAAGGCACGCAGGCAGGCAGCCAGACCAGTAAGAAGATCGATCCTGACTTATGAATAATACTGATTTGATTTCATCATTTCTTTTTTCTGAAGTAATTTGATTTCATCATAGTCGAGGTTCATTTTAATTTCTTAGGGGTGGGTTGGTTTCAGCTTTTATTATTTGTTTGGTGAATTAGGTTTTTGTTTGAAAATTTAGGTCTTTTTCAATTTTCAAACAAAAAAAATTAGGGCTTTGTCGATTTTTCCTATTTGTTTTTTAAAAATTAGGGATTTTCTGTAACATCATAATAGTTGCTTGTGATTTATGGCTGGTGATCTTCAATTAATGTTGATTGCTGTCATTACTTGTTGTTAGGGAAGAAGAAAGAGCAGATGGCACTAAGAAATGTCACAAAAATGTTATCCCAGAGGTTGTTTTCCAGGGGCACTAGAGGCATTGTTACCAATACTGGAGGACGAACTAAGACCAGCGAACATGTAACAATATTATTTCATTATTGGATTTGGATTTGGATTTTCATTTATTCATCTTTTAACAACTAGTCAAAACAGACCTTCTTACTTGTATGTGTTCAATGATCTATCAGATTACGGATGAAAATTTGCGAAGTGTTTGTGAACGCGTTGAGCAGGCTACTGCGGAAGCAAAGCAACTTTATGATGAATGTGAAGCTGTCTTTGTAAGGCCCTTCCTTCGATCCCTATATTTATTTCCTTTTGCTCTTTCTACTCTGTGTCTGCCTATTAGAGGATTGACCAGCTAATTTACCCATGTGCAATGCTACTAGTATTATGGATGTCACTTTAAATTGCACTGCACTGCACTGATTATTATTTTTATATTTATTATGTTTCTTTTGCAGGCCCTAAAAAGGGCATTCCCTGGGGATCGAGTCATATGGGCATCGGTCCTTTTCGGTGTTGGTATCAACGCAGTTCTGCAGTTTCAAGAAATCGTGAAAATCAGAAATGCCATCGAAGATAAAAAGAACCAGTTGTCAGCTCTTCGTAATGCCATCAAAGATAAAGAATCCCCTCGTCAAGAGTTTGGAGTGCCAGCTTTATCAGCATAAGATATGAGCGCTAAGTTATCCCTTCGTACTTTTGTGCCTGGAGAATATTTAATTTCTCAGGCATGAGCTTACTTTAAGTTACGTCAGTTTACTGTTATTAGCTAGGTGAAGTATTCACCGGAACCTCTGACGATATAAATTGCCTGTAATGTGGGGGTTATACATTCCTAACTTTAACTTCTGTATCTATGTGCGCATGGTTAAACTATTAATGCTCCCATTGTCTATATAACTATTAGAATCCTTAACTATTCCAACTTTAGTGTTTTTCTAAGAGTTGTGATGAAATCCTGTTGATGCGATGAGCAATGAAGAAGACTGATCTGCTTTGATTAGGAAAGAGGTAAGTTTTCGACCCTTTCTGACTTTTATTTGCTTCTGTCTTGTATGCTTAGATCACCTGTACTGCTGTTCGAGGCATGTGTAGAGCATTATGAAGTTACCAACTCCTTTTATGCCATGATAAAAGCAGCAAAGACTTTTTAGTCTTGTTCGCTGAGAACTCTTCACTTTTTAAATTGAAGTAGTTTAAGAGACCACTAGTTCTTATCCAAATGTACCCAGTAATCTGAGAGTGCCCGAGAAAGGGGCATCTTCTTTGTATTGAGCTTTCAAATTAAGTGTCTGATCACTTCCATCCTTCAAACAAGAATGATGTGCTTTAAACAAGAATGCTATGGTTATATTCAATCTTTCTGCAGAGATTTGTGATTTCGTTTCCAAGGTAGAATTTACTACACCAGTTGCAAAAGATACAACAACCAACCTAAGTTAACTTAAGTTAAGTGGAAGTGACAAACCGAGGTACCTACAGGCCGTCTCTGAAATTTCGACGACCTTGTGCGAATGAGATCGGAACGCATTTTTATCCAATTTTTTTTTTTAACACATAAATAAAATCTACTTAATAGCATCAAAGCGAAATAATTTGTGTCGCACAATTTAAGAAGAAAGTATGGTAAAAAATATTAGAAAGTTGGGAACTAAACTACGTTGATTAACATATCCAAATAAAAATAAAATAAAATTTGAGGACTAAACTACATCCAAACACAGACTGAAGCAAATAGCCATCTACCAAACACTCTTTCACTTTAGAACTTCTCAACTTCCGATATTGTTTCCCCCCTCTAGGTACGTAGTTCTCGACATATATACCTGGATTAAAAGAAGAAAAAAAAGCTCAAACAAGGAAACTCAAACGAAAAGTTCCAGTCAACAAGTAAACTGTAGTAGAACGGAACAGTAGAAATGTACTGTGTAAGTAAACTTCAATAATTATTGTCTTCACGAATCACAAATAGATATGAAACGAAAGAAGTCATTCAATCCGGATTCCGTAAGTACTGTAATGTATACACTCAACTCAAGTCTCAAAATCAAATCAAGTAAGTATACATGATAGATCACAATAAAAATTGAAGAATTAACATGTTTAATCATGAACATGGAAGCGACTAACTTTGTTAGATTTGAAATTCTCTGGTCTCTCCGGCTGCAATTTTTTTTTGACTGAGATGCCTTTTGATTTTGCCTCTAGGGTGTTCGTCAGATTAAAGAGAATTCAAAATGGGCTTGGTTTAGTTCGACTCCAACAAAAAAAAAAATAGTTAAAAAACTTGGGCCAACACTGAACACCGGTGAAAAAACGCCTTCAAAAATTTTACGCCTTGTGCTGGAGCACACCTTGCTCCCCTTCAGAACCGGCCCTGCGAGGTACCTACAGGCTACTGTTGGGGTTTTGTTCCGTGTACAAAACTATATGGCTGAAAATAGACTTTTGGTAAACAGTGATCTATGGTGCAGAAATTGTGGCTAAAGGGCAGTTTTGGGTTTGGAATGTTTACAAGGTTTACTTGTACTGGGATAGGAAACTTGTATGATGTTTGGGGGAGTGTTTTCCAAGTTTAGGGTTCCCAAATTAAGGTGTTAGGCTATTCTTAGAAGTTCTTTAAGATTTGGGGAGTAAGGATTTGTCTACTATATAAGAGGGATTATATGGTGAGTAGGAATTTATTCTCTTGATTATTCTCTTGTAGAATCCTCTTGTCAATCCTCCTGACAAGATGTGAGGGTCAAAACCGTTTTGTCCTACAATGGTTGGTGATGGAGTAAAATCTATGTGAGAAGAGTGACTTGTAGAAAGAATGGGTATGGGAGAAATCTAGGGTTTCTAGGGTTCACATGGGAGAAGCTAGAATTCATGATGTTCTTCATGTTCTTGTCTAAAGTCGAAGCAACCATAGCGATGGAGGTCTATGGAAGAAAAAGAACAAAGGAAGAGGTAAACTCTTCGTAATATGTCTTGTTGTTTCTAAACGTTAACCTCTTATGGGTTACATAATTAGTTAATTATATGAAGTATCGATGTAATAACTTGCTATGATAATGAAAGATTCTCGGGGTGGTTTGTGTCGTGTGTGATTTTCTATTATTGCATTGATTATATATTTGTGCTAGTATTATCCAGGATATGCTAATCTAAAGATGTAAGAGATGGATTCGGTAATGATCTTTATCATTGTAACACCTTGTTTGTGAGTGAAAATTGTTTCGCTGATTTTGGTAATTTCGGGTGTGTGGGTGAGAAACGAATCTAAACCCTAAACAATGCCTTGCATGGGAGTACTTTTGATTCGAGATATCAACATTACAATCCTGGCCTAAACCAAGAAATGGCCGTTCTAGGCTTGCTTCGGTCACAAAGTGAAGGAGAAAGGTTGGTCTTAAAGAGGGAAGCGAAGAGAGTGTTGAGACCAGAATCGTTGATTCTGAAGGTGTGGTTTGTTTTATGACTTGTATCGGAAGTAGAACTGGTTAGCAGAATGGAAAGCTACCAAGTGATTTCTAGATATTGTATTGTTGCCGACCAAAACTTGTTGTTTGGTGAAAATAGGTGAAGCCTATTTATACAAGTCATATTGAAATGTACCCTGGTCTCGTAGGAAGTGGAAACGATTGAGTGGTGGAAGAATAGAGTAACGTGTAACCGTCAGACGTTATGCTTCCATGATGAGGGAAGTGAATTCGTGTAATCGTCAGTCATTACACTTCCATGATGAAGGAAATAAATTGTTTACACAGTTACTTTTCACCACCACTAATTGTCCTACTTCATGACACTTTCTTGTAATAGGTAGCATTGCACGCCGTACGTTTGTAAACCGCGACCAATACCACGATGAGTATCCCCGGTTTGTGACATGTTTGATGTCTCGAGTGTTTTCATGGAAAACGTGTAGCGAGGTTCCTATGTGTGGCAAGTCAAAGTCAAGAGACTTTTCCATAGGAAAATAGCATGTGATGCTATTAGGCTTGCCTTGGTCGGCCGCCTAAAATTTGCCACAAGTCCGTCAGTTTAAATGCGAACTCGAATGGCTGAGATTACATCTCGTGAGGAAGGGTAGCCGTTGATTATGTCCACATATTTGTTGTGTAACAAAGTGGCGCCATTAGCATAGTGGCGCCTGGCGTAGCCGTGGCGTAACCTGTTGCCTGGGACTTGCCGCAAGTCAGTTAGTTCAATGGCGAATTTGGATGGCTGAGATTGCATCTCATGAGGAAGAGTGGCCATCGATTATGGCCGCATCTTGTTGTATAGCGAAGTGGCGTCATTGGCATAGTAGCGCCTGATGGAGCCATGGCATAGCGGCATGCTAATGGCGTAGCCGCGGCATAACGACATGCTAGTAGCCATGGCATAGCGGCATGCTAGTGGCGTTGTGGCATGGCCACGCATGTGGCGTTGTAGCATGGCCAAAGCTAAGGTTTGGCTCTGTGGCCAAAATTAGGGCTTGGCGGCGTGGCCAAGGCTAGGATTTGGCGATGTGGTAAGAATTAGGGCTTGGCAACGTGGCCAAGGCTAGGATTTGGTGTTGTTGTAAGAATTAGGGCTTGGCGACGTGGCCAAGGCTAGGATTTGGCGTCGTGGTAAGAATTAGGGCTTGGCGGCGTGGCCAAGGCTAGGTTTTGGCGCCGTGGTAAGAATTAGGGCTTGGCGGCGTAGCCAAGGCTAAAGTGGCATGCTTCTGGCGAGTGGCATGTTGGCATGCCGATCAATATGTTGTTGTGGTAAGGCACGCTTGGCTTGCCGTTAGTATGGTGGCGCGGCGAGGTGCGTTTGGCCTTTAATGTATGGTGGCAAGTTTGGAGCGACTTGATTGGCCACGGAAATGGGCCGGCCAAGCATGGGTGTGGCTACACTTCTGGTGAGAGTGTGGCGGCTTTAGAGCGACCTGATTGGTCGATGGGAAGTGGGGCCGACGAGTATGGGCTCGACCACAACTTATGTGCGCGTGGCTAATTTGAGGCGACACGATTGGTCGAGAGAAATAGGGCCGGTTTAGGAAGGGGTGTGGCCAATGGCAGGTGGCGCCAGTTGGCCTAAGGCATGGCCACGCCTCCCTTTGTTGCTGCGGCTCCCTGGTTTATGATTCTGGGCAAGTTTTTGCACCTGCTAATCCATGGCGGATTGATTACCTAGTTTGCCTAGGCTTAATTTCGACAAGCAAGGTCGGATATACTGCGCGAGGCGCAAAACCCTAACTTCTGCAAGTTAGTCAGGGCAATTGATTGAACTTTATGTGTTGACACAAAGTTATTTTAAGTTCATTGCCAGAGAGAAGCATGCTTTTCTGATTGAATACCTTATGCAAAGACCTTATCCTTGATATTTGGAAATTCTTACTACTCTGCTGCGAGCGAACACAAATCGTCAAGCCATATCAAAATTAAGGGTTCAACCGGAGAACATAGCATAGAAGGCATTCAAAGGAACTTATATTAAGTGAATATAGGCGAGGCGCCGAAATTTACAGAACATCTGGGATGGTTGCTACATTCTCCAGTCTAAATAAATTTCATGTAAGTATATTGAACAACTCAATAAATATGCTGGTGGAGAGGTTAGCACTCACGGCACCGTTTCCTTACAGAGTGACGTCACATCAGATGTAAGGTTTTACAATTTCAACCCTAAGCTAAAAACCACCATCAACATTAAGTCCCCTGCTTAGCACGTTACAACGGCGTTGTTGCGGGGTAAGCATGAGATGGTGACAGACAAGATTAAAATTGAAAGGACAAGACGTGAAGAAATTGCCGAGGAAATTCAACTAACCTTTAGCGTAAGGCATGAGGAATCCGTGATCCCTGTATTGGTGGTTTTGCATAAATTCGGTTTGGCCATGGGATATTGGCATCGATCTTGCCTGACTTTGGCTATTGATCAGCAGAGGTGACATTGCAACTTGGCACACGGAACGGGTGCTGGTTGGCTAGGAATGGTGGATGGCGCGGCTACCTTGGAATGGTGGATGGCGCGGATACCTTGGAATGAAGGATGGGCGCGGCTAGCTTGGAGTGGCGGATGGGCGCGGCTGGATGGGCGCGGCGGATGGCGTGGCGGATGGCGCTGATGGCTTTGGCGGTGGAGATTAGCGTCGTGGAATGTCAACACTGAGGGCCCAGCTGCTTTCTTTTGTGCGTGTCCCAAAAGGGAAACCCTTCCCTAGTTGAACTCCAAAACACCATGCATATAAAAGGCGTTACCCATCTTTCTTACTTTTGTATCGTTGGCTTTGTTTCCACACCTTGGTGCTAGCGGCAAAGACTTGGACCAGCGGAGAGAACAACATCAAAAGTAGGCGAGCGTATTTTAGGTATGTTTCTTAACGTTTCTTCTTTTATTTGCTCTTCTGTGTTGGTGTAAACCCTAGCCATAGGCATGACCTCCATGAATTTGTAACAGTACTTCAATATGAATAATTCTTCTTTGCTAATATTATTGTAGTTTAATCACAACGAAAACAATCATCATGTTAGGCAAGCATGTACGTGTGGACAACGCCATCTGTTCCCTTTTCCATGAAAACTAGCTGTAGGGTTTCCTTTTGTTCGTGAGCATAACTCCCGCGGCAAAACGTGATATGACTGAGGGCATACTTCCTGCGGCCTTGTACGATTTCGGCCAAAAACATATTCTGATGAGTGCCAAATAGTGCATATTTATACACCTTTTTATTGGCATTTTACTCATCTTTTGCGCTTAGAAATCAGATATTATCCCAGATTCTGTGTTTTCCTTGTTTTCAAGAATAAATATTTGTATTAATTAATTTTGTGTTTTTAGGTAGTAAATAAAGCTCGGAGAAACTAAGGAGCCCAAAGAGCGAAGAAGTGGAGTCGAGCATCTATGGAGCGAGAAACCCAAAGCCGCGCGCAACGCTTGCAACCCAACAAGTAGCAACTCATCTACAAGACATGGGCTTGAGCTAGTCCCGACCCGTGACCCGGATCCGAGCGCGTCTCTTATGAGACGTTGAGATTTCTTTCTCCCTCATCCAACGGTCGCTGCTTCCACATGCATCGAAGATCGCTGCTCCGCGCTACACCAGATCACACCAAAACCGCTTACCATCCTCGGCCGATTCGGATCTCCATCGGCTCCATCCTACGCTCGCTAGGCCTATCTCATCAATCTTGGTTGCATCCGCCCACAACAAAATCCCCATCACCTATACCCCTCGACCAAAACCCTAATCCCAGTTTCATTCTCTCTTTCTTCCTCTCTTCCCTCACCCGACACGGCAGCGAGCTCGCTTTTCCACCACCAACCTTCCCCCGCCACAACCACCCACCGCAAATGACCGCTCTCACCTCCATCAACAACTCATCGACTACACCATCTCTGCCCGCACCACCTCTCTAGAGCTAGTTTTCTCTCCTTAGCTTCTCTCAACCTTAGAAGCTAACCTAGAGAAAACTAGAGCTAGGGTTAGCCAACAACCGATGCATGGCATCTCTGAGGCGATTAGACAGAAGAGGGAGCGCAATCAGAGTATGGGTGCGATTGCTTTTGGTTTATTTTATCTTTAATTTTTGTTTTGAGAATTAGGGTTAGATATTTTTGATTTGTGCATGTATAAATATGAGTGATGGGTGTTGATAGAGAGCACGCCTGGATTAGCCAGTGCAGTCAATTAGGTTTAATTTCTGTTTTTCATGTTTTAATTTAGTTGCTAGGGTTTGAGATGAAACCCTAACCTGCAACTGTGTTTTTCATGCTCATGTTTTGTTCTTGAATGATTGAATATTTTCTAGATGGAATTAATTTCGGTGTGATAACACTTTGCTCTCACACAGTGCATGCCAATGCCATGGATGCACTGTAGTTTGATTCACTCTGTGTTATTTATGCTGCAACCCAAGCTTAATGAAATTGTTATGATCCTCAGATTATTTGTACTTTAATCAGACAAGTAATACTTTGGAAATACACTTTAGTTGTAATTAATCATCAAGCGGAGAAACACTTTAGGTTTAAGGCAGACTTGACAACTCGCCTTTATCTAGCATAAGAATAAGAACAATGTCATGAGTTGAAAACATAATATAGGTTAGTGGTGGATTTGCAGCCCTAGCATCACTTTTTATCTCACTGTTTACCTTAGCATAGCTTCACTACATTTCAACATCCGCCGTATCGGCACATTATCATCTGTTGTCACTCATACTCACCTGAAATTCAGTTAGCCAAGCCTTAGATCATATAATAAGCACCCCTCGTCTCTGTGGATCGACCCGTACTTGCCGTGTCTCCGATAGACGCCGTGCACTTGCGGTATAACCCGTAGGCCATAAAATTCATACACTTTAGAGGCCTACCAAGTTTTTGGCGCCGTTGCCGGGGACTTGGCGCGTGCCCTGTGTTCATTGGCTCGCTTCACTGTTTTTCAATCATCCCTGTATATACATGTTTTGTTTTGTTTCTTGTAACTCTTTGAATATTATAACTTTGCATCTATCATCTCAGCATATCATCTCAGCATATCATCTCAGCATATCATCAGCATTGGTATAACTTAGCATTGGTATAACTCAGCATTGTTAATTTGCATCTCAGCATATCATTTGTAGCTTAGTGTTAGTATAACTTAGTTTGTTTAATCCATTGCATAGTTAATCCATACTTCTCTTCTTGCATTTTGTAGTCAAGTATAACTATACATCTTGCATCTTAGTGTCATTAATGACTTTTGTTCCCTCGTGTCGATCCGAGTTCCTCTGGGTGGTCATGCGCGAGTGTCAAGGAAAAGCTCGAACCTTGCACTTCGAGCTATAACTTGCAAGGAAAAGCTAGTCATTAGTGATATGCATCTTACGTGCTATAACTTGCACCTTCCGGGACTGATATTTATTTGCCGAGTAACAGTATCTTTCTTGTGCTGTGAGCACTGAGCCAACCTAAGAAAGGCAAGGAAACTGAGAACTTAAGGTAAGCTCACCAAATGCGATATTTTGTGAGTCTCGTGGAGCATTGAATGATTGAACTATTGATGATAATATACCATGTATGCAACCCGAGCATGACCCCGTGACCTTGTGAGAATTTGTGAGTCTTAGCCTATTAAGATTAAGAATTGGTTTGTCATCTCCCGACTCCTTTGTGCTTAACCTGTGACAACCTATTTTGCATACTTTGGCTTCAATGCATGATAACCTCAGCCTGAGCATAGCCCATCTGCCCTGAGCTCCAGCCCCTGAAGCTGTTGAGCCTCAGCTGCAAACCTTGTTAAGCCAACTTGTTGTCAAACCAACTGAGCTTGTGAGCTATCTGCCCCTGGGTAACATATTGGCTAGCTAGGTGGCTACTTATTTGCAACCTTGTTGAGCTTGTAAGCTATATGCCTTGTGAGTTCTGTGCATTAGTTATTGGTCGAATTAGCCATCTCTTCACCGAGAGGCTCCGAGCTTTGACAAGGCTCGAGCTCAACTCCCAGCCTCTCGAAGCCGTGAGTTTGAGCTCTGAGATACTGGGGTCGGTGAATCAAGCTGGGTTGGTTGATATCAACTATCCCAGTTGACTCTAACAACTCGAGCCTAACTCCATCTTCCCCGTAGTGTGTGAGCATATATACGTGAGAGCTAGTGACATGTGCAACCCTCCAGCCCCCGAGGCCGTGTTTGCGAAGTGTTGACAGTGTTGTGTTGTGCATAAGTCCTGTCTTATAAGCTGCCCTGTAATCTGTGCACACATTCAGTTCTTGCTTATCTTATACTCTTGCCAAACAGTGCTGTGAAAAACTGCAAAAATTGTTGAACTTGTTGAGCCATCTGCTTTGTGCAATTGTATGCATACATGTGTGCTTATGTGGTGACTTTGCTTGAACTGTATACTTGCTCACCTGACCTGTGCTGTGCACAGTAGTGTTACTCTGCCAATTTAAACTATGGTGTGCTGTGAACTCTTCAACAGCAACTGCCAGCATTTACCAGCACTTCTGTGTATTTCAGTTTTGTATTGGTTTTCATCCTTGTGGTTTTGCTTGTTTGCATTGTTCTGTGCAACACAACCAGAGGCTAGCCTAGCCAGTGCACACACTTGAAAGCTTTGCACACACCGTGTAGCCCACATAACCCGGGCTCGTGAGTCAACCAAGCCCACATAAACCACACAGCCTGGGCTGCATAAGCCGAAGCCCACTTATCGGGCCAACCATTTCCGATTTTTCAGCCCATATCAACCCACATACCCGGGTGAACCCTAAACAACCGAGCCCACATATGTTGGGTTGTGCATATAACCGAACCCAACCCTGGGCTGCCAAACCAAACCGTCAACTAGGCTCAATCCACTACAGGCTACACACTTTGCAACAAACCAAATTCCCACATAAACCAAAGCTCCCAACAAAACCAAATTCCCACACAAACCAAATCCCAAAAAAACCAAATTCCCACATAAACCAAAGCCCATTTTCATGTTTTTTGTACATTATCTTTTGGGTTGACCCTCAACTCTTTAGATTGTTAGTAAATTTTTGTATATAATTCAGTAGGACTTGTTAAATTTTTCTTTTCTTGAATCGGTTGAGTCTTCTTGCACATATATTATGCTAATCCGATATGATCTCCGTTGAGAATATTGGATTCTAGCCTTGGACAGAATGAAGCTCAACCTTGCTCCCGCCGACATCCGTAATCTCTTCCCTTTTATCTATCAGGCATAGTTCTCTCGGTATGTGACATCGTTTAAATTTTTTCTATATGTCGACACATTGAGGACAATGTTTGATTTAGGTTTGGGGGTGCATTTGCATTTAGAGTTTTTAGTCTTTTATTTTATCTTTTAATTTTACATTTAGTCTTTTATTTTATTTTATCTTTTAATTTTTCAAAAAAAAAAAAAAAAAATCAAAAAAAAATCAAAACTCTTTTTGTAAAAACCTCCAACTTTTAGAGATTTTAGAGTCACTAGCATGCTTCTAGCCATGTTTACATAGAGAATACGTAGAAACAACAAATTGGAAGTACCAGGAGAACGTAATCGGGTTTCTTAGTTGATTAGAGCGTTAAAGTTGGATTTAACCATACCGGGAGGGCGAATTAGGTCTTGTTTAGATATTCGTAGTAGAATTGTGATCACCCATAGTGGAGACTACCCATTTTACATCAAGTGAGGCACCAACCTTCAATTTTTTGCAACTTTCTAGAAAATTTGTTAGAGTGTGTGTCACCTTATGTAAATTAGGGTAGGAATGGTGAGCTACCCAACTTCGCACCATTTTCAAAGCACTACTTTTGATCTCTTGAGTGCTAGTTTTTGTCAATCATGAGGGTGACGTCTAAAGATGAAAACTCCTTCTAAATACCGATTTGCAAGTTAGCATCACTCTCTCTCAATCGCCAAGACCCATAGAAACACATCATCGTCAGCAAACGAGAAACACGTAATATTGAAAGAAAAATTGATATAGTCCAAGGTTTATGTGCAACAAAGAAAAGAAAATAGGATGAGAATTAATAAAATTTATAAAATCAAGACAATACAAGTTGTGGAAAAATTGAGTGATAAAGTCCTTTGTCCATGGAGTTAGTTGTGTCATTATTTGTATTTTTATTTTCACTTTTTGTAATTAAAAAAAAAAAAAAAAAAATCAATCAAAAATCACATTATTGGATAAATATTATTACATGAAACTTGTTGGAAGCCTAACAAGCTAAGCTCCAACGACATACTACTACATTAATTGAGCAAATTCTTTGTGCTAACCTACCAATGAGCCTCATGGGTAACCTAGCTAAGGGAGCCGAAACGGCGGGAGGGGGGGCTGAGATTGTGTCACAAGGTGGGCAAGCTAATACTACCTTCCATGTTAATTCCTGCAATATTACACCATTGGGGACTCGAACCTGGGACCTCCTGAGCGCATTAAACTTTGGGGAACGGGGATGACCAAATGAGCTAGGGCCCGTTCTTTTTGCTACCACCATGGTAAAGAGAGTTCAAGAAGAAAAATCCAAACAACAAGGAATTTGAGTAGAAAAGTTAAAAATTGTCAAGTTTTGTGAAGTTTAGAAGTTCGTCATCAACAATTGAAGACCGAAGATTGAAGACGTTTCTATGGTTTCTTATGAGAGAGTGATATTAATTGTCGATCGGGTGAGAAGGTAGTGAGTACTCCCACCCCTTGCTAATGGTTGATTTCCTTTCTTAGAGATCATCGAGGAAAAGATTCTTTTTGTCCACATTTTCGCGGAGTCTCCAGATTTTATTTGGAAGGTTATCCTTCTTACCTACAACGTGTGCGGGATTTCTCTCTTTATTCCCGCCTGCACACATGAGAGACTAAAAAAGCGATCTTTTTGAGTGCAATTATCATAAAACCCTAATAGTGAGGCAGAAGTCGAGGCTTATGATCACAATCGAATCCGAATTCTTTCATATGGTATGGTTACTTCTCGCTCAGCACTTAAGGATGAGAATGCGTTCTTCGATAGTTCTAACTTCTTGTTACTAGCATGCGAAACTCTATATACTCATAGCTTCTTGGATGCTTGAGACTATTTTACACTGCGAAGTTGGAGAAGGTTTTGTGGGTACACCTCTGGTAAACCCTCACGAGACTACAACTCGTACACTAGGGACACCTAGGGGTTTAAAGGCTTAGTGCATACGCTAAATGCATTCGAGAGACCTGCGACAGGGGTATAGTTAGGATTTCTTATTTTCTGTTTCACTTGAGGACAAGTAAAATTCAGGTTTGGGGGTATTTGATGAGTGCCAAATAGTGCATATTTATACACCTTTTTATTGGCATTTTACTCATCTTTTTGCGCTTAGAAATCAGATATTATCCCAGATTCTGTGTTTTCCTTGTTTTCAAGAATAAATATTTGTATTAATTAATTTTGTGTTTTTAGGTAGTAAATAAAGCTCGGAGAAACTGAGGAGCCCAAAGAGCGAAGAAGTGGAGTCGAGCATCTATGGAGCAGAAAGCCAAAGCAAAGCGCGCAACAGATTGCAACCCAACAAGTAGCAACTCATCTACAAGACATGGGCTTGAGCTAGTCCCGACCCGTGACCCGGATCCGAGCGCGTCTCTTCCGAGACGTTGAGATTTCTTTCTCCCTCATCCAACGGTCGCTGCTTCCACATGCATCGAAGATCGCTGCTCCCGCGCTACACCAGATCACACCAAAACCGCTTACCATCCTCGGCCGTTCAGATCTCCATCAGCTCCATCCTACGCTCGCTAGGCCTATCTCATCAATCTTGGCTGCATCCGCCCCACAACAAAATCCCCATCACCTATACCCCTCGACCAAAACCCTAATCCCAGTTTCATTCTCTCTTTCTTCCTCTCTTCCCTCACCCGACACAGAGCAGAGCTCTGCTTTTCCACCACCAACCTTCCCTGCCACAGCCACCCACTGCAACAGCCGCTCTCACCTCCATCAACAACTCTGTCAGCTACACCATCTCTGCCCGCACCACCTCTCTAGAGCTAGTTTTCTCTCCCTTAGCTTCTCTCAACCTTAGAAGCTAACCTAGAGAAAACTAGAGCTAGGGTTAGCCAACAACCGATGCATGGAATCTCTGAGGCGATTAGACAGAAGAGGGAGCGCAATCGTAGTATGGGTACGATTGCTTTTGGTTTATTTTATCTTTAATTTTTGTTTTGAGAATTAGGGTTAGATATTTTGAGTTGTGCATGTATAAATATGAGTGATGGGTGTTGATAGAGAGCACGCCTGGATTAGCCAGTGCAGTCAATTAGGTTTAATTTCTGTTTTTCATGTTTTAATTTAGTTGCTAGGGTTTGAGATGAAACCCTAACCTGCAACTGTGTTTTTCATGCTCATGTATTGTTCTTGAATGATTGAATATTTTCTAGATGGAATTAATTTCAGGTGTGATAACACTTTGCTCTCACAAAGGCATGCCAATGCCATGGATGCACTTGTAGTTTTATTCACTCTGTGTTATTTATCTCGCAACCCAAGCTTAATGAAATTGTTATGATCCTCGGATTATTTGTACTTTAATCGGACAAGTAATACTTTGAAATACACTTTAGTTGTAATTAATCTGTCAAGCGGAGAAACACTTTAGGTTTAAGGCAGACTTGACAACTCGCCTTTATCTAGCATAAGAATAAGAACAATGTCATGAGTTGAAAACATAATATAGGTTAGTGGTGGATTTGCATCCCTAGCATCACTTTTTATCTCACTGTTTACCTTAGCATAGCTTCACTACATTTCAACATCCGCCGTATCGGCACATTATCATCTGTTGTCACTCATACTCACCTGAAATTCAGTTAGCCAAGCCTTAGATCATATAAGAAGCACCCCTCGTCTCTGTGGATCGACCCGTACTTGCCGCGTCTCCGATAGACGCCGTGCACTTGCGGTATAACCCGTAGGCCATAAAATTCATACACTTTCGAGGCCTACCAAGTTTTTGGCGCCGTTGCCGGGGACTTGGCGCGTGCCCTGTGTTCATTGGCTCGCTTCACTGTTTTTCAATCATCCCTGTATATACATGTTTTGTTTTGTTTCTTGTAACTCTTTGAATATTATAACTTTGCATCTATCATCTCAGCATATCATCAGCATTGGTATAACTTAGCATTGGTATAACTCAGCATTGTTAATTTGCATCTCAGCATATCATTTGTAGCTTAGTGTTAGTGTAACTTAGTTTGTTTAATCCATTGCATAGTTAATCCATACTTCTCTTCTTGCATTTTGTAGTGTTACAACTATACATCTTGCATCTTAGTGTCATTAGTGACTTTTTGTTCCCCCGTGTCGGTCCGAGTTCCTCTCATTTGGTCATCTGCCAAAGTGCAAGGAAAAGCTTGAACCTTGCTGACCGAGCTATAACTTGCAAGGAAAAGCTAGTCATTAGTGATATGCATCTTCTCTGCTATAACTTGCACCTTCCGGGACTGATATTTATTTGCCGAGTAAACAGTGCACGTCGTTGTGCCCGTGAGCACCGAGCCAACCTAAGAAAGGCAAGGAAACATGAGGAACTTAAGGTAAGCTCACCAAATGCGGTATTTTGTGAGTCGTGGAGCATTGAATGATTGAACTATTGATGATAATATACCATGTATGCAACCCGAGCATGACCCCGTGACCTTGTGAGTTGTGAGTCTTAGCCTATTAAGATTAAGAATTGATTTGTCATCTCCCTGACTCCTTTGTGCTTAACCCTGTGACAACCTATTTTGCATACTTTGGCTTCAATGCATGATAACCTCGGCTGAGCATAGCCCATCTGCCCTGAGCTCCAGCCCCTGAAGCTGTTGAGCCTCAGCTGCAAACCTTGTTAAGCCAACTTGTTGTCAAACCAACTGAGCTTGTGAGCTATCTGCCCCTGGGTAACATATTGGCTAGCTAGGTGGCTACTTATTTGCAACCTTGTTGAGCTTGTAAGCTATATGCCTTGTGAGTTCTGTGCATTAGTTATTGGCTGAATTAGCCATCTCTTCACTGAGAGGCCTGAGCTTTGACAAGGCCTGAGCTCAACTCCAGCCTCTGAAGCTGTGAGTTTGAGCTACAGATACTCAGGTCGGCTGAATCAACTGGGTTGGTTGATATCAATGATGGTTATTTTCAATGATGTTGTAGAAAGTGGTAGTAAGGTTGTCGTTCACTCGGACTTGATGGGTTTGATTTTAAGAATTACTAGAAGAAAATACTAAAAAAAATATATACAAATATTGTCACAGGATGAAGAGATGTGCTGGGACTCAGGATTCAGCCAAACTCATAATAAGAAGGTTCAAATATTAATTCTTTTAACAATTATCGCGCAACAAATAAAAACATTGACTCTTATTTTTGCCAAGATAGATTCTCAAAAGATTGGTTGTAAATCCTAAGCATGATGTATCAAAACATTTAAGCTAAGCATACATCATCAAATTAAATGACAACCAATTAATTCAAATCATATTTCAATTAAAATTAATGCAAAAGTCTTAAAAAAGAATTAAATAATTTTACCCATGTATGAAATTCGTCTTCCTCCGTCGTCCCAGTGATGGGGTTTAGCTCATCATGTTGGAAACACGCTCAAATGGTGATTTTATTGCTCAAAAATGGTTTACAAATGATGAACAAAGGAGAATAAGATGAAAATCGGGTTTGCAACAGTTATAGATGTTGCAAACATCATTACAAAGAATGATAAAGATGAAATGCTGCTGTTCTTTTAAGTCTGCCTATAAACTATGACCCACGCGTGTGAGTCTTTGTTACTTGTTGAAGAACGACTGTCCTTGAGAGTCTGTTCTTCACGTTCTTGAGGTTCTTCAAAGAATGACAATGCATTCTCCCGCAAATCGATTTTCTAAGCTCTGTGGTCGCTCAAACTATCCCCAAACTCTCCATCCCTCTTCTATGAACTCACAACACCTTTTATAGCCTCTCATGCACGAGTTATCTCCTCCATAACTCCATATATTCTCTTCATTACTCGGTTTTAAAGAAAATATTCCGGGAATATTTTCTTAACTTTTTTAATCTCCTCCGAGCCTTGAATTGCTTCAAACACACTCCCTACACGCTCGGTACATCTTCCGGAAGTGGCATAACACGGGAAGCGAGTACACATAAACCTCTCGACCACACACTCGGAGCTCGGAAAAACCCGAGAGACTCTGTTTCCTTCCACACGACTAACCAGCCAAATGGATTGATTCCAACGACCCTACCACTTTTGTTAAGCTAAATAAAGTCTTCCCATGAATTTTGGCCATTAAGTTGCACTCTAACCCCTCCAAATCATGAACCAAAATCGCCGATTGTTGTTGAAAAGCTTTCCGCCAATTTTCGTTTTTGAATTTGGAGAAGAAGGTCACCCCTTATCCAACAGTGGGGTGCGAATATCAATTGGGTGCCCCTTAGTAATTGGGTTACCCTTATCCAATGTGGAGTCCGAATATCAAATGTCCTCCGAGGGTGTTAGAGCAACTTTTCGAGCCGAATTTTCCAAAAATATTTATTTCCAAAAATACCTAAAAATACATAAAAACACAATATTAGTACAAAAATCAAGTTCCAACAATACCAACACTGAGGACAATTCAGACACAAAAAATGTGTCTATCAAATACCCCCAAACTGATTATTTGCTAGTCCTCGAGCAAATTTATTCTAGAAAATAAAAATCATTTGAACCCCTAGGTGGCCCTAGAGGCGGAGTGTTGTCTCCGGAGGGTTTACCAGAGGTGTACCCACAAAACCTTTACTCCAGACCCTAGCTACCTATGCAAAACCTTGGAAGGCACTAAAGAATCTCCTTGGTTGGCATACTTATTGACTGCAGGAGGAAGTACCCCGATGCGAAATTCCAATTGTTGTACACGAGTTTGCACTCAAGCATACTAAAATTCATATAAAGTGACAGAGCTCTACTCGAGATAGTCGCACTATGGACATCAATACCCGAGTCAAAACTAATCACATGGATAGATCAAGAAGATGGATATAGAGAAAAACATAGATGGTTTTGATGTTTACTAAGTGAACGGTGTTTCCCATATCTGTCTGAAGGCCTCCGCCAAAATGAACCTATCTTAATGGACTGAGATACCGGTCTGACTAATATCAACACACCGGCATATACAAGGGAACCAGTGGTCGATAATCCTAACTCTAGGTCAACACAACTGGCATATACAAGGGTTCCAGTGGTCGACTTTATTGAATTTATTAGGTTGGTCGATGGTCTGGTCTCACTCACTTTTTTTTTTTTTTTTTTTTTTTTTTTTTTTTTTTTTTTCAACTTTTTTTCAACTTTCTTTTTTTTTTTTTTTTTTTTTTTTTTTTTTTTTTCTTTTTTTTGGTATCTCAATCACTCTAATTCACCCTAGCATTGGTAACAACTTGATTCGTGGGCCCCACCTAATCACTTAGAGAAACATAGTTTAAAAACAAAATAGAAATAAAAACGAAGTGAAAAAGGACTCAACGAGATATGGTGAAACTATCATGTTATTTCTAACACCCGAGCTCTGTGCTTTTATGAATAGACTCTTTAGATGTTTCCATCTAATCAGTTGGTTCCTCAACTCCTACAGCCAAGATGTTTCCATCCACTTAGATTGGTTAGTGCCGACCTTAATAAACATAAATTTCTAGGCTCGGAGTTTATTTATCGCAACTAAAAAGTTTCTCCCATACCCCAAACTTAAATCTAACATTGTCCTCAATGTTCTAAAGATGAAATTAAAAGCATGAACAATGAGAAACTTTTACCACTTGAAGAGAAGAGTACGGAAAGATATTACCGTGTTGCATGAGCATGGGTTACCTCCCAAGAAGTGCTAAGTTTAAAGTCTGACCCAGGACATTGGAAAGGATTAGTCACCTCGAAGAATCATAAAGCAGCAGCCGGAATAACTGCGGGTCATCTGGATCGAAAAGTGCTATCCACAAGAAAAGGAGACTGCAACAGACCAGGAAGATATCCAACACACCCTTATCTAGTTGTGGTTCGGGTTCAGGCTCTATAAAAGGGTCCAAATAACATACTTTCATGGGTTGCGTTTCCTCATGAGTTAGATCCGAATGTTCAGGTTCTAGAGTCTGAAAATACTCAAATAAAAACTTAGAAGCACGTAATAATAACCTGAATAATTGAGGATCCTCTAAGTCAATCGGTTTTGACTTACACATCTGACCACAATAAGATTGGTGGTCTTCCTTAAGCAAATGTGTCGACCCTACTATCCTAAAGTAATTAGGTTTAGTCTCAAAACTTAATAATTGACACATCTGAAACTTATAAGTTCCCACAATTGGAAGGAAGGTTTTTGGTGGGAAAACAAAGTCAATCGTGGTATCATAGCCAGGTTAACCACATCAACTTGAGAGGATGGGTTTCTAACAACCGAACTTCTTTATGGACACAACTAGGTTCGGGAAAAAGTGTATGAAGATAGTCTTGTAAAATGGTTGAGGCACGGATGTCCAGGTCCTAAATGAGGGGACTTTCCGAGAGTTAAAAGGTAATGCACTAGGAGAGTGATAATCACCCCCAAACTTAGAGTTTTCGGTGTCTCTAGATAGACTAGTCACAATTTCCCTAATTTCTAGAACATCAAAATCCTGAAAATGGTCAATTGATTCTTCAAAGTTATTATCAGGTAATGCATCCTTACTCATCTCTACGAGTTTATCGTCTTCTAAGACTAGTGTTTCTAAATCACTAGACTCTAAAACAGTATTTTCAGGGTAAACTCTTTCCTCTAAACCATCATCACAATCATATAAAGGATTATCAACGAAAGTTTCTATTAAAGGCTCGTTAACTAAGGTGCTAATCATAGTTACTTCCTCTGATTCACTTATAGGCACATCAAATAATGGATTATCCAATATATTGTAGGCTAAAGGATCATGAACTACATCGTCTAAAACGGTGGCATCTCTAGTCAAATCCTCGTCCTTTCGAATAGGTGAATAATTTTTAAAATTATTGGGATTTGAACCAGAAATAGTACTATCATTATAAAGTTCAATCGGAGTAACAAATTCTTGATCACTATGCCTATTTATTTCGAATTCTTCATCAACACTATCCTCATCATAATCATTATTATAAAAACATGAAAATGGTTGAACCTCATCTAAACAAGTAGTGTTACCAATTCTAACCTCATCATCTTGATTATGTGAATAATTATCTTCATTCTCAAAGGTATTATTGGATACACTATATTGGAAATTCAAGTTATTTCGAGCAATACTTTCATTCGTATCTAACTCAAGTCTACGTGTCGACTCAGCTAGCCTCTCAAGGGTCTCCTCCAAAGAAAGTTCCCTTAGTCTTTGGATCTAAGTTTTGAGTTAATCTATTGAGGATATCTTCTACAGATTCAGTCGTTGTTGAAGTCCTTTCGTCCATAACTACGTTATTTACCTCGGCTAACTTACATGTTGATTCAACTAACTTTTGTGTCGACTCGCCTAAACGCCCGAGGGACTCTTCTAGAGACGGAAGAGGAACGAAGGATCATAATAAGGACTACTTTTCAAAAGTTTGATTGTATCCTCTAGAGACGAAGAACTATTACTATAATCTCCTTGCTCGAATGACCGATGCACATGTGGATAGTAATTGGGCTCACCATGGTATGACCCATAATCTTCAAAAGATTGGCGTTCCCAACCACTATTCACACTATGGTCATAAAAAGAGTAATGTCCATATTGTTCAGTTGGATAATCATTGTATTGGCTGTTATAATACCAGTTTGACATCCTAACTGCAAGGGAATTCTACACAAACACAAACAAGGCTGACTCGACCACAACAAACCTCTTTTGATTTCTAGCAAACAAAAAGCATGATGGCTCCACTTAGATTGTTTCTAGACCGACTTCTAATCCTTGAAAGGGAATTCGTTACAATCTGAGCAAACCCCTGCGGAATCAATCCGAGTTTAAGTAAGTTGAATAGAGGCGAGGGAAGTCGCGTGGAGCTTTGATACCCAAGGCCTCACCGCATTACAAGGCGGCGCGAGTCACGCATTCAACTCACGAAACCATCATGAACTTGAAGTATGCTTTAAGAGTAACCAATATTTTTCGAATGACTTTCCTATTAAGCTCGTTACCCTATCGGTCTCGTTCTAGTCAGTATTTTAAGCTTAGGTTCGCGTTTGGTTTTGTTTTCCTAAGGCGGGAAGAGAACGGTGATGAAATCCGAACCCTTATCTTGTATGGCCAGTCCTTGCCCTTTACTAGGAAATTAAAGCGCCGTTTTCAATACCTCAACATATATGCATACAAAATCATCAAAGAAACCCGCTTTGGCGGGGGATTCGCGGGTGTTATAGAATTCTTACCTCCCGTTCCCGGACGGGGGATGAACCGTTGAAGTCGACTCGGGCCACGACTCCTATGTCATGTACGAACCCGAGGGGCCGAGACGATATCGTAATCGTCGTCCTTCCCCGTGCGTTTATATTTAAATAACCCTTCCTTAGGGTTTTAAAAAAAAATGTCCAACGGATCCAAAAATAAAGTCCAAAATTAAGAAGTCCAAAAAAATAAAAATAAAAATTACAAAGATAATTACCTAATTACAGTTTCTAAAAATAAATAAAAAAAAATTAATTACACTATATACAAAATTTTCCTCTTCACTCCTTTGGATTTTCTCTCTTCTTTCTTTCTTTCTTTGGCTTCACTTTACTTTTCAAAACTTTCTCTTTTATATAAGCTCCGCACCAAGTCTGAAAGCAAATAGAAAAAACCAAAACGCGTAAAAAGGAACAAATAATAATAAAAATAAAACCTAAAAACAAATCTATACACAAGTCCGCGTCGGCGGCGCCAAAAATTGATGGTTATTTTCAATGATGTTGTAGAAAGTGGTAGTAAGGTTGTCGTTCACTCGGACTTGATGGGTTTGATTTTAAGAATTACTAGAAGAAAATACTAAAAAAAATATATACAAATATTGTCACAGGATGAAGAGATGTCTTTGGGACTGGGATTCAACCAAACTCATAATAAGAAGGTTCAAATATTAATTCTTTTAACAATTATCGCGCAACAAATAAAAACATTGACTCTTATTTTTGCCAAGATAGATTCTCAAAAGATTGGTTGTAAATCCTAAGCATGATGTATCAAAACATTTAAGCTAAGCATACATCATCAAATTAAATGACAACCAATTAATTCAAATCATATTTCAATTAAAATTAATGCAAAAGTCTTAAAAAAGAATTAAATAATTTTACCCATGTATGAAATTGTCTTCCTCCGTCGTCCCAGTGATGGGGTTTAGCTCATCATGTTGGAAACACGCTCAAATGGTGATTTTATTGCTCAAAAATGGTTTACAAATGATGAACAAAGGAGAATAAGATGAAAATCGGGTTTGCAACGAGTTATAGATGTTGCAAACATTGTTACAAAGAATGATAAAGATGAAATGTCACTTGTTCTTTTAAGTCTGCCCTATAAACTATGACCCACGCCGGTGAGTCTTTGTTACTGTTGAAGAACGACTGTCCTTGAGAGTCTGTTCTTCACGTTCTTGAGGTTCTTCAAATAAAGCAGCAATGCATTTCTGCAAATCGATTTTCTAAGCTCGTGGTCGCTCAAACTATCCCCAAACTCTCCATCCCTCTTCTATGAACTCACAAAGACCTTTTATAGCCTCTCATGCACGAGTTATCTCCTCCATAACTCCATATATTCTCTTCATTACTCGGGTTTTAAAGAAAATATTAAAAGGAATATTTTCTTAACTTTTTTAATCTCCTCCGAGCCTTGAATTGCTTCAAACACACTCCCTACACGCTCGGTACATCTTCTAAGTGGCATAACACCTGAAAGGTGTACACATAAACCTCTCGACCACACACTCGTTGAGCTCTGAAAAACCCGAGACTCTGTTTCCTTCCACACGACTAACCACCCAAACCTGGATTGATTCCAACGACCCTACCACGCTGTTAAGCTAAATAAAGTCTTCCCATGAATTTTCAGCCATTGAGTTGCACTTAACCCTCCAAATCATGAACCAAAAATCTGCCAGGTTGAAAAAGCTTTCCCGCCAATTTTCGTTTTTGAATTTGAGAAGAAGGTCAAGTGCTTATCCAACATTTGGGGTGCGAATATCAATTGGGTGCCCCTTAGTAATTGGGTTACCCTTATCCAATGTGGGAGTCCGAATATCAAATGTCCTCCGGGTGTTCCGAGCAACTTTTCGAGCCGAATTTTCCAAAATATTTATTTCAAAATACCTAAAAATACATAAAAACACAATATTAGTACAAAATCAAGTTCCAACAATACCAACATCGAGGACAATTCGGACACAAAAATGTGTCTATCAAATACCCCCAAACCGATTATTTGCTAGTCCTCGAGCAAATTTATTCTAGAAAATAAAAATCATTTGAACCCCTAGGTGGCCCTAGAAGCGAGTGTTGTCTCTGAGGGTTTACCGCAGGTGTACCCACAAAACCTTTACTCCGCACCCTAGCTACCTATGCAAAACCTTGGAAGGCACTAAAGAATCTCCTTGGTTGGCATACTTATTGACTACAGAGGAAGTACCCCGATGCGAAATTCCAATTGTTGTACACGAGTTTGCACTCAAGCATACTAAAATTCATATAAAGTGACGAGCTCTACTCGGATAGTCGCACTATGGACATCAATACCCCTGAGTCAAAACTAATCACATGGATAGATCAAGAAGATGGATATAGAGAAAAACATAGATGGTTTTGATGTTTACTAAGTGAACGGTGTTTCCCATATCTGTCTCAAGGCCTCCGCCAAAATGAACCTATCTTAATGGACCGAGATACGGTCGACTAATATCAACACACCGGCATATACAAGGGAACCCGGTGGTCGATAATCCTAACTCTGAGTCAACACAACCGGCATATACAAGGGTTCCGGTGGTCGACTTTATTGAATTTATTCGGTTGGTCGATGGTCCGGTCTCACTCACTTTTTTTTTTTTTTTTTTTTTTTTTTTTTTTCAACTTTTTTTTCTTTCTTTTTTCTTTTTCTTTTTTTTTCTTTTTTTTTTTTTTTTTTTTTTTGGTATCTCAATCACTCTAATTCACCCTAGCATTGGTAACAACTTGATTCGTGGGCCCCACCTAATCACTTAGAGAAACATAGTTTAAAAACAAAATAGAAATAAAAGCGAAGTGAAAAGGACTCAACGAGATATGGTGAAACTATCATGTTATTTCTAACACCGAGCTCGTGCTTTTATGAATAGACTCTTTAGATGTTTCCATCTAATCGATTGGTTCCTCAACTCCTACGGCCAAGATGTTTCCATCCACTTAGATTGGTTAGTGCCGACCTTAATAAACATAAATTTCTAGGCTCGGAGTTTATTTATCGCAACTCAAAAAGTTTCTCCCATACCCCCAAACTTAAATCTAACATTGTCCTCAATGTTCTAAAGATGAAATTAAAAGCATGAACAATGAGAAACTTTTACCACTTGAAGAGAAGAGTACGGAAAGATATTACCGTGTTGCATGAGCATGGGTTACCTCCCAAGAAGTGCTAAGTTTAAAGTCTTCAGCCAGACATTGGAAAGGATTAGTCACCTCGAAGAATCATAAAGCAGCAGCCGGAATAACTGCGGGTCATCTGGATCGAAAAGTGCTATCCACAAGAAAAGGAGACTGCAACAGACCAGGAAGATATCCAACACACCCTTATCTAGTTGTGGTTCGGGTTCAGGCTCTATAAAAGGGTCCAAATAACATACTTTCATGGGTTGCGTTTCCTCATGAGTTAGATCCGAATGTTCAGGTTCTAGAGTCTGAAAATACTCAAATAAAAACTTAGAAGCACGTAATAATAACCTGAATAATTGAGGATCCTCTAAGTCAATCAGTTTTGACTTACACATCTGACCACAATAAGATTGGTGGTCTTCCTTAAGCAAATGTGTCGACCCTACTATCCTAAAGTAATTAGGTTTAGTCTCAAAACTTAATAATTGACACATCTGAAACTTATAAGTTCCCACAATTGGAAGGAAGGTTTTGGTGGGAAAACAAAGTCAATCGTGGTATCATAGCCCGGTTAACCACATCAACCAGAGGATGGGTTTCTAACAACCGAACTTCTTTATGGACACAACTAGGTTCGGGAAAAAGTGTATGAAGATAGTCTTGTAAAATGGTTGAGGCACGGATGTCCAGGTCCTAAATGAGGGGACTTTCCTGAGAGTTAAAGGTAATGCACTAGGAGAGTGATAATCACCCCCAAACTTAGAGTTTTCAGTGTCTCTAGATAGACTAGTCACAATTTCCCTAATTTCTAGAACATCAAAATCCTGAAAATGGTCAATTGATTCTTCAAAGTTATTATCGTAATGCATCCTTACTCATCTCTACGAGTTTATCGTCTTCTAAGACTAGTGTTTCTAAATCACTAGACTCTAAAACAAGATTCTCGGGGTAAACTCTTTCCTCTAAACCATCATCACAATCATATAAAGGATTATCAACGAAAGTTTCTATTAAAGGCTCGTTAACTAAGGTGCTAATCATAGTTACTTCCTCTGATTCACTTATAGGCACATCAAATAATGGATTATCCAATATATTGTAGGCTAAAGGATCATGAACTACATCGTCTAAAACGGTGGCATCTCTAGTCAAATCCTCGTCCTTTCGAATAGGTGAATAATTTTTAAAATTATTGGGATTTGAACCAGAAATAGTACTATCATTATAAAGTTCAATCGGAGTAACAAATTCTTGATCACTATGCCTATTTATTTCGAATTCTTCATCAACACTATCCTCATCATAATCATTATTATAAAAACATGAAAATGGTTGAACCTCATCTAAACAAGTAGTGTTACCAATTCTAACCTCATCATCTTGATTATGTGAATAATTATCTTCATTCTCAAAGGTATTATTGATACACTATATTGGAAATTCAAGTTATTTCGAGCAATACTTTCATTCGTATCTAACTCAAGTCTACGTGTCGACTCAGCTAGCCTCTCAAGGGTCTCCTCCAAAGAAAGTTCCCTTAGTGCTGGATCTAAGTTTTGAGTTAATCTATTGAGGATATCTTCTACAGATTCAGTCGTTGTTGCAAATCCTTTCGTCCATAACTACGTTATTTACCTCAACCTAACTTACATGTTGATTCAGCTAACTTTTGTGTCGACTAGCCTAAACGCCCGAGGGACTCTTCTAGAGACGGAAGAGGAACAGAAGGATCATAATAAGGACTACTTTTCAAAAGTTTGATTGTATCCTCTAGAGACGAAGAACTATTACTATAATCTCCTTGCTCGAATGACCGATGCACATGTGATAGTAATTGGGCTCACCATGGTATGACCCATAATCTTCAAAGATTGGGCGTTCCCAACCACTATTCACACTATGGTCATAAAAAGAGTAATGTCCATATTGTTCGGTTGGATAATCATTGTATTAGGCTGTTATAATACCAGTTTGACATCCTAACCGCAAGGGGAATTTACACAAACACAAACAAGGCCGACTGACCACAACAAACCTACTGATTTCTAGCAAACAAAAAGCATGATGGCTCCACTTAGATTGTTTCTAGACCAGCTTCTAATCCTTCGAAAGGGAATTACATAATCTGAGCAAACCCCTCCGGAATCAATCCGAGCTTAAGTAAGTTGAATAGAGGCGAGGGAAGCCGCGTGGAGCTTTGATACCCAAGGCCTCACCGCATTACAAGGCGGCGTTAGCCACGCATTCAACTCAGCGTAAAACCATCATGAACCTCGGTATGCTTTAAGAGTAACCAATATTTTTCTAATGACTTTCCTATTAAGCTCGTTACCCTATCGGTCTCGTTCTAGTCAGTATTTTAAGCTTAGGTTCGCGTTTGGTTTTGTTTTCCTAAGGCGGGCAAGAAGAGAACGGTGATGAAATCCAACCCTTATCTTGTATGGGTCAGTCCTTGCCCTTTACTAGGAAATTAAAGCAGCTGATTTTCAATACCTCAACATATATGCATACAAAATCATCCAAAGAAACCCGCCGGGCAGGGATTCGCGGGTGTTATAGAATTCTTACCTCCTGCCTCCAGAGACTGGGGATGAACCGTTGAAGTCGACTCGGCCACGACTCCTATGTCATGTACGAACCCGAGGCCGAGACGATATCGTACCGTCGTCCTTCCTCGTGCGCTTTATATTTAAATAACCCTTCCTTAGGGTTTTAAAAAAAATGTCCAAACGGTCAAAAATAAAGTCCAAAATTAAGAAGTCCAAAAAAAAAATAAAAAATTACAAAGATAATTACCTAATTACAGTTTCTAAAAATAAATAAAAAAAAAAAAAAAATTAATTACACTATATACAAAATTTTCCTCTTCACTCCTTTGGATTTTCTCTCTTCTTTTCTTCTTTCTTTGGCTTCACTTACTTTTCAAAACTTTCTTTTTATATAAGCTCCGCACCAAGTCCGAAAGCAAATAGAAAAACCAAAACGCGTAAAAGGAACAAATAAATAATAAAAAATAAAACCTAAAAACAAATCTATACACAAGTCCGCGTCGGGCGGCGCCAAAAATTGATGGTTATTTTCAATGATGTTGTAAGAAAGTGGTAGTAAGGTTGTCGATTCTCTCCGGACTTGATGGGTTTGATTTTAAGAATTACTAGAAGAAAATACTAAAAAAATATATACAAATATTGTCACAGATGAAGAGATGTCTTTGGGACTCGAGATTCAGCCAAACTCATAATAAGAAGGTTCAAATATTAATTCTTTTAACAATTATCGCAACAAATAAAAACATTGACTCTTATTTTTGCCAAGATAGATTCTCAAAAGATTGGTTGTAAATCCTAAGCATGATGTATCAAAACATTTAAGCTAAGCATACATCATCAAATTAAATGACAAACCAATTAATTCAAATCATATTTCAATTAAAATTAATGCAAAAGTCTTAAAAGAATTAAATAATTTTACCCATGTATGAAATTGATCTTCCTCCGTCGTCCTGTTGATGGGGGTTTAGCTCATCATGTTGGAAACACGCTCAAATGGTGATTTTATTGCTCAAAAATGGTTTACAAATGATGAACAAAGGAGAATAAGATGAAAATCGGGTTTGCAATGATTATAGATGTTGCAAACACGTTATAAAGAATGATAAAGATGAAATGTCCGTTTCTTTTAAGTCTCGCTCTATAAACTATGACCCACGCGTGTGAGTCTTTGTTCTTATTGAAGAACGACTGCCCTGAGAGTCTGTTCTTCACGTTCTCGAGGTTCTTCAGCAGCAGCAATGCATTCTCGCAAATCGATTTTCTAAGCTCTGTGGTCGCTCAAACTATCCCCAAACTCTCCATCCTCTTCTATGAACTCACAAAGACCTTTATAGCCTCTCATGCACGAGTTATCTCCTCCATAACTCCATATATTCTCTTCATTACGGTTTAAAGAAAATATTCGGAATATTTTCTTAACTTTTTAATCTCCTCCGAGCCTTGAATTGCTTAAACACACTCCTACACGCGGGTACATCTTCCGTGAAGTGGCATAACACGGAGGTACACACATAACCTCTCGACCACACACTCGTGAGCTCCGAAAACCCGAGAGACTCTGTTTCCTTCCACACGACTAACCAGCCAAACCGGGATTGATTCCAACGACCCTACCACGCCCGTTAGCTAAATAAAGTCTTCCCATGAATTTTCACCATTAAGTTGCACTTTCTAACCCCTCCAATCATGAACCAAAAATCTGCGCTGTTGAAAAGCTTTCCGCCAATTTTCGTTTTTGAATTTGGAGAAGAAGGTCACCCTTATCCAACAGCTGGGGGTGCGAATATCAATTGGGTGCCCCTTAGTAATTGGGTTACCCTTATCCAATGTGGGAGTCCGAATATCAAATGTCCTCCGGGGTGTTCCGAGCAACTTTTCGAGCCGAATTTTCCAAAAATATTTATTTCCAAAATACCTAAAAATACATAAAAACACAATATTAGTACAAAAATCAAGTTCCAACAATACCAACATCGAGGACAACCGAGACACAAAAATGTGTCTATCAATCAACTATCCCTGGTTGGACTTAACAACTCGAGCCTAACTCCATCTTCCCTGTAGTGTGTGAGCATATATCCTGTGAGAGCTAGTGACATGTGCAACCCTCCACTTCCGAGGTCAGTGCAATTGTCGGCAGTGTTGTGTTGTGCATAAGTCTGTCTTATAAGCTGCCCTGTAATCTGTGCACACATTCAGTTCTTGCTTATCTTATACTCTTGCCAAACAGTGCTGTGAAAAACTGCAAAAATTGTTGAACTTGTTGAGCCATCTGCTTTGTGCAATTGTATGCATACATGTGTGCTTATGTGGTGACTTTGCTTGAACTGTATACTTGCTCACCCCGACTGTCTTGTGCAGCGTAGTGTTACTCGCTAATTTAAACTATGGTGTGTCAGAACTCTTCAACAAAGAATCGCCAAAGATTTACCAAGACTTCAGTGTATTTCAGTTTTTGTATTGGTGTTCATCCTTGTGGTTTTGCTTGTTTGCATTGTCTCGTGCAACACAAACTGGAGGCTAGCCTAGATGCGGCACACATCAAAGCTTTGCACACACTGTAGCCCACATAACCCGGGCTCAAGTGAGTCAACCAAGCCCACATAAACCACACAAATGGGCCGCATAAGTCGAAGCCCACTTACTCGGCCAACCATTCTAGAATTTTCACCATATCAACCCACATACACCGGCTGAACCCTAAACAATCGAGCCCACATATGTTGGGTCAGGCATATAATCAACCCAACTGGCCGCCAAAACCAAAATCCAATCACTCAATCCACTTCACGGGCTACACACTTTGCAACAAACCAAATTCCACATAAACCAAAGCTCCCAACAAAACCAAATTCCACACAACCAAATCCCAAACAAACCAAATTCCCACATAAACCAAAGCCCATTTTCATGTTTCGTACATTATCTTTTGGGTTGACCTCAACTCTTTAGATTTTTAGTAAATTTTTGTATATAATTAAGTAGGACTTGTTAAATTTTTCTTTTCTTGAATCGGTTGAGTCTTCTTGCACATATATTATGCTAACCGATATGATCTCCGTTGAGAATATTGGATTCTAGCCTTGATTAATGAAGCTCAACCTTGCTCCCCGCCGACATCCTAATCTCTTCCCTTTATCCTATCGCATAGTTCTCTCGGTATGTGACTGTTTAAAATTTTTCTATATGTCCACACATTGAGGACAATGTTTGATTTAGGTTTGGGGGTGCATTTGCATTTAGAGTTTTTAGTCTTTTATTTTATCTTTTAATTTTACATTTAGTCTTTTATTTTATTTTATCTTTTAATTTTTCAAAAAAAAAAAAAAAAAAAAAAAAAATCAAAAATTCAAAAAATTTAAAAAAAATTTTCAAAAACTCTTTTTGTAAAAACCTCCAACTTTTAGAGATTTTAGAGTCACTAGCATGCTTCTAGCTATGTTTACATAGAGAATCTGACCGAAACAACAGAAATTGGAAGTACCTAGGAGAACGAATCGGGTTTCTTAGTTGATTAGAGCGTTAAAGTTGGATTTAACCATACCGAGGGCGAATTAGGTGCCGTTTAGATATTCGGTAGTAGAATTGTGATCACCCATAGTGGAGACTACCCATTTTACATCAAGTGAGGCACCAACCTTCAATTTTTGCAACTTTCTTAAAAGCTGGTTAGAGTGTGTGTCACCTACGTAAATTCCGTGGTAGGAATGGTGAGCTACCCAACTTCAGACCATTTTCAGCACTACTTTTGATCTCTTGAGTGCTAGTTTTTGTCAATCATGAGGGTGATTTAAAGATGAAAACTCCTTCTAAATACCGATTAGTAGCTAGCATCACTCTCTCTCTCAATCAAAGAAGACCCATAGAAACACATCATCACAGCAAACGGAGCAAAGACGTATATTGAAAGAAAAATTGATATAGTCCAAGGTTTATGTGCAACAAAGAAAAGAAAATAGGATGAGATTAATAAAATTTATAAAATCAAGACAATACAAGTCATGGGAAAAATTGAGTGATAAAGTCCTTGTCCATGGAGTTAGTTGTGTCATTATTTGTATTTTTATTTTGTAATTAAAAAAAAAAAAAAATATTGTAGTTTATTTTTGCTACCACCATGGTAAAGAGAGTTCAAGAAGAAAATCCAAACAACAAGGAATTTGAGTAGAAAAGTTAAAAATTGTCAAGTTTTTGAAGTTTAGAAGTTCGCCATCAACAATCGAAGACCGAAGATTGAAGACGTTTCTATGGTTTCTGCGAGAGAGTGATATTAATTGCCGATCGGGTGAGAAGGTAGTGAGTACTCCCACCCCTTGCTAATGGTTGATTTCCTTTCTTAGAGATCATCAGAAAAAGATTCTTTTGTCCACATTTCGTGAGCTCCGCATTTTATTTCTAAGGTTATCCTTCTTACCTACAACGTGTGCAGGATTTCTTCTCTTTATTCCCGCCCGCACACATGAGACTCAAAAAGCGATCTTTTTTTGAGTGCAATTATCATAAACCCTAATAGCGAGGCAGAAGTCGAGGCTTATGATCACAATCGAATCCAATTTTTTCATATGGTATGGTTACTTCTCGCAAAGACTTAAGGATGAGAATGCGTTCTTCGATAGTTCTAACTTCGTTACTAGCATGCGTAAACCTATATACTCAGCTTCTAGATGCTTGAGACTCTTTTACACTCGAAGCTTGGAGAAGGTTTTGTGGGTACACCCTTCCGTAAACCCTCACGAGACTACAACTCGTCCACTAGGGACACCTAGGGGTTTAAAGGCTTAGTGCATACGCTAAATGCATTCGAGAGACTCCGCATGTGGGTATAGTTAGATTTCTTATTTTCTGCTTCACTTGAGGACAAGTAAAATTCAGGTTTGGGGTATTTGATGAGTGCCAAATAGGCATATTTATACACCTTTTATTGGCATTTTACTCATCTTTTGCGCTTAGAAATCGATATTATCCCTGCATTCTCGTGTTTTCCTTTGTTTTCAAGAATAAATATTTGTATTAATTAATTTTGTGTTTTTAGGTAGTAAATAAAGCTCCTGAGAAAACCGAGGAGCCCAAAGAGCGAAGAAGTGAGTCGAGCATCTATGGAGCGTAAAGCCAAAGCCTCGCAGACAATGGGCTTGCAACCCAACAAGTAGCAACTCATCTACAAGACATGGGCTTGAGCTAGTCCCGACCCGTGACCCGTGATCCGAGCGACTCTTTGAGACGTTGAGATTTCTCCTCATCCAACGGTCGCGCTTCCACATGCATCGAAGATCGCTGCCCCCGCGCTACACCCGCATCACACCAAAACCGCTACCATCCTCGGCCGCCTCGATCTCCATCACCTCCATCCTACGCTCGCTAGGCCTATCTCATCAATCTTGCTGCATCCGCCCACAACAAAATCCCCATCACCTATACCCCTCGACCAAAACCCTAATCCTAGTTTCATTCTCTTTCTTCCTCTCTTCCTCACCCGACACGTGCGTAGCTCGTTTCCACCACCAACCTTCCCTCGCGCCCACTCCACCGCAACAGCCTCGCCTCACCTCCATCAACAACTCGTCGCCTACACCATCTCTGCCCGCACCACCTCTCTAGAGCTAGTTTTCTCTCCTTAGCTTCTCTCAACCTTGGAAGCTAACCTAGAGAAAACTAGAGCTAGGGTTAGCCAACAACCGATGCATGGCATCTCGAGGCGATTAGACAAGAGGGAGCGCATCGAGTATGGGTGCGATTGCTTTTGGTTTATTTTATCTTTAATTTTTGTTTTGAGAATTAGGGTTAGAAATTTTGAGTTGTGCATGTATAAATATGAGTGATGGGTGTTGATAGAGCACGCCCGGATTAGCCAAGTACCAATTAGGTTTAATTTTCTGCTTTTCATGTTTTAATTTAGTTTAGGGTTTGAGATGAAACCCTAACCCGCAACCGTGTTTTTCATGCTCATGTATTGTTTAATGATTGAATATTTTCTAGATGGAATTAATTTCACACAGATAACACTTGTCTCACAAAGGCATGCCAATGCCATGGATGCACTGTAGTTTGATTCACTCGTGTTATTCTATGTCATAACCCAAGCTTAATGAAATTGTTATGATCCTCGTATTTGGTACTTTAATCGCACAAGCAATACTTTGGAAATACACTTTAGTCAGTAATTAACTGGGCTGCTTTGAGAAACACTTTAGGTTTAAGGCAGACTTGACAACTCGCCTTATCTAGCATAAGAATAAGAACAATGTCATGAGTTGAAAACATAATATAGGTTAGTGGTGGATTTGCAGCCCAAAGATCACTTTTTATCTCATCGTTTACCTTAGCATAGCTTCACTACATTTCAACATCCGCCGTATCGGGCACATTATCATCTGTTGTCACTCATACTCACCGAAATTCGCTAGCTGCTTCAGGATCATAAGAAGCACCGTCTCTCGTGGATCGACCCGCATTTGCTTGCTGCGCCTCCATAGACGCCGTGCACTTGCGTGTATAAACCGTAGGCCATAAAATTCATACACTTTCGAGGCCTACCATATTCCTCACGATGTTGCTCAAGTTTTTGGCTAAGAGAATATTTTCCCGCGACATCAGATATATCTCGTTGAGCAAGTATCAGCCCCTATTTTTTTTTTTTTTTGACGTGAGTGCTATAAAAATGCGTCAAAGGGGGAATTTTCGTAGAAAATGTATCGTTGACTTTATGCTTTCCTTCAAAGTAGTAATTTTTCTCGTTTTGCTTTGTTGTAGTTATCAAAAGCATAAGGAATTTTGTTAAGATGTGTCACCTCGAAAGGCAGCTTTGCCGCCGCATCGAGAAATGTTAACAACTCCAAGCCAAACACAAATGATGAGTTCTTTACGAAATCCGCTACAATTACAAGGACCCATCCCAAATTGCGGGCAACTCCTTTCCGATCGATTCAAAGAATGATGAAGAAGTCCAAATCAGGCCGCCTGTGGCGTATAATGAGGTTTTTTTTCTTCGAAGAAAAGAGTACTGCACTTTCTCCAATTGACTTCAAAACTGGCCATAGTCCATCGCGCTCTTATGATAAGTGGATGAAATTTATGATGAGCCGCGACCACGTAAAGTACAACTTAATTGAGGCGCAAATCATGCATGCCGTCATGGCGTCTCGCGCACTTCAAATCGAAAAACATTGCAAGCTTGATTACTTTCACTCCGCATGGTGTCCCGAAACTCAAACGGCTATATGTGATGGGGTGAGATTACTATTTCTTTGAAAGCGTAGTCGTTTCGTTGAATCTTCTAATAATTGGGAAACTTGATGTTGTCTTGTCTCGAGGAAGAGAAATACACGCCACTTGGTCACAAAAGCAAACAGATATGTTCCGAAAGAATTATGAGGAAAAGTGCTTCTATAATCGCGGGTGTCGTAGTGGTTCCCTGATGGTTTTAGCTCAGTCAAGCGCCGGATGATACACTCCATGTTGCCGCATTTTTAATTTTTGTGACTATCTAGAGATGTTTTGGATGATGGATCTGGCAAGAAGGAGATAAGACGTAAAACTCATCAAATTTGCTATAAACTAGCTTAAAGGCGTTGCTCTTCCCATCGACAAATTTGCTTCTGGCTCTTGTACACTCATCCGGGATCACTTAGAGAAATATACATGTACGTCTCTAATGGGTATATGAAAGTAGACTCGTATATCCACGTCGCCTTTCTTCAAGCATGGTTGTGGGAGCATTTCAAGAATTACGCTCCTAAATCGAGAACCTCATTTCCTGATGCATATGGCGGTCTAGGATACTTTGTTGGTTGGAGAGGCGTCCAAGACCTGGTTCAAAGCTCATTGATTTTCTTGACAACGCACATGCGGTTAACTTTCGTCCTTGGGCTCCAGTCCACACCTCCATAGTTCAACCAGACACTTTTGCTTCCATACCGAAGGTGATATTACGTTCGCCACGGAATATGAGCATTGGAGAAACCGTGTTCTGCGAAGCCGCATACATGGGTAACGTGCCATATCTTTCGAGATCTTGTAGAGTAGTCCCTTACAACATTGACATGGATGCTCGACATATGGGCTTTTATCAAGGAGTCCCATTCTGTCGCGCTCACGATTGTACCTCCAGATGAATCGTTACCCGTTATTCTTGATTACAACGCCTTTTGCACCGGATAAAAAAGTATTCCCTTCTTGCTCTCGTAACGAAAACCCATGACAACTCCCAAATATAACATCTTCCTGGCAAGATGAGTTCCGCCATTCATCGGGGTCAGGCAGATGTTGTGACAAAGCCACGTGGAAAACCTTCTTCATGGCTCGCAAAGCATAAATTGTTGAAACAGCTTCCTTAGGGCAAGCGAAAACCCTCTAGCTTGGATGTGGACAGTCCCCATAAAAAGGAGCAAAGGTTGAAAAATCATGCAGGTGGCTTCCAAACAGATTCGATGGCTCTTGTGACTTTCAGTTCTTCCAACATGCAAGTACGTATGGTTTTCTTACCGCTTTGGTTGATCGCATAAATATTTTGAATTGTCACATCGAAGATTTCTTCCCTTTTTTGACCCTGTGGTCTTAACAAGGTAAACGCTCACCAGCTCGCACCATGGCCGTAAAAAAGGGGCCTCAAGAAAAATCAAGGATACCGAGCCCTTAACAGTAGAAGAGGAAGATGATGAAGAAGAAAGTCTGGTGGATTTGGTGATGATAGGAAACGATTTCGAGCTAGCGACGACAGTCTTCTTCCCCGTCCTGGGCCCACGATGAGTCTATGAGTTTTCCACACTTTCTCTTGGATTATTTATTTATACCGGAATAACTAATTAATTGGTGATATTTACACGAAGAGGTTGTTTCCGAAAATAACTCGAGATGGAGATCCACGATAATGAAGGTGTAACAAGAAACTCCAAATATGGAAACCGTACCCGGTGATCTTGAGATGGAGGTCAGATCATCATGAAGATGTCATTGTATCTCACATGGCGGAAAATGCTGTCGTGACGACGAGTGTAATTGTTCCCAAAGAGTCTTTGTCGCATATTCAACCCGTTGTGTGTCGCCTTCGATCCTCCATTCGAGCCCTTTTGAAGTCAATTGTTGATTGAGGATTCAAGCAAGCCCGGTATACGTAGCTATATACCAAGATACGGAAGAGGTACTGGCACATCGCCACGACTCCGGAAGATTGATAGTCGTTTTGCATTGGTTAAGCGCGCGATGAAACCTTATTTTCAATTCATGACATAAAAGTGCATTTACCGGGATTGCTTCCGGGAGACGTAGTCAAAAGCAGTGTGGAATTCCACGGGATATGCGCGTAAACTTGAGTTTAACGCCTCCCGGCCCGTGAGGGATTTTCTCCGAGATCCAAAGGATGCGGTGCTGAAGCGGCCGATGGTATTTCCGCGGATTTGATTAATTAACCGGGATGCGTAAGTCGAGAAGTTGTCCTGCGAGTCAGTCGGGGCGCATCTCTTCAAAGCACGAAGGACATTTTCCAAGCAAGAACGAGCGTTGCTGTGCACTTTCCCTCGAATACCTTTATTTTCTCTCAACTTCTTCTAAGTTTTTTTTTTGAAATGCAAAAGAAACGTACAGAGTTTATGGTCGGTTTTCGGTTTTTGGATTGATATTAGATGATTGCTTCTTACAAGAGCTTTTTTGGATTATTTTGGAATAATTACCTTGATCAATCAATATGTCAAAATCAGGCGACTAAGTGCAGCAAACTATCTGGGAAATTGCTAACCGTGAATGTTGTGTGAGAAAGGGAAAGATATGAAATCTTGGGATGATTGCTATCGCTTCCATTGTAGATGTGAAACCCAAACAATAGATCGTGTAAACATCGCCCGGAAAAACTTACTCGCTTGTAGCCTTTCACCAAAACTAAATCTTCAGGGAGTAAATCCGAGTCTTATGTGGGACGCCCTCCTCGCGCAAAAAGTCCCCATCATTCTTTATTGTCCGTGAAACATATTCATGTCGATCTCGCTTAGTATGAGAGTCTCTAGTCCCCGCACGTAATTCTCAATCCATCTTTTCTTGGACGACGCGCTTCAAGATTGCATTTACTGGGTAGGATGATGAAATTCGAGAGTTGAATTTGCAAACGTAGACACATTCCCACCAAGGGCCTTAATTGTTTCCGTGGCTATTTCGCGATTTTTTTGGTAATTTCTGTGTGTGTGGTGAGAAACGAATCTAAACCCTAAATAATGTACCCGCACGGATACTTTTTGATTTGAGAGATCAACCGTGCACCCGGCCTAAAAACCAAGAAAAATGGCCTTCCTGTGCTTGCTTCCTGGCCACAAATCAAGGAGAAGCGGTCAACTCAGTGGAGGGAAGCGAAGAGAGAGTGTTTGCACTAAAATCGTTGATCTCCGAAGGTGTGGTTTGTTTTATGACTTGTATCTAGCATCCTAAGAAGGTGAATGGAAAGCTACCAGTGATTTCTAAATACTGTATTGTTTCCGACCAAAACTTGTTGTTTGGTGAAAATAGGTGAAGCCTAATTATACAAGTCAAATTGAAACGTACCCTGGTGTTGATGGGTGAAAATTACTCCTGCCGAATTTGGTAATTTGGGGTGTGATGAGGAATTGAATTTAAACCTACAACAAATGCACTGCGCGGTGAGTTGCTTGTAGATTCGAGAGATCTGACCGTGCAAGTCCGGCCTAAACCAAGAAATGGCCGTTCCGTACTTGTTTCCTGGCCACAGCGAAGGAGACGTGGGGCCGATCTTGTGAGTGGAAGCGAAGAAGGTGTCGAGGATTGTGAAGACGTTGGCTTGCCATATGACTTCAGTGACAGTAAAAGTGAGCGTAGCTCACTAAGAATGTGTGCGAGGCTCGGGATGTCGATTTCTCCTCGTCTTGTTTTCCTTGCTGTTTGAAATAGGGCATAGTAACCTATTTATACAAGTCATTGAGCCTCATTCACGCTTTCGTGGGAAGCGGAGGTAGTGGAATGATGGAGTGGTGGAGTTGTGTGCTCGAGAGCATACGACCGGTCTGTGCCCACTTCGTCGCTTCATCTCTAACCGTCTAGCGACTTCCTAACACGTTTGTACGATGCTGTGCCGCACGTCGCACGCCGTAAACCGCCGAACATCAATACCCTGCAAGATGATCCTCTGGCTTCAGGACATGATTGGATGTCCTGAATGTGGATCGTGGATCCACGGAAGATAGCATGTAATGCGTGAATGGAATAATCACAGAGTTCGTAAAGTCGATACTTGTGCAAGATTGCAGTGTATTTTTAGCGTGGTGTACCGCATCAACGGCATGTTGTGGGTGCTGTGACGTGGCAATGACTCGCCTCACTAACCAAATAACTCCCGACCAGGGCTGTATAAATCTCAAGCCGGGTGGAGGCCTGGACTGGATGAGATGTGATGTTTGAGACACTCATCTCGCGACCGTTGATTGAAATTAGGGGGTTTTTGTGAGAGGCGCGCAAGCATCACTCTTCAGCCTGGGTCAGAACCAAGCATGGGAAGGATTTTGGAGTAAGACCGACCATACATGCGTGCCGATTTTGCGTGACGCGTGTAGGCGTCGTATTCCGTTCCTCACATGAAAGCTGGGACCGGGCCACCCAATTTGACCTAAAGAGGAGTGGTCGAGACCGGGCCTCATGCTGTAATCTCTCGCCGCAAAGGAGCTAGGAAACCGGCGTGATTTGGCATTGGGCACGCGCTAGCGAAGCGGTACTCATCATTGGTTGGTTTTGGTCGATCACACTACCGTGTAGGTGGTGAGGTTGGCGTTCACACCTATACTCATTATCCCATGAAAACGTGATCTAAGCCATTCAAATCATCCGGTGAAGCTGAGTGCTCTAGATCGTTTAGATTTGGAGTGTAACCGCACGAAGCTCAGCGTGCGTTTTGGGTTGGCCGAATGACGTAGCCTCGCCGACTCGCAAGAGGAGGTAGATGCTCCTACGTGGTCACGCCGGGCAGACACCGCCTTGGGCTAATCCAACTCGGACCCTCCATTCGCATCTTGAGAAGATGGACGCGCGTGACGACTTGAAACCCTAATTTTGGCTTTCAAAGCCGCGCGACCATGCTCTTCATGACGGTTTTGTTGTAACCAGCCACGGCCGGCTTCTTACTTGATCGCAAGTGTGTAGGCTGGGCCACATGGTGATCAGGTCGACTATGCTCCGTGGCCCTTTGAGTCTACATTCACACCCTCCATCTATACCCGGAAGATGGATGGTTGAGACTGCTTTCATGCAAGCACAGTGTATGCCGCAAAACCCTAATTTAGGTTTTCCGTCCATGATGCTTGGTATGGACGCTGCTCGGGTAAGCAAAGGCCAATGGTCGACTATGCAGCCTACTGTGTGTATTCCATACCTCGCTTGGGGGTGATGGAACTGGACCAGGGGTCATCCAATCATGCTTGCGAGTCGAGGATCGCGATCGTATCATATCCGCGGTGCTAAGGTCAGGTATTCCATACCTCGGCCAGGGGGTGATGGAATTGACCCGTGGTCATCCAATCATGCTTGTGGAGTTGGATGATCGCGATCGATCACATCCCAGACCATACGCTCAAGTCCTGATGCTCAATCTGGGCTAGTAGCACACCGGTAGGCTCACCTAAGCAGATAACACCGAGAGTGCTCTGCTAGTATAACACACCGAGAATCACTCGCACGGTATTTTCAGACATGGATTCATTATAGTGTTTGAGGTTCGTGGTTAATTGTAAGGGTAACACTCAACATTATGCCACACGATAATGAGCACAGAAATACAACGGTATGAAATTCACACAGAAGGGATTGTTGCCGTACATGCTCCAACCTCGTGAATTTCATGTATTGGGCTGCACGGGGATTGTTGCTGTTGCATACTCCATTCTTGGGCGAATTAAGCGAGGAGTATCCGTCACTTATAAACGGCTTTATCTTTTATAAGATGTCGCCGCATGATTTTTCTCGGTTTTTTACAAATTTAACCTTAAACGAAATCCACCATCAACATTAAGCTTCGCCAAAGACATAATGGTTACATTATCATGGTGTAGGCATGTGACGGTGACATGCATACGTGAGAAAGACAGATAAAAGGAGTTTTTACTGAAGAGTGTTGGCCGAATGCTTCACGCCCGGTGGAATGGCCAGAATATCAAGAGAAACCAAATGTATATCCTTATCGGGATTTACTTTTTGATATAAAGAGTTAAATTTTTCACTTGGCTCTTTCTTCTTTTTTTTGTTAGCCGATGTCAGGATTTCGTGCAATGCCAATAATGCCAGCCAAGCAGACGATGCTGCCGCCGGAAAGCCGTTGCCGTGGCTCGCTCCAGCCTCACTTTTTTTTTTTTTTTTTTTTAGAGGGGAACCCGTTTGTTAGGTAAACACTTTGTGGCATGCTTGTCAGCCATCTGCTTGACAGGGACAGGCTCCCATGGCCAGGATGCGGCGACGGCCCGCGCCGTGCGGTCGAACGCAGAGTCTTATTCATATATTGACTGAAATTGAAATTACGACTTGAGCAGACGAGAATCCTTGAAACAATATTGAGATCGGGAATCCACCGATTAAATTTCAGATACGCATCGAATCGACTGATTTTTGTACCGATTTGAATGGTATTATTCCGTGCCATTAGAGCTTCGGCCGCGGACAGGAAGCGTCGCAGATATATTACTTGCAGTTGTACAGCTCAATGCCTTTTGGTTTGTCATGGCATGAAGAGAACTCCTATCACCATGTCTCGGCACAGTCGCTGTCAGAGTGTCGGTTAGCCAGTGATATGCCGAATATCAATGATGCAGTTGCTCAACAAACATCCTTCTCATAAGATAGTTTAGCTTCGATTCGTAGTGGATCGATCCATTCGCCAGGATTTGTGTTTTGCTCCGCAGTAAAGAATATCCGCTCTCTTCTAATGACTTCAAGATTTGCCATGCCCATCGAGACGATGTTGAAGTGGTCAGCACAAGGTCTGACTGCCGGGGGCTCGGGCTGGTGCTTGCGCCGCACTCAGCTCAGAAAGATTCACCGGCAAAGCTGAGCTCACCTTCATTTTCAAGGGCGATTGTATCACGCCCATATCTGCATGGGGAGAGATGACTATTACTTGAGAGGTAGGTCAAGACACGAATGTCCGCACGGCTCAGCTGACAGTAACAGTAATATCAAAAGCTGCTTTAGAATTCAGATCGACAAAAAGATGTGAGATGCTTATATTTGGTGGGGTTTTGAGTTGTCTTCGCGCAGTCGAAAACGAAGCCTCGCGATTGCCTCGCTCTTTGCTATCCGTATTTGATGATGAGGTCAGAAGAAGACTACGAAGCGCAGCACAGGCGGCGCCACGCCAGTTTGGACGCCGATTTTCACCGGAGCGGCAGGGATACGCACGCTTAACGGTGGAACGCATCGCCATTCTCATGCCAGATGTTTATAGAACATTTGCTCTCATTTTCATTCTTCGCCGTTAATAGATACGGCTGAGACACTGATGGAATAAGAAGCTGCCTTGTCGCGAACTCTGTGGAGATGTTTCGATTTTTCCATAAGTTTACTAAAGATTTGCCGATTCTCGGCAGCCAGGTATCGCACATGAGACTGGGAACATTTACATAAAAGAAGCGCATTCTGAAAGATCCTGCCTTTCTGCTCAACTGGAAGAATCTTCATGACTCCGCATACCATTGACAGGCCAGAGCCGCTTGATCGTGCGTCTCATTAATTGCTTCCTCAAGAGTCTCCACGTCCCTGACGCCAATGTGTTTTGTGACGGTGAGCCTCTTCCTGCCTATTGAAACTCAGACCGATTGTATAAAGAATTTGGGGAAACAAATGTTGATCTTCCGTAAAATTTTCACATGTCAAGATTTGACTCCTGCAATGGCCAGCCTTCCCCGACGCCTGACCTAGCATTTCGGCTGAGTTACTCAGCCCAAAGCGATGAGCTGAGAACTTTCTTGCAGGGAGAGAGACCTGCAGTTGAGGTCGGGCATCTCAATTTTCTAGGAGCAACCCTTCCTCATCGCTCTTCATTCTCCACAGAAGTTCTTTCAAAACGCAATCAGGCACACGCGCTGGGATATCATTAAAAGATCGATTTATGTGTATCGTCAACATGCTCAGAAGTTCAGTGAATGGGACGTTCATGTCGGGCCTTCATATGGTTTCATGCCAGAAGTCGATGCGACTGAAACCGGCAGCACGCTCTTTTCGACAATGACCCGGTTGAGCGCTTTCAGTGACAAATGATGATCGAATACCACCTGCATAGTTTAGTGAACGGTGGTATTTGGCTGCCTGATGATCGCTTCCTTGATACTATCTGATGTGCTCCGATCGTGAAAAAGACTGTGGCCACACATCAGCGTGATACTGCTGCACTGACTTTTTTTGGTCGTCTTCTATCTCAGCCGCGAGCACGGTAAGCGCATAATCTCCACACCGCCAGAGTCGCTCGGTTGGTCAACCGCGCCTGGGGCAGCTTTAGTTTTCATCTGTGGGGATTAGCTGCGCGATCGGGAATGGCTCGGATGGTTACTGGGAGGCCATTCGCAGCTGCCACGCTCGGCTCTTCAGCAGCCTCTCCGAGATTTCGTGAGCCTGCACAGCATGATGCCCGATCGCAGCAGCCGCCGCAGCACTATCGGAGGTTGTCTGCACCGGAGCCGGCAGGCCGCGCTCCAGCGATGACTTCAGCAGGCGATATTGACCCTCTCGAGAGTACTCGTGCTACATCTCTCTTAGATGCCTTTTCAGTGATAGTGATTTTCGCAGTTTGATTTCGGCTCAGTAGTATCACAGATGCTAGAACAACCTGAAGGATACAATGAAATTTGCATCTGGTCACGCATGCGCATGAGCCTCGTAAATGCCAAAGGGAGCACATCGCGGCTGGGATCATCGAAGCTCCTTTTTCATTATTGATATCCTCAAATAATTCTTAACCATCTTCTGTGAAGGCTGAGTAAAACTACTAGTTTTTGAAGCCCTAATTAGCTAAACTGAGTAAGTTTTCAAGAATGTTGCTGGTATCTTTCAACTGAGTTTTTCTGAATATGCAGCTCGGCAGATTGTCGCACATGAACTATAGTATCGACAGCACTGTGTCCATTTCTTCGAAGATTATGACACTTAGACGTCTTCCAAGAAGTTTTCTGATGCCATTGGGAAAGGAAAGGTACCTTTGAGTCCGCAAGGGGCGCAGGGTTATTCTTCCGCGCTTGATGCAAATGCAGGAAGATGAAGTCGATACTACAGCACACGCGGACGCTGCCTAGTGAGATGTGGAAGACGCAATGGTATCGCCGAGCGATCAATAACGTCCCATCCTTCACTGCACAGCCATTTCTCTCAAAGCATTTTCTTCCGCCTGCCGAAGTCTGCTTATCGACTGCTCTAAGAAGAGTTTGGAGATATAAATCCTTCAGCAGGTTCCATAGTTTTGAAGCTCCTTTCTTTATCCGGGCAGACAGGTTTCTGATGTTTTTTCTTCCAGAAATGCTTCAGGAGCTGTTACCGACATAACACTGCCTTTTCTGAGTCTTCTGGGATAACGTGCTTTCTTCTGTTTCACGGTGACTTCGACGATTCAGTCATGCACTGTTGAGGACGCCGCTGTCTCCCATATCATAGCTAATGCTGCCAGACAGTCGGCTATTTGCCAAGACATTTGTAGTTGGCGTCACTCACTGCGGACTCAGGAGCGAGAAGACACGCATTAAACCCACTGTTTTTTGTATTCCATATCAACCTCCATCGCTGCTAATAAATGGGATGGGTGAAAATAATTGTATTTGGGCGTGATGAGAACCTGCCAACAATGTGACTGCTGGTGAGTGCTTCAGATTCGGCACCCGTGTGGGGAAACCGCCAAACCAGCTGGGGTGTCGCCTCTGCACTCAGCCTCATGCCACAGCGAGAGACGGGCTGACGGTGGTGGCGTCACAGATCGAGTGGCCTGTTACTTGCACAAGGTGAGTAGGCTATTTTGCTGTGGGGAGGTTGATCTCTCTCGGCCTCTCATGGTATCCCATTTATACAGTCATTGAGCTCACCACGCTGTGGGAGCGAGGCAAGGGAATGACGGAGTGGTGGAGGTCGCAGGTTTGATCACCACTTTCCGGCCATTTAACCGGCCCATGACTAACACTGCCGCAAGGCCGCACCCACGCCGTAATGGCTGCACACCTCGCATAGCCCTCGGCCAGACATGACTGACACCGAATGTGGACGTGATCCACCTTAAGATGGGCATGGCCGTCGGGATCACAATCGGCTACATCGTAAGTTGATACTTGTGCAAGATCGTGCAGAGCTGGCAGTGGCAGTGAGATCGCCACTAACCCGACTGTGGTTGCAGCCGGTGAGGTGCCGGATGGCGATGCTTGAGACACCAGCCTGGCGATCGCCCAGTGTTTTTGCAGTGTTAAGGCCTGTCGAAATCTCAAGCATGGGAGCGATTCCACAGGCAGGCTGACGGCATGATGGGCCAGATCTCATGAAAAGCCACCACTTGACGCAGCAGGAGTGGTCGAGAGCGGTGTAAACTCTGCCGCAAAGGAGAGTCGGATTCAGACATAGTTTACCAACATTGAAGTATTTGAATTTATCAGAATGGTCATGTGGTAGGGTTGGCACCACACTCATACTGATTATCCCAGAAAACGCGATCTCCGGTGAAACAGCTGGTCGAGAGCCTAGATTTGGGAGCAACCCACAGCCAGCGCGCTTGCCGCCTGGTGGCTGGCTGATCATGCTGGCAGATCGCCTGCTGGGGGTCTCAACCGTGACCTCCAGCCAGGCCGAGAAGACGGATCGCGTGACGCACTGGAAACCCACTGCTGGGAAGCCGCGCGGCCACGCTGCCATGACGGCTTAAAGACAGCCACAGTTGGCTTGATCGATACGGTGTGTAGGCGGCGACATGCTCCGGGGCCCTTTGAGCCTGGCTGATCTACACCTCCACTACGAAGAGAAACACTACGCGCACACATGCCGCAAACCAGCTCGTCCATGCTTGGTATGGACGGTTTCGGCAAGCAAGGCTGGTCGTCGACATGGTCGGCCAGGTCCCATACTGTTGGGGCGAGGCCGTGAATACTCCAGGTCATCACGCAGCTGGGCAGAGTCAGACCATCGCGTCATATCGTGCAGCCAGCTGCTAGTGATGAAGCCACCAGGTCAGCCCAACAGCAAGGTGGATGTATCATACTGGTACGATACAGTTAAACTGGGACAGCTTCAATGCTACACACGGCTAAATGAGTGCCGGCTGCATGGAACATTGGCCCAGAACTGGGCTGCACGGGACAGACACATTATGCTTGAGGCTTCGCGTTGTTTCTCAGAAGGGTGAATACGCTGTTACGCACACTGAGCATGGGTACAGAAATACAAGCTGGTATGAAATACAGTAGTGGATAGCTGCATGTCAATTCCGGGAGGAATTAGTGGATTGTTTGCATACCATTCTTGGTGAATAAGGTGGAAGATTCGCCTGGCTCTATAATCTGCTTTGGTCTTTTTAGTAAGAGTCACGCATGATTGCTACAAATTTGCCCTTAAACGAAAATCCAAGGTTCAGAGCAGTGGGAATCATTGAGTGGTGCAACAACAGTAAAATCGCTGATTACATGATTTAGGAGTGGTCGGTCGCCAGGCCTATGACGAAGGAAACGACCGTTGCCACTGTCTCATTTTCATGACACTTTTAGACGGCTGATTACGCGCAACATAAACCACTGACAGTATCCTGTGCTGAGACACGCTTGATGCTCCTCGGCGGAAACGAAGGCCGTTATGTGGCAAGCCAAAGTCAAGAAACTTGCCATGGCAACAGTGACGCAGCTGCTGTCGTGGCCGCTCTAAAACCGATGCCACAAGTACATCAGCTTGGTGGCGAATTGGACAGCTTAAGACCCGCTGGTGAAGGCAAACATGGCCAATATCTTGTTGTGTAACAGCGGCCCACGCAGTGGCCTAGCACTGCATGGTTCGGCTTGCCGAGTTGTTGGTACCCTGGAGGCTAAGATCGGACATGCAGGCACGGCCATCGATATGGCCGGCATCTGCAGCGGGCGGTGCCACTGGGCAGAAGGGTGCAGAGCCATGAGACGGCTGGGTCGGCGAGTCGCGCATAGCGCATGCCAGTGGTGTGTTGCAGACGGCCACGTGGTTTCAGAAGATGGTCAGCTGCGCTTGAGCTCATGGTCATTGCGGTTGATGCAGATTTGGCGCCGTGGGAGTCTAAGACGGTTACGTTGGCTAATTGCCTACACGCGGCCAGCGCCAGATTACCGCGGCACTGCCGCTGCCATTTTGTCAGCGCCAGATTTTGTGTCGCGGCCAGTTGGTTCAGTCAGCCGCGGTAAGACACGGTAAAACCAGACTTAGTGCAACAATCTCTGCGGTTTGGAAGGGTCGAAACAGGTCTTTAGGTTTGCTGCCAGGTGTAGCCACAAAACCTTACTGCATTCCCAGCTACCCATAGTAGCACTAAAAGAATCTCTGGCTGCTATTACCATTGATTGAGGATATACCAGATGCGGCCTCCACAGCTTCAGCACTCACATACTGTTCATATATAAGTGACAGAGTTCCCATTTCATAGCCACGATGGACATCACATCCGAATCACCAGTTCAGCAGAATATTAATAAGCATTGATTAGAAAAATGCATATGTTTTGATACTCAGAGTATCGTTGTACAAAGCGAAGATCATATCGGGATCGAATATTGGGCCTGACGAGCAGACAATCGGCATATGGGAATTGGTCGATATATCCTCACAATCGGCATATGGTAGTAACAAGACTGACTTTATTGAATTTAACTGCTGGCCTGATGGTCCGGTTTCAATTTTAAGAATTCTTCTTTTCTTCTTCATTTATCATTTTTTTTTTTTTTTTGCATGTAAATCACTCTATGCTCACTTAACAGTAATAACCATTTGTGTGCTCCTGTCTCCAACATTTAGAGAAACACATTTTTAAAAAGAAAACAAAATAAAAATAAATGGGGTGACTAACGAGATATTTACGAAATTATCATGTTATTAACACTGAGCTGTTTATGAATAAATTCTATATATGCTTTCCACAACAGATTAATTCTCGTCTCTGTTAACCAAGAGCTCATTCACTTGTATTGTCGCACAGTATAGATCTCAACTAACAAAAATTTTTCCACCAAATCTCAAATCTAACATTGCACTCAGCTCCAAAAGATAACAGCAGGAGAAATAGCAATACTGAAGGGGGAAGAGTTGAGGAAAGAGATAGCCGCATGAAGAGCACAGGGTTACCTCCTGTCATGCTAAGTTTAAATGCCATCCTGATACAGCACCACTGGTCATATACGAACACTGTGGATCTTCAAATCAATAGTTGTGGAAACACAATCGGCTGTGTTGCACGAACAAATGATCAACTATCCAATATTTAGTTTAAGACTATCATAATTAAGTTTGTTAGTTCAAACTATATAGATGGTCAGTGTACTCTGGGATGATTCTCCGTGGGAGTCGAGACCACCTAGTTAGGCTGGGCTACTTGAGCACAATAACCCCGGAATGTACTGGGACTTCATGTTAATCATGGTCGATTGCAGCTTTGAACATAATGAGGCAAGCGGTCACCCTGGGCACGCAATGATCTCCAATCAGCTTGCTTGTCGGCAGATTGCGGAAAACAAAGCCGGGCCCTGGTATCATCACCTAGTAAACAACTGACGGGTGTCTGGTCATCCCCAATTTCTTTACGAGATACTCTGCAGTTCAGCAGATATTTCAGTCACCTCAGCCTAATTTGCCCAGAAATGACAAGAAAGGCATCGTGCTCCTAAAACACCGTTTCTTCTGTTGTAATCAGAAATATCTCTAAATGCATTCGGACGTTGAGAATGTAGACTTGAGGAGAGGCCATACTTCATGGCACCCGCATTAAATTGAAGACGCATCGCTTCTCGATCGAAGCTGGGATTACATGCAAGCCAGTGGGCTTAAACAGGAGCCAGGTAGATTTCGTAGGTTGAAGCACGCCTAACCTAGCTTTCCATACGCATCAACAGCAGGATAATCTAATATTTGTTCAACATATCAATACATTAATTCAAAGCAATGGGATGTGGAAATGCTTAATGGATCTTAATACATAGCTTATTAATCTACTCAATCCAGTACTTATCATGTTAACACACGCATAAAATACCTATTCTGTAATGTGCTATTTATATTGTACACCACTCAATATCATGAATATAAAAAAAGATAGATTCATGATACATTAATAGCTTTGAGACGCACACGTGAAGGGAAGAAGCACTGGGGTTCACAGGAGCCAAATGATACCGGGTACTCCAGACTACATATTGCTGGCGATAAGTCAGCTTGCCTAATTAAGAACATCTTCTATAAACAGCTCGGGGAGACAGATTTGTCAGCTTGGTTCGGGCTGGGCGGCTGCCTGGTGGTGCTGTCACTGTCCTAGATTTTTGGAAAGTACAGATGGTGGCCTAAGTATGCTCATAATGCCCTAATTTGCGCAACGTTTTTCTACTGCAATATTTTCAAAGGGCGGTATACCTTGAGCTTATACTAGAAATGCGGTAAATGGGCTTAGGGACAGACACACACATACCCCAGTAAGAGTGGAAGCCAGTTGCCCAATTGCCGGTTTATGGTTACTTGGCATCTTCCATTATGTCATTGTTGGATCTGTTCTTTTTTGTTGTAAACAGAGATGTTGGAAAATGGGGTTTCCAGGGGCAAAGACTTCAGAACCGCACTGCATCACTGGCCTGCCCCGCCCATGGCTCTTCTGTGTGGATCTACATTATGTCCACGTTAGGCATGGCTACTTTGACGTCTATGCTTATCATTTCCTATAGCCAGACACACCACTGATTAAATGCTTATCTTCTCTAGACAACTCACCTCTTTCTGTGGCACTCACATCGTAATAACCCTGGCAACTCACACCTCGACTATTTTCTAGTCTTATGCTGCTATTTCAGATTGTAGAATTTGTTCTACGAGCAACTAGTTGCATAGAGATCTCTTTAAACTTAAGATACGTGAGCTCGAAAAGTCGTCTCGGCGATTTCAAGATATCCAAAACATAGGGAGCACAGACATTAACTGACTTTCTCGACTATCTCTTAGATGCACTGCGTTTTTTCCACCCAGATTATAGGCTTATGAGTCAGGTCATGCTCGCTGTCGGCCCAGTGTTATTATGCTACACGCTTGGCCCTCAACACTTCTGCCTTCAAAGCGCTCTACCTACCAAGAGGACTCACTTTGCTTTCTAACCTTGTTAGTAGCATTTCAGCACTGATTCATAGCTCATTTTTCACATATTAACTGCTTCTCTAAGAATTGCCAGGGCTCTCACATTTTCCATCGCTGGGCTTTTTCGCATTCAAAATTCCACATTTGGTCTTCAAATTACTGCCAGAGCAAAGACTCAACCATGGTTGCTGAATATGCCTAAATTTAGCATTCAGTATTCTGTTTTAACTATGGCTAATAATGCCAAGATATTCAGACGAGCACAGGAAACCCTTATCGTAAAAAGGCGGTATTGTTCACAATTTCTGTCATCCATCACACTTTTTGGGAGTGCACAGAATATCCTGCTCAGCATCATCATCTAAGACTTTACCCTTACTCTCTCTAACATGGTAAATGTGGTTTTTATTTCTGAAGCTAGAACCTGCTTCGCTTAAGACTGAAATGTTGGGATTCTTCTGAGAGTAACATAACACAACATCTCACCAAAGATGGCGACAGATTACCAGAAAAACTTGAAAGCAAAGAATTCAGCATCTCCATCACCAACATCACCATCTTCTTCAGATCTTCACAATGAGCCTTCTACTGCATTTTACATTTAACATTATCATGACCAGGTCTCGTCAAGGATTGGTGATTGTGGTCCGCCACTCCCACTGCTCTTGAAATCCCATCACTATGCTATAATCGGGGCAACACTGGTGCCTTATTTAACGGTCAACATCCACGGCCGATCGTATGGCGGAAACAAAACTATCAATACACATCCAGAACTGTTGGACACTTCAGCTACGCAAAGTCAATAAATGTCCAAAATGGAAGCCGGCCACATACAGCCTGCATATAGCGTACTTTACCATACTTGTCTCTGGGGAAGCAGTTCGACAACACATGATCCACATCTCAAAACTTATCATTCAAATTATCATCACTGTAAACAGGCGACAACATCCAGTATGTGAACACTTTCACTGTATTGATATCAATCATCAGTCGCCGCCGACATAAATGAAATGATGCAAGGTAGAACACACGGCATTTGTTTATACTAACATTACTGGCGCATGCGTTGATCGACTAAAATGATACTCGTACTTTATAAATCATGATAAAATGTTATCAGATATACTAACACAACATACTCATATTCAGAAGAAAGGGTCGACAGTTCACACACGTAGCAACAATGTTGGCATAATCACACAACCTATTATCACAGCACATTATGCGGAAGCTTGTAGTGGCTACATCTCAGAAGGCATAAACAGATGCAATCCGAGAGGAACAGGCCATTGCTGTCATCCTTCAGATGAGAAGACACCGCATGGGAGCACATATCGCACATACGGCATAGACCTTCAGCGCATCGGCATCGCTGGGAAACATATTTTCAAAATTACAAATGCATAATACACCAGTATTATCCAAAAAATCGCACAGGTTATCTTCGGCAGTAACCATTCTTCTTCTGCGTTTAATTTTGTTTTGCACTCAACGAGAAAGTCGACGATTCATGACAAGGAAGGCTGGGTCACCGATTAGTTATCAGAGCACTTGATCTCGTGAAAATATAGGAAGGCGGTTCAGCTCTCTAACAGACTTTCGTCACGTTGACTTTCAAAGACGATCGGCACGATAGCTTTTCTATGACGTGACTGTTGATTTTCCGACAAGAAAGAAACTGGGAACTTGACATACCCTCTGCATCATAAGCGCATATTGCAGTCAAGGAGGTCGCAGTAATCGTCTTTATCATCAAAAACAAATAGTTGTAAAGGAAAAAGATAATGCAAACATAACCGATAACAACCACAATCGTGAGGGCCGTCTGCAGATGATGATAACTGTCATTGACAAGAAATGTTTATTAGCCAAACAACCTAAAAGAGCAAAAGAAGAAATAACCATTGCCGCTCGCGTGACGGAGCACCCATACTGCATATCTTCGGCATTTCAACAAATTCCAGAAGGCACAAAGACATAGAAATAGTGAGAATGTGTTTAACTCTGCAGTGGGAGAAAGAAACATACTGTCACATCACTAGTCCAACAGTAAAAATAGACGTGCATTTAATTCGAAGAAAGGAAACAGTTACTTCCATCATACTTGCAGAAACGAAAAGGACCACCAGAGGGTAAGCCATCGCCACTTATAAGAGGTGATCTCATGATTGTGGCAGTAATCACTGGTCCCGTATGCAATCGAACAGACATCCATTACTTGTGGGGACGCGGCAGCGGGAGTAGTCGGGATAGGATGGTCAAGTCTAAAGACAGCGCGAATGAGATCAGAGAGTGGATGTTGTTGTTATCATGGGTGATGCCTAGCGACGATTAGTGTTATCCACAGGCTGTCTCAAAGAAGCGAGCAAACATGATGATGAAAGACGCAGATATCTCGCAGAAGACTCAACCATACACTTAAGGAAAATGAAGACCCACCAGTAAAGACGAGACGACGAAGAAATACCACGCAACACAGTCTGCTGAAATGGATATGTGATGCACATAGAATTTTGCAGAGAGATTTGTAAGAGAGCAGGTAGTTATATCTGTTTGCACTTAATTATCTAAGGTAAACCTTCTCAATACAGATGGTGGCCGTGGACGCGGCTGAACCACGCCATGCCTGCATTGCTCTGTTTGGCCTTGCTCATTCTTACTTTGCTTGAATCTTGAATGCCTATACTTATACACACTCCAGTCAAGTGTAGTCACTGTACGGCCTCCCCTGTGCTTACTAGTGACTACCAGCTTGTGCCAAGGCCATTCAGCAGTGGCCTTTCCTTCTACATACCAGACGTCAGCAACTTGTTTGACATGCAAACAGTCCTCTCTACCTCAAGTCAAAGGACGCACTCTTGGCATCGCAATGGGTGGTGAATCATACCAAGATTGTCTTAGCCAGTCGGGAGTAAACCGGCAAGCCTAGGAGGTCACACTGCATGCCTATTGCCACTGGGTGGTATTGTGCCTTAAGCAGCAAAGATACTCTTTTTTGGCTTAATATGCAGAGTCACCGAATTTCCGTATTTCATGACTCTGATTCTACTGGGCTTTTTGTCGATAAGAGTTGTGTCTACTGTAAAGCAGTTGCTTTGCTTTCTTCAGCCACAACACTTTCTCAAATTTATTGATTTGTTTATATCGAGCCAAAACGCATTTGATGGTCGACACTCTTCACAGTGGTGTCATCAGAACCTTACTCCGAGAAGGCTTCTAACATTTCAGTAAATGCACAGTGACGCATTAGCATTTGTGTCTTGGCTTCATAGCTGATTCACTGATAAGCAGTGAGACATTTAGTTTCAAATCCATGCTAGTATCAAGAGATATTCTTGCGAATTATTTGCTTTCATTTATAGCATAGTGAATCCAAAAGAGTCACACACACACAAAAGAGTTAGACAGCAGCTGAGAAGTCAAAGATCAAGGGAACTGCTCAACTTCTGTGCCTCAGCAAACGACGAAAAAGCACGGAACACTCCGATTGCCAGATGAAGAGTTACGAGACAGCTTCTCCCAGCCACTGACCGACAGTCGATGCGTGCACCTGTCAAGCCTTGTAAGACTCGACAGCTGAGCGCCATTGCTGCGTTGCTCAGATCAGTACGCTTTTTCTTTTCAACACGTTGTTTATCAGTTAGTAAACGAGAAGATATGAAATGCCGGTGACTTCTACAGAGCTGGAGTCGCCATTGCAACATCGCATGGCGAAGAACGCAAATGGCTGGACAACACAGGTTAATGACAGTGAGTTGACCGGGTGATCAAGATCCAGATACGCTGATGGATGGACCGAGAAGAGGAAGCATGGCGCAGTTGCAGCAGCTGGCTCGGAATGATAAATGGCCGAGTTGCAGATGAGTCACCTGGAATAAACTGCCGCTGAGTTTGCCGGTTTGTCGGTCGAGATGAGAGTCTCGATGTCACGGCGATGATTACAATACGACGGTGATGGAGTTATATCAGAAGATGGGACGGAGAGTTCACGCGATGGGCAGTGGCGATCGGTTACTGGCGGTGGCCCTTTCCGCACTCGGTGAAGACGGCTTCCAATAACCCGAGTTGGTTTCTATTTGAAGATAGGGCTGCGCAGGGAGTCAGGTCTGCCGCGTCGCTGAAATGATGAAAGATTTCACCAGGAAAGCCTCTTGACGTTAGTTTTACCACGCAGTAAAGATGATATATACGAATCGAGTTATGTAATCTCAGAAACCTGTTTCAGAAACAGGATATCACTAAGATTGCTTTGACTTTTGTACATTTAAGAGAATATTTTCCATTGCCGAAGATAAACTAGACCATTGGCACGCGGCTGAGATTGCAATTCTGGTCGAAAGCAGCGAGAATAAGAAGAAGAGAAGCTTGATAGTTTGAAGAGCTGTGACCGAGTGGTTTTTTATCGCCGAATTATAAGAAAGACGCTGCTTATAGCTGCCGTGATGAATGGCAGCTTGTCAGACACTTGGAGATAAAAAGCATAAATAGAGCGGGAACACTCACAACTCCAGCTTACATGACCACTCAGATTCTCTGAGTTCTACATCAAAGAAAGAGAGTTAGCTAGGCTTCATTTCTTGTGTAAACTTATTTTGTAACGTATTTCTTCTCATATTCCATATTACGGTTTTAGTAACTCATGTGTAACTACTTATTGATTGAGGATTATTCAATGTGCCTTGTCGTGAAGCTTTATTGTTATATAAATCTATTCATTTATCATTGTCGACAGTCTTTTCTATACTGTGGTTTATGATTTCTTGTGATTGTATGTACACTGATTATTCTACATTGGAGGCTGCTGCATTTTCCACATAAGTGTGGTGGCCGCACCATGCAGGGATTTCGTGAGCATCATGCGTGAAGACAAACACCAGCAGTGGAATCGAGCGCATCGAAGTGAATCGGGCTGATCAATCCTGCTCAAAGCTCTGAAAATGTTTTGGCCAGTTGCTCTGGGCCAGATCACGGCGCCGCTTGATAGAACCGATGGCTGGGCTTGTTATCCTATGATGAGTGATTTTGGGGATAGCGCACAAGAATTTGTTGCCGGGTGATGAATGGTGCCCGCGAAAAGATAGAGCAAGTATGAGAAAGTCAACGCGGACACGGCTGGCGACTCTGACATTTCTTGTTTTATTTGTTATTCTTATTTCACTTAAATCCTCTTGTGCTCTATCACTGGATTTAACCAATAACCTACACAGCTTCTCGTGGGAACGTCACTGTCGTTATACATTTATTTACTAGTGGGAAATATCTGGATACTTGTTGCACCTGGCGGCATTTATGTTGCTAAATGTGAGCCGCTAAGACTGATTTTTGTTATTGCCTTGTTTTGTTTTTTAGATTTTTTTGTTTCTATATTATGTTTTTCTCATTTTATTACAATATAATGGCACAAGTTATCAATCATCAGCACAATTGATTAACCTCATCTCATATACTGTTCACACCATACTTGTCTATGGATACCATATATCAACACCGCAGAGCGACGGAGAGCAACTGAACAGTGGGATGGGAGGATGTTGATCGCTGTTTTCTAAATGTGTATGACTTGGAAATCTACTCCTTATCATAGTTCTTCGTTGTTTATGTTGTTAAGAGATGATAGCTCGGGGGCCTATCGTGACATTTGCTTTAAAACGATAATAATGTAGCCAGCAAATATGATCGCGCAGCCGGTCGTAGTGCTCGAAGAGCTCAACAGTGTAATACAATCCAGTTAACGCCGCCGGGATACATGAGGCCGGATCGGCGACTTCGATGAAGATGAGCAACCTTGAAGCCTGTGGTTTGTAATGTTATTTCAACTCTATCATAATAATATCACTGCCTATTCAAAGGAGAGACGAATATGACATAACCGCAGCCGGTAACGCACGATTGCGCCAGAGATGATTCTCATTTCGGCGACGGCGTTGTCGAAGAGAATAAAACAATTAAGCTGAGTTGAAGACTAGCCAAGGATTGAGATCGATGTCGAGATTTTAATCGGGCTAGCTGCTTGAGTGACCACGGCAGTTTTGTTGTTGCTTGCATCCCTTACGCTTGTCTCAGAAATGAATCTGGGTTTGTGAGAATTATGACGGCACACTGCCAGACCGCACAGAGCCTGCAGACAGCAACAGACAAACATTGTAGCTGATCGCGTGTGTGGGACGCAGATGAACAACCCTTGCGGGTCGCAGCCTCGTCACTTGCGCTTGCTTATCTCACTGCCACGCTCAATTAATTTCGCTTTACACAGGACAATGTGAAGTTTAAGTGTGGGGAGTCTGCTTTTTGCTCTTGAGTCAAAACTTCAGATATATTTGGTCACACTTCCACCAGAGATTTTGTCACTAGCATACTTCTAGGGGTATGTTTACATAGACTGGATCGATCGGTTCGGGAAGTGTTGGTGGACCCATCTCGGATTTCTGCTTGTTAGAGCAAAGAATAATGGATGAACATGCGAAGTGACGCAAATTAGATATTGGGAGCTGTCGATCAATTAAAGGAGACTACCATTCGCCCCAGAAGGTTTCATCAAGCAGAATACTGGAGTTATTTTTGAGTGTGTCACCGCACGTAATCTCCGGTAGAATGTGAGCGCTCCACCTCCCACCATTTTGGCCTGAGTGCTAGAGTGACTGATGAAAATACCTCCTGCCTGGATTTTGTAGCTAGCTAACATTTTCTTTCTCGGCTTACAACAGTCTCAGCAGAAACACATCATCATCACAAGAGCGACATCGTACTATAAGGAAAGCTGAAGACGCTTGAGGTTTACAAGGGAACATTAGATTCAAGTAAAGAAACATATAATGAAAGCATATTCATATATATGTTGGATAATTTTCACATGCATCCGGCTATGAAGACTTGCTTGCAGCTGAACAAAGATGAGAGTTAATGTTTATGATAAAGATAATATGTTTCTGTAGACAGTGGTAGCATTTTATGTTTGTCGTGCATAATGTAGAAGCTGCAATTTTTTGTTAAAATACAAAAAATAAAAAAACAAAAAGATTTGCATTTGTGTTGCCATTTGCCCACATGCCACGTGGAAGAAACCCATGCTTAGCACAAGGTCAAGGAATGTTATAACGAGCAGAACACGTAGCTTAATGTTCAAGCATCAATGCTTGAAGAATGTAAGACGAAGACCAAGAAGACGAAGAAGACGGCGAGACGCTTACTGGATGCCGTGGAGTAGCGGTACGCTGCAAATTCCACGCGGCGCAGGTACTCGGCCGCTTCGCAGATCATCAAAAATACTTATTCCACGACTTGGCCCCGTATTCTAAGGTTCATTCGCAGGTGTAGATTCTTCATTTGCTCGCACACAGCTGTGGTCTATATGCCTTACACTACACCAAATTTCTGACAAGAATAATGATAAACGGGCCAGACCGCCCGGTCAGTAAAGTGGTGTTACATTTTTTGTGGACCATGCTTAGTAATTTGAGTGGTCATTTATTGACAGTGGTAACAAATGTGTCGCTACAAATTTTTGTCATCAAGTGGGTGTATTCACAGCCGTTACACGCATATTAAATACGAGCCGTGCAAAGCTGCTACGGCTTTTTGCACGCCAGGAGCCGGCTAAACAGCCACAAATAAGGCCTTCTATCAGCGCTCATTTGGGTAAGATCACTTCCTAATATCTGCATACCTTTCAATCCGCTCATCAATAAATTATCACCACTATTCATAAGACATTCGATTCATGCCAAAGGAAAACAAATTCTTAAGTACCAAAATCCATGGGAATACATGAAATCTTAGCCATGCCACTTATACTCACTGAGGCTCACCACAGTGTCCTGGTGAAAATTGTGTAGTATACAAGAATATGAACATATTTTTGTACCTACACTCGTTCAGCTACAACATTTTCATCACCTGGTTATTTCGCAGTCACCATACTATTGCAGTACTCAAAAGAAGTGTGGGGTGCATGGAAGACAAACCCATGAAGGCACTGTGCTGGGCATGATAACACAAGGCTGTGGCAATTGGGCCTCCCTAATGTTTGTCGAGTGCCTTGCTCATCCTCGGCTCAACTGGGTCAGCCTTGCTGACAACATACACCCAAGTGATCCGCACTGGCTGGTCTCGACACGCAATTCTTACTTGCCAGACAGGTGGCACGCCTGTAGAGCCACTGCTATACAACGATTCCGCTTTAGCGTTTCGAGGAGCAGCTGCTTGCCGGGCTGATATGCGCCGGAGCCGAGTGCAGTTGCGTTTTTCTTCCAACTACTGTCAAATCAAGATAATTAATTATCACTTATGGTAAAAGTTAATTTAAGTCTAAATGAATACAAATAAAATGTACCAAATGCACGCCTGTTTGACTTCATTGAGCAGCCTTTTATTTAATATCAACATTTCGCCAGCCATCGGGATACGGACGCAAAGAATATCGTGAGCAATATATGCAGTTTCTTTGGCACAGAAAGGTATGGCGTGCCTAGTTGGCTTTTCGCATCACAGGTAACAACACAGATTTGTCTCTGGTAAGATTAAACACTTAAGAAAAATCATAAGATAGAGCGCACTAAAAAGATATTTTTCACAAGTGATGTAACTCAATGCGGAAGCGTTAAGCATAACAAGTTTTCAAAGTCGAATATGGATTCGGAGGAGTATTGTTAGTCTACAAATGATAAGCACAGGCCGATAAATCCATTATCATTGCAAGATCAGGCTTGAGACTTCTCCTGAGTGCATATTTTCCTAACTGTCTTCTTCCATATCTTCTTATTCATGAAATATTGCCATAAAATGTTTTGGTGCTTTTCGTTTCTAGTCACTAAATAGAGCTAACATACGATTTATGTCTGTTGTTTCACGGCTTAGTTCCACTATAAAGCTCATTTTTATCATCAAACACTACCGGCACATCAAACTCAGAATATTTATGAAGATCATGCCTGTATTGTTCAGCTACCTTCTGCCAGCCACACATTCGACCTGTTCTGCTGAACCCAACTATAGCTACCACAACTGTGGAAGTGCTATGGATTTCTTGGGTTTTCTACAAAGAAGGTTTAGTTCTGGATGTGGTAATTTTTTGCCGATATAAGAGAGGTCAAGACTGGATTTGATAGCTGAATATGTAAGAGCAGGTCTTTCCATAAATATTCCCGAGTTTGATGTGCAATATGTAGGTGTTTGATGTTGTAAAATGAGAGCTTTGTAAGTGGAACTAACATAGAAGTAACCCGATTCAGTGAGAGCCCAATGAAGAGTACTATCATCAGTATGTTGAAATACCCAATTTGAGTGATTTGTAGAATTTGAGAAGAGCCAAAACATTTTTGTAGCTTGGCTATTTTCATGAATAAAATGCGATAGAGGCAATTGCAGAGGGAAGACAGTTAGGAGGTAACTAAATAGAGAAGTCATAAGCCATTGATGCTGCCAAGTATTAATGGATTTACCATTCAAGCACGTTCCATATGTTATATTGCTTATCAATTTGTAGACCTTGTAATACTCCTCCGCATCCATGTACCATGGCCTCGAAAAATTCTCTAAGCGGTCTTTTGTTGTAAAATATCTTGCTCTGCATTGAGTTTTGTCAACGAGTCTCAGTTAGCTGGATAACATGGCGCGTAGTGAAGCCGGCTGAATTGGATTGCATCTAAATGGAGTTGACCTCCCTATTTGGTTTTGTTATTGACCTTGCGGCTTATGTTTTTATGTGTGATTTTGAGTACTTTGACTCGTATATATATTGCATGAGCATTCGGTGAAAAGTTTTGCTTTTTCTTGATATCTTAATGACATGCAAAGATTTAGGATCCTTACTCGCGTATGAGTATAAATTTACAAAATCTAAGAACGATTGAGTCGGTAAGGTCGCATTGCAATTAGTTAGAATACTCCTATTCACACAGCTTTTCTTGTTGGCATCATAATAATAGACAAGGTCATACGACACAACATTTGATTTACATGGAGTTATACTTTTATGAGATTTTTAATTGTAATTAGTTTTTATGGAATATGAAACATCAAGAAAAAAAAAAAAAAAAAAACTAGCAAAATAAAACAAATATTATGAATACAAAAGTAGTAAATTAGAATCCAAAAAACTTTTACATGCTCTTAAAATCTTTCTACCTTTCTTATTCTTATTCTTAGATCTTGCACCACCACCACCACCACCCCGCATACTCTTATTATCATCATTATTATTAGTAGGTGAACCAAATGGATCATCGTATCGATCATGAATTCTTTGAATACCCTTCGACATCTGCAGATCTTCTCATTGAAAATGCCCTTACAACTGCAGCTTGTAATGCTTTATTCTGATTCTGATTCTCAGCTCTAAATTTCTGTGAAGATGGTGTTGATGAAACTGAACAATTACTGGTTAATATCACACCTATACCAAATTTGCAGTGGGTTACAACTTCGTTATGTTCTTACCACGTGGATCTCGATTTGTTGCAGAGGCCCGAGAGGGAATTCTCCAACCGGTACTTTATCTCCTAATATGTGTAATTGACCTGGTCTCCGGGTATTTGTAAGTATCCTGGATTTAAGGTACCGCTTTCTTAATACTATGATTTTTCTTAAGTGTTTCTAATCTTCTCAAAGTTTTCATCTATTAATTTGTGTTGTTTATACATTTGTGATGCGGAAAAGCCAAACACCTAAGACTTCACCATATGAATACACTCGGTGCCACAAGAACCGCATATGTTGCTCCCGATCATCAGTCGTTTTTTAACTCCTTTGGGCCCAAAGATCCCATTTTCGATGGCCTACAACGGAGAATGTTGATGTGTTAGAAATAAAGCCGCTCCAATGAAGTCAAACCCCATTGGAGCCGCCGCGATTTTGATGAGGTAGCCTTTTACATTTTATTTGTATTTGTTTAGACTTAAATTAACTTACCATAGAGTGATAATTAATTATCTTTGTTGGTTGCAGGATGAGAAGTGAACTTGAGTAGTTGGAAGGAGAAGAGTTAGAGGAAAAACTTCTACAACTCCGCAACACAAACTCTTGCGGCCCAACATATGTACTGCAAGAAGGATACCGATACAACCCGCTCCCGTAAGAACAAACCGAGGCGGATGCGTTGGCTGCACTAGAGGAGAGATGGCTCTCTCGAATGTACTTACCTCAATCCGGCTTAAGTTAAAATTGCGTAATCGAGATTCGATCTGTTAGTGCGAAAGATCCTTGTATTATGTTGTCAACAAGTATTAGTTAATTTCAGGGATTGAATTAGACTTATCGACAAACATTTAGGAATTTAATTGCCACACGAGCCTTGTGTTGTTATCATGCCTTTAATTCTCGTCATTGCCTTGTATTCCATGGGTTTTGTCCTTCCATCATGCACATTTACACTTCTTTGAATACTTTCTAATGTAAGCTATGGTTGTTTGCAGGAAGTAATTAGGTGTGGAAGTGTTCGCACCAAGTGTTGAGCTGCGATTATAGGTATATAGTTTTCTTAGGTACAAAATATGTTCATGGTCTTTGTACTACAGATTTTGTATTCACTTAGGACATATGAATGAACTTATAGTGATATAAGTGAACATGAACCGAACTTAGGAAGTTTCTACGTATTCCCATGGATTTTTTTGGTACTTAAAGAATTTGTTTTCCTTTTTGGTATGAATCGAATGAGTAATGATATGAATGAGTGTTGATGTGAATTTATATGATGAACGGATTGAAAGGTGTATGCGGATATTTAGAATTCCGTCTTACTTCCGTGAAAAATGAACCAACGTCCGCCTTGACCTGGTCAATGTTGACTGGCGTTTTTTTTGTCACATTAAAAATTCGTGAGCAGGCCGCAAGTCATTTGACCGCCACGTAGTAACGGCTCCTGCATGTTACTAATGTGCCACGAGTAACGGCTCGTGGATGTTACGACCACGTTGTTACAAAAAAATTTGTAACGGCCCCGAGCCGTTACCACGGTGTCAAACCGTGAATTCGACCTCGGCTGTTACATTAGAGCCAAGTCCATAACCAAAATTCGAACGGCCCCATTGCTGCATAAAAAAATGTAACACCCACTTTTGCAACGAGTGCAAGAGCCGTTACAACCCGTTTTAGTAACGACTCTATTCTGTTGCGAATCCGAAAATTTGGTGTAGTGTAAGACGGCTTATTTATGGGTCTCACATGTGTGCAGGTAGGAATGAAGAGAGAATCCTACACACGCCAGATGGTGGAAGGAAAGCTTCCGAATAATTTCGAGACTCCACAAAATCGTGGAAAATAAAGATATTTTTCCGATGATCTCTACGAAAAGGAAATCAACCATTATAGCAAGGATGAGAGTACTTACCACCTTCACATCCGATTGCAATGATGAAAGCACCACTCTCACAAAGATCCAATAGAAACGTCTTCCTTTGGCTCGTCTTCTTCATCTTCTTGGTCTTCGTCTTCGGTCTTCAACTGTTGATGATAAACTCTTGAACTTCGTAGAACTCTGACAATTTATAACTCATTCTCTTCAATTTCCTTATTGCTTGATACTTCCTTATAGATTTTTCTTCCACATGGCCTTATTGAACAAATAACAACCTAAATGCAAATCTTTTTGTTTTTTTTTATTTTGTATTTTTCTCTTTTTTGTATTTTTTTTTCTTTCTGACAAAAAGATTGCAACTACAAAAATAATAACGAAATTAAAATAACATGGCCATGAAAGAAGTACTTTACCACTTTGATCTTCACAACTTGTATTGTCTTTGTATCATAAACTTCAATAACTCTCATCTTTTGATTTTCTTCGCTCTTGTAAATAAGTCTTCATACTTGGATATAGAATTCCGCTCCTTATGTGTAAGTCTCCAACATGTATATATGAAAATATGCTCATTGTATGTTGCTTACTTGATATGAAATTTGCTCTTCCTTGTATTGTTGCTTGTAAACCTCAAACGTCTTCAACTTTCCTTGTAGATTTTGATGTCGCTCCACTTGTTGATGATGATGGTGTTTCTATGGATCCTGTTGAAAGTAGAGAGAATGGTGCTAACTGCAAATCAAAACTACAAGAAGGTGGTTTTCATCTATAGACGCCACCCTCATGATTGACAAAATTAGCACTCAAGAGATCAAAAATAGTGCTTCTATTAGTGGGAGGTTGGTAGCTCACCATTCTACCCTAATTAACGTGATTTATGACACACACTCAAAAGAAAGCTCTTTAGTCACTACAAAGAAATTTGGTCCGTGCCCTCGTTGATTTTGAAAATAGGTAGTCTCCACTAATGATTGATCAGCAAACTCTAATAATGCATTTCTCCTCGCCTCCTAATTTTGCATCACCGCATGATTAAATCCATTATTTAACACTCTAACAAGCAAGAATCCGAATGTAGTTCCCTAACACTTCCAAGTTCGGTTATGTCTCACGAATCTCTATGTAAACATACCTAGAAGTATGCTAGTGACTCTAAAATCTCTACAAGTTGGAGGTCTTATTCAAATATATACAAAAAAAGTTTTGACTCAAAAAGGCAAAAACTTTATATGCAAAAGACTCCCCACACTTAAACTTCACATTGTCCTCAATGTAAAATCAAAATTCGAATTCGACGTAACACAGAGCAAAACGCAAAACTGTACAAATTGGTAAGGAATTTGGAAAAACTCCATTTCACAAAAGTTGTTCATCTACGTGTTTTCTACACACTGTCAAAAGGGCACAATGTTTCGATACCAGTAGGACGGTTATGGTCTCCTGGATCGAACTACGCCAGAATCTGAATTTTTCGGACGGAAATGTATTCGCTATAATTCTCTTTCTAAGATAGATTCCGGATCAATGAAATTAAACATGGGGATGCAAATATGATATGAAAACAATAAAAACAAAAATAAAAGGGTTTAAGATACAAAACCTATGGGTTGCCTCCCATTAAGCGCTTGGTTTAAAGTCGTCGCCCCACTTCTCTTGTTATCGTCCATATACCAACAATCTGAAAATCGGTAGTCCTTACTTAAAACACCGCAATTCTAATAACAACTTCACACAATTATTAGCATAACATATGAATAATGAAATTGTTATAACTTTTTAAAGCTTCCCCCCACACTTAGTCCTTTCTACACTGAAAATGGATAAAGAACATAAAATAAGGGAACTTTTTGGTTCTTCTTGTTGAACTCCGCATTGTGCTAGAATCAAACATATCAAGTGGTAGATAATTAGAAGTAAAATAATCCTTAATAATTTTGGAAGCACATATACTCAATCCTAAGTGATGTTGATCAAAAGATTTAGAAATATGCAAAGGATTAGACAAACCTTCCACAATCTCTTGTATTAAAGGATCCTCATCATTCTTAAATAATTGCAATGAATTATTTACCTCGCTTGTATCGTGGTCCTCTATCAAACTATTTAGCCAATCTTCAAGGGGCCGCTTCCAATTAAAATCTCAAAGATCATTATAATCCTTGGCTAGCTCAATTGGGTCTTCCACAACTTCAACCAATTTGATTTTATTCTCAATCTCTATCTCTTCAACAACCTCGTCATCAGAATCAGAATCATCTCCTAGAAAGTCCATTTCATTGGTGCAAATCCTAAAATCATTGTTTGAGTACGTTACACCATTTATAACAACAGTTATGTCATATTCATTCTCCTCCTTTTGAATAGACGAGTGATCGTTATTATGATCCTGAGTTGAAATAACATTACCATTATTGCAAGGATTTTCCAAAGGTTGCTCATCTTCATGTAGTCTCGTCAACCTCATAATCTTCAATATCCCAACGACGTTGAAGTTCCGTCAGATACCTTGTTAATTTCTTCGAGAGTCTTTTTTCGATGCTCTAACCTTTCTTCTAACCGATCATATTTCTTTGAAAGTTTTCTCGATATTAATACGTTTTCCGCCATTATTCACGATGGAATTTTCGTGCCCCGTATCTCTTCTTTTGACATAAATGACGAAAGAACATGATAAAGAGGAGTAGGTCTTTCCAAACTCTCCGTCATCCGCACATTACTAGAAAACAACCGATCGTAAGCATAACTATCCTCCCATCCCTTTGATTGTTCACTACATACCCGTCATAAGGTTGTTGATATGTATGAGAGTATCCATAAGGTTCTCAGAGGGTATGGTTGGTAGTTGTTATATGAATGAGGTTGAAATCCAAATTGATTACCACAATAATATGATGATTGGTCTTGTGCCGTACATGTTATGTCCGTAAGGAAACATGACGACTCACAAGAACAAAAGAAAAAAATCTAAAAACAAAAACAAGCTAAACAAATAACAAATCAATTAGCAACCGCTCCCCAGCTTGCGCCAAAATTTGATGCGTGTCGTAAGTCAACAAATTAATCAAGATATTTCCCACTAATTAAATAAATAATATAGCAAAAGAGTAAGGAACGTTCCCACAGAGAGCTGTGTAATTGATAGGTTATTTAGTTCATCAAATAAGATAAAACACAAAGGGGGATTGTTTTAAAGTGAAATAAAAAGAATAACAAATAAAACAAAGAGATGATCAAGGAGTCCTTCGCCGTTACCAAACGTTGACTCTCATAGCATACTTATCTATCTTTCGCCAGAACCATTCATCACCAACCGTAGGATTGCAGGTACGCTTAGCTATCCCCAAAACTCCTCATATCACTGGACAATGTGTACGCTTAGCCATCGGATTCTATCCAACCGAGCCGCCTGAGGTACGCTTACAAGGTGTAACTCAACCGAACGCTAGGCTTTGTGAATTTAGGTTTGATCCCACAGCTTAAACTCAAGACGCCCGGTTCACTTATCGGGGTGTTGTCTTCACACATGATTGCTTCACGTAATCCTCCGCATGGTCTCACGTTCTCTACTTGTGTAGGAGATGCACGACAATTACGGATCGCTCCAACTCTCTACTAGCAATAGAATGATCAATAGAATAATCCAATTGTACACTTGAACAATCTAAATCAATCATAAACCCTAATTATAGAAAAGACAATCGATGAGATGATAAAACTGAATAGATTTATATAACTAATAAAGCTTCACGTTAGGAACATTGAATTCATCCTCAATCAATAGAAATTAGTTACACATGAGTTTACTAAAACCCATGAAAAATATATGGAATATGAGAAGAAAATACGTTACAAAATACCAAGGTTTCCCCTAAAGGGGTAAACCCTAATTCCTTGCTCCTAGCTTCTTCTCTTTTTGATGTAGAACACCTCTTTTCTCTTTCAGAATTCCATTCGAACAGGTTGCGTGTATGAACTCTGTTGAGGAACTCCTCCCTAGGTGTTTCCGCGCCCTATTTATATACTTTTACTCCTCCAAATTCGAATCCGATAAACACCCATTCATCCCCGGCCGACCTAAACACATAAACGCGTCTTGAATCTCCACCATTCATCTTATAATTGACGGTAGAAAGGCACCACTCAGTGCCTATTTTTCAGCTCTTCAAACCTATCAAAACTTCTCTTCTTCTTGATTCTCGCACAAGTTTCTGACTCCCAAGGATTACCCAATCTCTACAAACCGCGTACCAATGATTCTAGTTTATCTTCGACGCGAAATATTCTCTTAAATCTTCTACAAAGTCCACAACAATCACGCAAAGAACTAAGTTCTTTATCCTCGTTTCTGCAGATAAAAGCAGTTCCAGAGTTACACTTAACTCGATTCCGGCTCAAACTATCATCACTGCCCAAAGGGGAGTAATCAAAACTAACCCATCAGGTAGGAACTCACAATTGAAATCTTCATCCAACTCCGAACTCATGACAATGCACAACGAACCCAACTCCAACGTTCGCCAAAGCACCTCTTCCAATGCCAAACCAACTCGAGTTCCGCTGAAGCCATCTTCACCATTACCGGAAAGAACCACCACTCGAGAAACAACCAAACCCACCACCACTAATCTTCATATCCCATGAAACTCTCCTCCATCCATCGAGCTTCTTCCTGAGTCTTCTCAATATAACTCCATCTCGTCAGCCAATCCACTAAATCATCACCGCAGCATCAGAGACTCTCATCTCGGTTCAGCCAACTCCATTGTCGACTCCAATGGCAGCAAGGATTTATTCCATGTTGTCCTCCGTCTTCATCTCAATTCTCTGCAAACTCGAGCTCCATTTCTTCCATTCGAACCCAAAGAAAAACCCACGAACCGTATTATCTCCCAAACTCCAATCCATACTTCCATCTTCTCGGTCCAACCATCATTGAAGTAGCGAGCGTATATATTCCGATCTTCAAACACGCGCTCAACTCCTTCCCGCCACCGAGTTCATTAACCTAATGATCTTCCCGAGCTCCATTATCATTCGCCGCATTCTTCGACAACCCATCATCATATTTCGATCACTAGCAAGTGAGCTCATCCTCCTTGCTCACCGCCAAGCCTCCGGCTCCTTTCCCGAGTTCCATCGTCTCTTGTTCATCGCCATCAATGGCGAATATCACACTCCATGCAACCACCGAGAATCGCCAGCCGGTTTCATCTTCTCTGTCGCCGGTCGTGAAACGTGTTGAAGAAGAAGGTGGTGTGCCCTGATCAAACCCTACAGTGCCTTTAACAATAGTTTCAACCGGGGGCCTTACAAGACTCACAATTCGCTTTTCTCGCATCATTCTTTTTGAATCGTTCAGGGTGGGAACCGACAAGATCAACTTCTCGTCTCGCCAATAACTTCTTCATACAACGTCGGAATGATTCCATTCTTTCATCGTTTGCTTCGTATTTTCATCCTCTTCAAGGTGATAGCAAGAACTCCTAGAGTTGAACGAGTTCCACTTGGTCTTTGACCCTTCTCCGCTTGCGGCTAACTTCTTTTATTGCACAAATATGTGCCAATTCACTTCTTTTGGATGATTCACCTAGCAGAACATAAACAAGAGAAAACAAGAATAATATACAATAATTCGCAAGAATATATAGCAATTACTAGCATGGATTTGACACAAAATATATGCAAAATATGCACTTAACATCGGTGAGCTCTCACTTGAACCCATGAAAGAAAAAGCCAAGACACCAAAATCATACTCATGAGCCACACACTTATCCAGATACTTATTGCATTTACCTCGAAATAGTTTGAGAAATAGCTTCTCCGGGGAGTAAGGTTCTAGTGACACCACCCGTGAAAGGTGAAGCTCCAGTTACATCTAAGTACGTTTTGGCCATTTTCCAAATTATAAACAAGAATGATGTCGGGTCTTAGGGTATTTACCTGTGTCAGACAAGAAGCCCAAAGCAACTTCTTTTCTAGTGGGCACACTAACCTTATAACATATATCAGTAAAAACATCCTGAATCAAGTCATGTCTGAATTTCCGACCCACGTAAGCATGATCACCAAAAGGTATTCATCTATATGCTGCAACTAAGGTACAAACTACCCTTAGTGAAAATAGGTATACCAAGTCTATAACTGACCCCACTCCTAAATTGCTTCGGACTAAGTCTCTGATTAAGCTCAAAAATGGCTAAGGCAAACATGTAATCTTGAGCATGATTCACCCTATTGCAATGCCAAAAAATTGCATCACATTTTGACATTTGAAAGGTAGAGAGGACTTGTTTCTTTATAGCCTCAAAATAAGTTACTGACAGGGAAGGCAGTATCCTCGAGGAAGTATGTAGAAGGAAAACCACATACCTGAATGAAAGACCGTAACACAAGCTGGTAGGAGTCACTAGTAACTTTAGGGGAGACGCCGTTGTAGTTGCACCTTTTCTGGTGACTACACCCAATAGATCTAATGACTATAAAACTATAAACATTCAAGATTCAAGCTAAAGTAAGATGAACAAGACTTAAAAGTAAAGAACAATACAAGCATGTAACGTGGTTCAACCATGTTGGCCTACATCCACGGCGAAACAAACCATCTCTTTATTATGAAGGTTTTACCCTTAGATGAATTAAAAATATCGCTTAGATTTTCTCTCTTCCTCTTCTAAATCTCTCTCTAAAATTCTATGTAGAAACACCATCTAAAATTACATATCCATTTCCTTCTACATGGACTGGTATTTATAGGAAAATTGGACTTGTGGGGGTGCAACCCGATGTAGCTCGGATGGTGACACTTTCGTACATCTCATCTTTACTCGGACTGGTCTTCTATAGTTTTCCTTAAAGATGTCTCGTTCGAGTCTTCTCTCCGAGATATCTCGTCTTTTTCATACATCATGTTTCTCCTTCTTTTGAGACATCGCACTACACCTTATTCGGATAACACTAATCGTCCTTCGTCCGAGTATCTTACATGATGTACTCTTGTTACATCTGTGTCACACCTCCTCTGATCCTTCATTAAATGTTTAGCTATCTTTTTAGACTTGACCATCTAAGTGATCCGACTACTCCATACACGCGTCACACATGTGGCTAAGTAGTAGATATCTCGATTCAGTTGCATATATCCTTTCAGGGCATAATTCAGTGTATTACTTTCACCTTCTAATCATGAGATCACCTCTTATGATGCTTCCACGTGGCGATGGGTTATTTTACCCTCACAATTTGGTCCTTTTCGTTTCATCTTACCAAGGGTATGATGGAAAGAAAACGTATGACTGTTTCATCTTTTCTTGCCATGTCCCGAGATTTCCGCCACGTCGCCGTCTTTAATGTATTTTTACCTGTTGGACTAGAGGCACATGTTCATTGTCCAAAGGTCTATATTGACAGAGAGTCATGTTTTATTTTCTTCTCCCACTTTGCAGAGTTCAGAACTTTTTGTTCTCTTTCTTCTATGTCTTTTCTTGTTCCTTCTTAACTTCTTAGATTTTATTAAAGTCTCCAAGATGTCTGGTATAAATTCTCCATCACGCAGACGATAATAGTTATTTCTCCTTCTTTGCTCTTTTTAAGGTTGTTTGGTACATTAATGGCGTCCTTATGATCACTTCTCTTGATATTTTATCGTCATGGTTTCGTTATCATCATCTCTGGATAGCCCATTTTTCCTCAATTATTGGTTGTTATCAGTTTATGTTTCTGATATCTTTTTTCCTTTACAACTATTTGGTTTTTTCAGTGATAAGAGACCAGTTACTACTCTTTCCGGTACCGATCTTCCTTCCGGTATGTCTAATATCGCTTACTTGGAGAATCTGGAGATTAAACATCGTCTAAAAAAGTTCCAAGTTTCTTTTGCTAGTCCGGAGGGTCAAGCCAGAATTCTGATCATAGAAAATATCGTGCAGTCGTGCGACCCGAACGAGATCAACGTGACTGAAGGTCTGTTAGAGGCTGAACTTCGCCTTCCTCTATATTTTCCCTTGGATCCGTTCCAGTACGAGGTGCTTTGTCGATTTGACCCTCAACGAGGCATACTTCAGCCCAATGGAAATTTCTATCGGATCGTCCGATAATGCTCTCGTTGAAGTCTGGGTAAGGTTACCGAGCACGAGAAGAATGAGTTTGTCCCTGCTCAGAAAGATCTTTATATTGTTGATTTTTTTTTTGGATAACTACTGGTGTCAGCAGCTAAAGAATTTTAATGGTTTTGAAGTATGACTCTAACGATCTCGATGCGCTTTGAGGGGTCCCATGCTCATGTCCGATGTGGATACTCCCCATGCTAGTAATTATACTCTTCGTAGGATAAACGATTCGAAGTGGCCTTTGGTTCCTCTTCGGATTGTGGGTCCCTACATTTATGGCTGAGACGATGTAGATAGTATTCTTTCTGGGTTTCCCGATATGTATAACCATTTGGCGCCTTATAGGCCATGGGAACTAAAGTGGTTTGCTCCTACTGGTTGTATGCGTCATGTGAGGACTATTCGATCTGCTGAGTATGCTAAGGTAGAATATATTATTTTATTATGTTAAGGTATATATACAATGCCCCAGTTTTATCATGATTTATAAAGTCTGATATCATTTAGTCGATCCAACGGCCAGGATCGCTTAAGATCTTGAGATGGTATCATCCCTTAGTAATGTTAGTATCAGCCTTTATAAATCGTGTGTTTTATACCTTGCATCAGATTTCATTTATGTGCAGCGAGGGAGGCTTGATGATGGTTCTGGTCCATCAAATGCTAGTGGGGGATGTTCCCGAACATGCTTTGGATGTTGATATGCCTATCATTTTTGGTGATGATGAGGTTGGATGATAAGTTTTTTGAGGATGTGGATCATGTGTTGTTACAGGAGCCAGACCTTTTCCCAAGTGGGGGCAAATTCATATGGTAAAAGTCTGTATATACTAGCTGGTATGTGGCCGAAGGCCGCCCGATTTTTTTTGGACATTTTATTGACTTTTTAATATTAGCTAAGTGAAAATCAAATCATAAAAAATTTGGATTTAAATTAGATATTGTAATTCAGATAGTTTTTTTTTTTGTTTTCACGTCATACATCTGATGCATTTGTATTAATTTTACATGGATGTTATAATTTTGACCCATTAAAAATAAAATTTCAATTTTATCAAGTATATTTGCCCCCACAAGACATGTAAATTACAAAAATTATAAGCATATAGTGATGGGATTTCAAAAACAAGTGGGGTCGGCGGACCCCATTTGTCCTTACATCCCTCCGTCCTTGACAGGAGCCCTTAATTTCCTTCTCGGAATGAGGAGACCAATCCGATGTTGGAAGTGTAGATGCACCATGAGAGTAATTTCGCTGATAAGGGTCCTCCCTCCGTCATGGGAGAGAGAGATGGTGGTGTTGGTGGTCAAGTTACTAGAGGCGATGGAGTGCCTAATTCTTTTGCTAGTGGTTTTCCAAGTTTTTCTATTGTTCATTCTATTCCATCTGTCACCATCTTTGGTGGAGGTGCTAGTGTTGTTATGTTACTCTCCGAGGAGTACTCCAAGCTGAGCGAGGAGGAACATGCTCGGATCTTAAACTGAAACATGGGACCTTACAAATGCTCCAAATCTTTTTAGGGAAAGAAAATAAAAACCCATATTACCATGTTAGGGATTTTGAAGAAATTTGTAGTACCATAAGAATTAAAGTCTTAGATGATGATGCTTTGAAACTTAGGATATTCCTATTTTCCCTAAAAGATAAAGCTAAGTCGTGGCTCTATAGTTTGACTTCCGAGTCAATTGAGACATATGAACAACTTACATCTGCCTTTTTCAATAAGTTTTCCCTGGGCAAAAAACATCGTCTATTAGACGCAAATATGCACATCGTCTATTAGCCCAATGTCCTCATCATGGTTTAAAAAATTTAGGCTACTTCAGATCCTTTAAGAGGGTTTAGATTATTCCACAACAACCATGGTTGAGTCTTTATGCACTGGTGGGTTTGAAAACCAAAATGTTGATGCGGCGATGGAATTTTTGAATGAAATCGCCGAAAAAACCCAGCAATGGGAAAATAGTAAGGAACCACAGAAAACAATTCTTCTAGGCAGAGGAAACGTTAATATGGTAAAATGAGGCTATGAATCAGACGGCAAAATTGTTGCTATAGCAAAAAGGTTAGAAGCTTTAAAAGTGAGTCATACTAGTGGTAGATTAGAGCCTTTTTGGGAATGCCAGAATATTGAAGACCAAGCCAATGCTCTTTATAATAACACTAGATTCGATAACCGTCAGAAATTTGACCCATATTCATAAACCTATAATCCTGGTTGGAGAAACCATCCGAACCTTTCTTGGTCTAAGGGATAGAGTCAAGGTCAGTTTAGTAATTCTAATGCTCCCCCATGTTTTGGATATACTAAGAATCCTTCAGGACCAGCTCAGTTTCAGAATCAGTCCGATAAGAAAATCTTAAGTTTAAAGGAATCTCTCGCCTTGTTAACTCAGCAAACTGTGAAATTTCAGTTATCAGTAGAACAAATTCTACAATCTAGTAACAAAATAGGACTAGAAAATAGTCAGGTTAATTTCGAGTTAAAACCCCAGGTTGGTCTGATAAATGAGTCTCTAAGAGAAGAAGGTAAGTTCCCTAGCCAACCAATACCCAATCCTAGAGAAGATAAACATTTAATCAGGTGAATTCTGTCACAACCCTTAGGAGTGGTAAAACGCTAGACATTAAAGTAGCCATGCCTAACAGTGGACATAATGTAGATCCACCTTCTAGTTCCCAAAAGGACCAAGAGGAACCACTAGCTGAAGAGACTGACAACTAGTGATGCCAATGCGGTTCCTGAGAGGTCATATTTTATGCCTAGAGCCCCATTTCCACAGCTACTAGTACCAACAAAGAATGAATCCAACTTTAATGACATAATGGAGGTCTCTAAGAAAGTAACCATAAACCTTCTGTTATTAGAAGCAATTAGGCAACTACCGGCTTATGCCAAATTACTTAAGGATATGTGTACGCGAAATCGCAAGCTTAGTGTCCCTAAGAAAGCCTTTTTACCTAGTCATGTAATTTCAATCATTCGGCACACCACGACTCCTAAGTATAAATACCAAGGTACTTCTACCATTGCTTGCAAGATAGGAAAACACAGGGTAGAGAAACATTTACTTAAATTAGGAGCCAGTATGAACATACTTCCGTACCATGTGTACTTAAATCTAGGACTTGGTGAATTGAAACCTACCAAGATAACATTGTAGTTAGCTGATAGGTCTGTTAAAATTCCTCGAGGTGTTATAGAAGATGTTCTTATTGAGGTCGACAAGTTTATTTATCATGTGTATTATGTAGTCCTAGATACCCAACCTATCCCCGACCCAGAGCATCATATACCTGTGATTTTAGGTCGCCTATTTTTAGCTACGTCTAATGCGATCATAAACTGTCGAAATGGTATCATGAATCTATCTTTTTGTAATATGACTATTGAGATGAATATTTTTAATATAAATAAGCTACATTCTGAGATAGATGACACATGCATTGAATATGTTAACATGATAGGAACCTTAGTTCAGGAGTCATTAATAAACATCGTATTAGAAGATCCATTAGAGAGTTTTCTGTCCCATTTTAGCCTGGATATTGATGATGATAGCAATATTGAACAAGTAAATGCTCTGTTGGATTCTATCCCTATGTTAGATGTTGATAAATGGAAAGCTAGGTTCGAACCATTAATAGCTTCTGAGTCTACCTTAATCCCTTGTTTAGGCCCACCTGAAACTTTGCATGTAATTCTAGCTTCCGATCAGGAGAATAGGCCAGCGATCGTGCTTCAAGACAATAAGGAAACTTTAGGGTTGACCATAGAGAATATGAAATATATAAGTCCTACATTTTATATGCATCAGATGCATTTAGAGGATGAACCACCTGATTACAACTTAGAGAAAGCAATTGACCTTTTTTAGGAACCTGATGGTCCAGAAATTAGGAATGTTGTAACTAGTCTATCTAGAGATACCTAAAATTCTAAGTTTGGGGGTGGACTTGAAATATATACCTCTACCATTTCACAAGAGTATCTTCATAAAGAAGTTAAGTTGTTAGACACCCATCCTATGGTTGATGTGGTTTACCTAGGTGATGATACCAAGATTGACTTTGTTTTCCCACCAATAATTTTTCTTCCAATTGTGGAAACGTATGAGTTTGAAATGTGCCAGTTATTAAGTTTTGAGACTAAGCCTAATTACTTTAGGAGATTGGAATCGACACATTTGCTTAAGAATGACCACCGCTTTCATTATGGTCAACTATGTGAGTCAACCATGATTGACTATGAGGATCCCCAATTATTCAGGTTATTATTATGTGCTTCAAAGTTCTTCGTTGAGTTTTTCCAGACTCTACAACCTGAATCAGATCTTTCCACTGAGGAAATCCATCCCAAAGAGGTTTACCTAAACCCATCTATATAGTTTGAACCTGAACCAAAACTAGATATAGTCGTCTTAAACAAATATTGGATAAGGTTGTGATCGGTTTGTTCATTATTTTTGTCAATTGATGTTTCCTTTTACTTGTGTCAGCTCTATTTGGTTTTGAAGATCCACAGTTGTTCCGGCTATTACTATATGATTCGAGGTGGTTAATTCTTTCTTATGTTTGGCTGAAGACTTTAAACTTAACACTTATTGGGAGGTAACCCATGCTCTTGCAATACGGTAATATCTTTCCTCAACTCTTTTGCTTCAAGTGGTAACTGTTTCTCCTTTTTCATGCTTTTAATTTCATCTTTTGAACATTGAGTACAATGTTAGATTTAAGTTTGGGTGTGGGGAAGAAATTTTTTGTTAGTGTTTAGTTACAATAAATAAACTCCAGATCCTAGAAATTTATGCCTATTAACGATGGCACTAACTAATCTAAGTGGATGGAAGCATCTTGGTTGTAGGAGTTGAGGAACCAATCTGATTTGATGGAAACATATATATAGAGTCTATTCATAAAAGCACATAACTCAGGTGTTAGAAATAACATGATAGTTTCGCCATATCTCGTTGAGTCCTTTTCACTTCTATTTTTATTTTGTTTTCTTTTAAAATATGTTTCTCTAAGTGATTAGGTGGGGCACACAAATCAAGTTGTTACCAATGGTAGGGTGAAATAGAGTGATTTACATGCAAAAAAAAAAAAAAAAAAAAAAATGATAAAAAATGAAGAAGAAGAGAATTCTTAAAAAAAAAAAATTGAAACCAGACCATCAAACCAACCAGATTAAATTCAATAAAGTCGAACACTGTTACCCTTGTATATGCCAGTTGTGTTGACCTAGAGTTAGGATTATCGACCACTGGTTCCCTTGTATATGCCAGTTGTGTTGATATTCGTCAGACTAATATTTCAGTCCATTATGATAGGTTCACTTTGGCAGTGGCCTTCAGACAGATATGAGAAACACCGTTCACCTTAGTCAACATCAAAACCATATACGTTTTTTTCTAATCAATCTTATTAATCTATTCATGTGATTTGTTGATTCCGGATATTGATGTCCATCGTGAGACTATATGAGTAGAACTCTGTCACTTATATATGAATTTTAGTATGTGGGTGCAAACTTGTGTACATCAATTGGAATTTCGCATCATGGTATATCCTCCTGTAATCAATGAGAGTATGCCAACCAAGGAGATTCTTTAGTGCCTACCAAGGTTCTGCGTAGATAGCTAGGGTCTGAGTAAAGGTTTTGTGGCTACACCTCTTGTAAACCCTCCCGAGACTATAACTCGACCACTAGGGCCACCTAGGGGTTCAAAGGATTGTTGCACATGCTAAGTCCTAATTTTTACCACGCCGCCAAGCCCTAATTCTTACCACGGCGCCAAAACCCAGCCTTGGAAACTCCACCAAGCCCTAATTCTTACCACGACACAAAATCCTAGCCTTGGCCATGCCGCCAAGCCCTAATTCTTACCACGGCACCAAATCCTAGCCTTGGCCACGTCGCCAAGCCCTAATTCTTACCATGGCGCCAAATCCTAACCTTGGCCACGTCGCCAAGCCTAATTCTTACCACGACGCCAAATCCTATCCTTGGCCACGCAGCCAAGCCCTAATTTTGGCCACGGAGCCAAACCTTAGCTTTGGCCATGCTACAACGCCACATGCATGGCCATGCCACAACACCACTAGCATGCCGCTATGCCGCGGCTACGCCATTAGCATGCCATTATGCCATGGCTCCACCAGGCGCTACTATGCCAATGACGCCACTTCGCTATACAACAAGATGCGGCCATAATCGATGGCCACTCTTCCTCATGAGATGCAATCTTAGCCATCCAAGTTCGCCACTGAACTGACGGACTTACGGCAAGTCCCGGGCAACCCGCTACGCCACGGCTACGCTAGGCCCCACTATGCTAATGGCGCCACTTTGTTACACAACAAAGATGTGGCCATAATCAACGACTACCCTTCCTCACGAGATGTAAGCTAATCCATTCAATTTCGCCACCAAACTGATGTACTTGTGTCAGTTTTAGGCGGCCGACCAAGGCAAGCCTAATAGCATCACATGTTATTTTCATATGGCAAAGTTTCTTGACTTTGACTTGCCATACATAGCAACCTTCTATACGTTTTCCACGAAAAAACTCGAGACATCAAACATGTCACAAACTTTGGGATACTCATCAGGGTATTGGTCTGGCGGTTTACATCGTGCGGCGTGCAATTCGCCCGTTATAAGAAAGTGTCATGAAGTAGGACAATTAGTGGTGGTGAAAAGTAACGGTGTAAATAATTCGTTTCCTTCATCATGGAAGCGTAATGACTGGCGGTTACACGAATTCACTTCCCTCATCATGGAAGCATAACGTCTGACGGTTACACATTACTCTATTGTTCCACCACTCAATCGCTTCTACTTCTTACGAGACCAGGTGTTGATGGTGGATTTTCGTTTAAGGTTAAATTTGTAAAAACCGTAAAATCATGCCGACATCTTATAAAAGATAAAGCCGTTTATAAGTGACTCCGATACTCCTCACTTAATTCACCAAGAATGGAGTATGTAGCAACAATCCCATTCTCGTGAATACATGAAATTCCTCCAAAGTTGGAGCATGCAAAGAACAATCCCTTCCGTGAATTTCATACCAGCCTTGTATTTCCCGTACCCATTATCAGGTGGCATGACGACCGAGTGTTACCCTTACAGAGTAACACGAACCTCCAAGCACTATAATGAATCCATGTACGAAATACCCGTGGTGCTGATTCTCGGTGTGTTATACTAGCCCGAGCACTCTCGGTGTGTTATACTAGCCCGATTGAGCCCTCTGGTGTGTTATACTAGCCCGATTGAGCATCCTGACTTTGATCAGATCGGGCCTCCGGATATGATTCGATCGCAGTCATCCAACTCCACAAGCATGATTGGATGACCACAGATCAATTCCATCACCCCCAAGCGGTATGGAATACACACGGCCTTAGCTCGCGAGATATGATCTCGATCGCAGTCATCCAACTCCGCAAGCATGATTGGATGACCACGTATCAATTCCATCACCCCCAAGCAGGTATGGAATACACACGGCCGACTCGCATAGTCATCATTGGCCTTTGCACAAGAAACCGTCCATACCAAGCATTATGGACGGAAAACCCTAATTAGGGTTTGCGGCATATTACATGTGCCGCAAAACGGTCTCAACCATCCATCTTCGCAGTATAGATGGAGGGTGTAGATGTAGACTCAAAGGGCCCGGAGCATGTCGACACAATCACCATGTGACCGCCTACACACTTGGCCAATCGGTCAAAGCCAATCGTGGCTGGTTACAACAAAACCGTCCGCCCAAAAGAGCATGGCCGCGCGGCTTTCAAAGCCAAAATTAGGTTTCAAGTCATCACGCGCGTCCATCTTCTCCTGCAGCATGACGAATGGAGGGTCACGATTGGATTAACTAAGGCCGATCATACCAGCATGACCACCGTGGGCCCATCTACTCCCTCTCTTGGCGGTCGGCCAAGGCACATCATTCCCTGGCCAACCCAAAACGCACGCCCAAACTCGTGCGCTACACTCCCAAATCCTAAACCGATCTCGACCGCTCAACTTCACCTGGGATGATTTGAATGGCTTAGATCACGTTTTCATGGGATAATCTGCATAGGTGTGAACACCAACCTACCACCTACACGGTAGTGTGATCGACCAAAACCAACCAATGTTGGTCGCTTCAAACGCGTGCCCAAACTAGGGAAATCACGCCGGTTTCTAACTCCTTTGCAAGCAAGGGATTTCTGCAGCAAACCGATCTCGACCACTCCTCTTTACCGGTCAAATTGAGTGGCCCAGATCGCGCTTTCATGAGGGAACGGAATACAGCGCCTACACCATCATGCCGTCAACACGCATGTATGGTCTGGTCCTCTCCAAAATCCTTCCCATGCTTGGTTTCGACCAAGTTGAAGAGTGATGCTTGCGCACCTCTTTAAAACCCTAATTCATCAACTGGTCGCAGATGAGTGTCTCAAACATCATCTCATCCGTCCGACTCACCGCCTTGGTTATACAACCCCCGGTCGAGTTATTTTGGTTAGTGAGCAAGTCATTACACATCACTTTACCACACCGTAATGCAAGCACTCGCATAAAATACACACGATACCGCACAAGTATCAACTTTCTCTTCAATAACGCAGCTTATTCAATTCAAAGATTACATGCTATCTTCCGTGGATCCACGATCCACATTCCGTACATCAATCATGTCACAAACTCGGGGGATACATACGGGGTATTGGTCCGGCGGTTTACAAACAGGCGGCATGTGCAACGCGCCATTACAAGAACGTGTTAGGGAAGTCATGGACGGTTAGAGATGAACCGGAGAAGTGGGCAAGACCGGTCGTATGCTACCGACACACAACTCCACCACTCCATCATTCCACTACCTCCACTTCCCACGAGAAACGTGAATGAGGCTCAATGACTTGTATAAATAGGTTCTCCGCCCTATTTAACAACAACAAGGAAAAACAAGACAGGAGATCGACATCCAGAGCCTCCTTACATTAACCGTAAGCCTGCTCACTTTTCTGTCACAAGTCATAAGCAAGCCAACAACTTCACAATCTCAACACCTTCTTCGCTTCCCTCCCTAAGATCAACCCCATCTCCTTCACTTTGTGACCGAAACAAGTCTGGAACGGCCATTTCTTGGTTTAGGCCGGACTTGCACAGATTGATCTCTCGAATCTACAAGCACTCACCACAGATGCATTTGTTGTAGGTTTAAATTCATTCCTCATCACACCCCAAATTACCAAATTCTAGCAGAGTAATTTTCACCCATCAACAATTGGCGACCACAGTGGGAGGTTGATCTATCTACAAAAAAAAATCGAATTCTCAATTCTTCGGTTTTCGGTTTTTCGTCTCACGATGTATCCTCATCCTGAGTCCACAGTGGTTCAGATATCATGGGAAGCATAGCTAGAATGTCGGAGGATGTCTTGGCAAATCAAGCCAGATCACCTGTAAGGCAAAGCGAGACATTTCGCCTTTTGAATGATATAGCAAAGACAATTACAAGAAGGGTTGGCAAAAAGCGCCCACTCAAACAAAGGTAAGAAACGCTGATCCTCGGGCCGGAGTCACACCTTTACCGGTGGAAACGCAGAAAGAGCACGTTATCACGGGGGACTCAGAGAGACGGACAACATGGTCCAACCGGACGACGAAGACTCGAGGCAACTCTACTGAGGAGGAAAACTTATCCGGAATACTACCATGCCTCGCGATAAAGAAAGGGAGACCGCAGCCCATGGAGCCCTCGCTAGAGGATTTATATCTCAAAACTCTTGCCGGAGCCCTAAGACTGGTCTAATCCGCGCCGACTTTTCAACCGATCAAGAGATGCTTGAGGAAGGGGAAATCAATCGAAAATGCCCGAATACAGAGGATGGGAACGTTCACTTTGGTCACTCAGAAGAATGACATTGCGACATCTTCCACATCCCTCCGCCTAGGCAAACGATCCGCAGATGTGATGGCACTCGCGAATCTTCCAACTTCATCTCCTCCCTGCTCCACATCAAAGCCACGAGAGACATCACAACGCCCACCGCCGCACTCAAGGTACTTACACTTTCCTTTCCCAATGAAGAAGATTCTGAGCTACCGGAGACGTGGATGCAAAATGGGAGGTGGAGTTACCCCCCAGATGGCGTCCGCCACCGATCAAGAAGTAATGGACCCGAGGTATCTTGTCATTACCACCGGTTCCTTCATCACCCCACCGTTGAATGCAACGCTTTGAAGCGCATTGTTCAAGAAAACTCGGTTCGTAAAGATAGCTTGCGGAAGATTTTCTTAGAGAAGCTACTCCGGTTTAATATAGTGAGGCTTCAAAAGCAAGTAAGTTTTACTCAACAACTTTACAAGAGATAGTTTAGAATTCACTGGGACTTGGCATCCACATGTGGAAAAAGAGGCTCGGTGATCAAACGCCGTGTTTTGTTCGTACCTCCTTTTACATAACATTTGCAATTTCATGCGCAATCATTCATGACCAAGATGCAAATTTCATTTAACATAATCCCTTTCAAAAGGTTGTTCACAAAACTATCTCAAAACAAACCAAAGTTCAATTACCTACTCAAAACCAAATCAAACTACGAAAAGAAATCCTCACTATCACTCAAAAAGAAAAACATCTAAAAGAAGAGGAAAGTGTATAGCACGAATACTTCAAGGAAAGTCCTTCAAGAAAGAACTCGTCCTTCCAAGAAGAGAGACTTTCATCCTTTTGGAGCACTACCGCCTACCCCAGTTCTTTAGACAACCTCTCAACCTCTTCTTCCCCGACGAGCAACACGGTCCGCGGAAGGGACTTCATCATGTAGTTTCGGAGCTCCCGAATCTCGGAGAACCCTTTGAAGAACCAGGAGCATTGAAGCCGATCGCGCAAACACGTCCGATGGCACCTCCAATCTTCAACCACTTCTTCTAAACCGTTCCACCCGCCGCAACGCTCATCCCTCGGATGGAAACTAAAGCTTCTTGGACGCGGTTGACCAATGCCGGACGACTCCCGAGCTTGGCGGTGGTAGCAATATGGCCGTGTTTCTTCCAGATTGTCGTGTACAACTTTTCAAATCGAACGAACCGCACGCCGAATCCACCGACCAACACGTGACTGGATAAGAGACAAGAAAAGGAGGATCGAACAAAGCCCTGTGCCGCATCACCTGCAATTCGGCGACCGCGGAGTCTTGTCCGCTTGCAGAAGCCTTTCGTAAGAAGTCACCACAATAGCCATACGGTCCGGAGTCTGCCCGTGATGGATGTCAAGGGGAGCCGCCTCAACTGCAGCGGCCACCGTCTCTTGCATTCCTTGCAGCATCTATTTCACTCCGGGTGTTGATTTCCGTCACGACCCCGTCGACAAGATCACTAAGGAAAGCGCCTTGTTCAACCGAGCTTGCATCATCTCTGTCATTGTCGTAAAAGGAGCGGTACCGCCGCACTTTAAAGATGAAGGTCCGTGCGCCGCCAGACTTCTCAAAGATGGAGGTCCGTACCGAGACTTCTCAAGATGAAGGTCCGTACCACTGCACTTCTCAAAGATGGTGACCAAGACTGGGCCTTCCCGCCTTGAATGCGTGCCAACCTTGTGAAGGCATTATCTTTCAAATTCCCGATTTAAAACAAGGATCGTTTTTAGAAGAACTTACACCGAGAAATGAAAGAACCGATGGGAGGAGGTTTAAATACCCGCATATTAGAAGAATTAAGGATTACCGGACCGCATGCTTGCCTCTTAGGTCTCTCTCCTACTTGGGGACTGCAAACCTCAGCCTCTTGTCCGCTTGGATGGAAGTGGCTTCAACCGGAAATGCTTCACAAGACGTCGAAGATGGCTCACTACGGAATTCGTCACAACACTCTTCGAAAATTTCCGGAAGATCAAACACTGCTTCAAAATTCTTTATACCTTCTGGTCACCACCGGGTTTCTCCCAATAGGCCGAAGGGAAGGCTCACCCGGTCTAAGAACACATTGGCGTCAAGAATTTGTGGAAGGGATTCTTCCTGAGCCCCTAGTGGACTGGATAAATGGGACACCTCGATCAAATCCCATCTGGCGAGCAGCCCTCAATGTTGTACGGAGTCACGTAAAATTCTCCGTTGAATAGAGACGGACATATCTGAATGCAGCGCATGTAAATAATTTCCCTGCATCTCATGGTCTTAACATCGGCACGCAACACAACGCAGTGGATCGTCAAGCAAAGGTCTTTGGTCAATGATGGAGGAGTGAATCGCCCCCATGGACGAAAATCTACTAAGAAATGTTGTCAAATATCTCCACAAGTTTCGCACCGGCTTTAGGACGCTTCTTATTCCATCGGAGTATTCTCGAGCCGCCGTACAAGTTAACGAGCGAAGGTGCAGGAGTAGGAGCATAACTTCTGAAGTGTTCCCATAAGAGCGCCTGAAGAAAAGCGAAGTGAACGTGCGATTCCACCCTCTTGTACCCGTTAGAAACGTGCATGTCCATTGCTAAAGCATCCAGATGAGAATACAGCGATCCAAGGAACAATGCAGCTAGAGGAAGAACTTCGCCCTGCGCCAGCCTTATAGCAATCTTAACAAGCTCATCTCTTATGGTCTTCTTCCCCGAACCATCATCAAATATATCCCCGGATAGCCATAAAGACAGAACGCAATCACGCTGCGCTCGTTTTCCAACTCTGCAGAACACCACTCCGAAACCCACCAAGTATAAAAGCATCTCGCATCCTTTCTCTCCTCCTCATTGTCCAGACTCTCGAATTCCTCCGCCTTTTGAAGTATAGCATCATAATTACTTTGTTCCGCATCGAGAGCTCGAAAAAGACTTCCCAAGAACAGTGTGTTCATTAATGCGGCTACACTCTCCAAAGTAATAGTCATCTCTCCCCATCTAGATATGGTTGTGTGAGTACAAATACGCCACCGAGAAATGAAGGTGATCAAGCTCGCGTGTCTTTCCTAATTTCGAGAGTAGCAGATGCCATGACCGCATCGAGAATTTGTGCTTTGGTCAAATTTTCCTTAATGCCCTTATTACTCAACATGCGTCTCATCCATCCTTCATAAGAACCCTGGAGCATGGCAAATCTTGAAGTCAATAGAGAAGGCGGATATTCATTTCTCTCGGAGACAAAACCTCATCACAAGCGCGGAAGAAGAGAATGGATCAAAGATCCATATTTTCTCGAATCGGAAAGCAAGACTATCTTATGAGAAGGATGTTTCCTATTATTTGGAAAAGACGAGGTGAACAACTCATCATTGATGTTCGGCATATCCTTGAAACTGTCAACACTTCCCGACGCAAGCACCGGCATTACCTTCGTAAGACATGTTGATAGGAGTTTCTTCTTTCTACCGCAATAAGATAAAAGACAGGAGTTAGAACTTGTACAAAAGCACATGAGAAGTATAGTCACACGGCAAGACACAACTCACGAGCGGAGCATGCAATGGCCGGTCCAAATACCATTCAAATCCGCATGTAAAATTCGCCGATTTCACTGGGTACGAATTTTAGTCCTAAGACAAGTTTCTGCCTGTATTGATTTCAAGTTCTCCGGTGATAACTTTCAAGTCGGTATAAATTTCAAATTTCAGTCAAGCATATGTGAATAAGACCCACGTTCCGGCAAGATACACGGCGGGCTCCGCATTCATCCGCATACATCACAACACAATTTTCTTTATTCATGGGAATTGTGTCTACGGGATTCAAGCTAGATGGCGGAAAAAGCTAAGCATGCACATGTCTTACAAAAGTGTTTACCTAACAAACTAGGGTTTTACTTTCTAAAAAAAAAAAAAAAAAAAAAAAGAGTACAGAACTTACCTTGGACGGATCTCGCGCACGGTAGCGACTCCGCGGCAATCATAAGAACAAAGAATAAGTAACGATGTTCACGGCAACAAAGAAAGTCACGGATGTGAGCTGCTTCGACAACAAAAAAAAAAAGAGAAGAGAAAATTCGTGAGAAAAAGAAAAAAGAAAAGGGGTTTGGCTTCTTTTATATACAAAAATTAGAAGAATCCCAATAGAACAAGGATTCCTCTTTTTTGTTTGGTTTCCTCTTCGATTCAAATACCCAAAGAAAGAAACCTGCCCCACCAGGATTCCATGCAAGCATGAAGGCGTGGAAAACTAGCGCCGGCCAACACTCTTCCGGGTAAACTCCTTTTTATCCTGTCTTTCTCACGTATGCATGTCACCATCTCATGCCTACCACACAATAATGTAACCATTATGTGCTAGGGGGACTTAATGTTGATGGTGGATTTTCGTTTAAGGTTAAATTTGTAAAAAACCAGTAAAAATCACAAACTTGACATCTTATAAAAGATAAAGCCGTTTATAAGTGACGGATACTCCCCTCACTTAATTCACCAAGAATGGAGTATGTAGCAACAATCCCATTCGTGAATACATGAAATTCCTCCAGGGTTGGAGCATGCAAAGAACAATCCCTTCCTCGTGAATTTCATACCACTTTGTATTTCCCGTACCCATTATCGCAGTGTGGCATGACGACCGAGTGTTACCTTACGAGTAACACGAACCTCCAAGCACTATAATGAATCCATGTACGAAATACCCGTCTTGCCGATTCTCGGTGTGTTATACTAGCCCGAGCACTCCTGTGTTATACTAGCCCGATTGAGCCCCTCTGCCTGTGTTATACTAGCCCGATTGAGCATCCTGACTTGACCGTATCGGCCTCCGGATATGATTCGATCGCACTCATCCAACTCCACAAGCATGATTGGATGACTACGTATCAATTCCATCACCCCCAAGGTGTATGGAATACACACGGCCTTAGCTCGCCAGATATGATCTCGATCGCAGCCATCCAACTCCGCAAGCATGATTGATGACCACGCATCAATTCCATCACCCCTGCGGGTATGGAACACACACGGCCGACCCGCATAGTCGACTTATTGGCCTTTGCTTGCCAAGAAACCGTCCATACTAAGCATTATGGACGGAAAACCCTAAATTAGGTTTGCGGCATATTACATGTGCCGCAAAATCTGTCTCAACCATCCATCTTCGCAGGTATAGATGGAGGGTGTAGATGTAGACTCAAAGGGCCCTGAGCATGTCGACACAATCACCATGTGACCGCCACACACTTGGCCAATCGGTCAAAGCCAACCGTGGCTGGTTACAACAAAACCGTCCGCCCAAAAGAGCATGGCCGCGGTTTTCAAAGCCAAAATTAGGTTTCAAGTCATCACGCGCGTCCATCTTCTCCTAGCATTTAATGGAGGGTCACGATTGGATTAACTAAGGCCGATCATACCAAAGCATGACCACCGTGGGCCCATCTACCTCCTCTTGCGGTCGGCCAAGGCACATCATTCCCGGCCAACCCAAAACGCACGCCCAAACTCGTGCGGTTACACTCCCAAATCCTAAACCGATCTCGACCGCTCAACTTCACCGGGATGATTTGAATGGCTTAGATCACGTTTTCATGGGATAATCGTGTATAGGTGTGAACACCAACCTACCACCTACACGGTAGTGTGATCGACCAAAACCAACCAATGTTGGTCGCTCGAAACGCGTGCCCAAACTAGGGAAATCACGCCGTTTTCTAACTCCTTTGCGTAAGGATTTCGCAAACCGATCTCGACCACTCCTCTTTACCGGTCAAATTGAGGCCCAGATCGCGCTTTCATGAGGGAACGGAATACTGTGCGCCTACACCATCATGCCGTCAACACGCATGTATGGCCTGGCCCTCTCCAAAATCCTTCCCATGCTTGGTTTCGACTAAGTCAAGAGTGATGCTTGCGCACCCTTTAAAAACTCCTAATTTCATCAACGGCCGCAGATGAGTGTCTCAAACATCATCTCATCCGTCCGACCTCACCAAATTTTTGGTTATACAACCCGGTCGAGTTATTTGGTTAGTGAGCAGCCATTACACATCACTTACCACACCGTAATGCGCACTCCGCATAAAATACACACGATACCGCATAAGAATAACTTTCGAATAACGCAGCTATTCAATTCCAAGATACATGCTATCTTCCGTGGATCCACGATCCACATTCCGTACATCAATCATGTCACAAATCGGGGGATACATATGGGTATTGGTCCGCGCATAAATGCGGCCGCGGCAACGCGCTCATTACAAGAACGTGTTAGGAAGTCATGGATTTGTTAGAGATGAACCGGAGAAGTGGGCAAGACCGCCGTATGCTACCGACACACAACTCCACCACTCCATCATTCCACTACCTCCACTTCCCACCAGAAACGTGAATGAGGCTCAATGACTTGTATAAATAGGTTCTCCGCCCTATTTAACAACAACAAGGAAAAAACAAGACAGAGATCGACATCCGAGCCTCCTTACATTAACCGTAAGCCTGCGCTCACTTTTCTCCCACAAGTCATAAGCAAGCCAACAACTTCACAATCTCAACACCTTCTTCGCTTTCCTCCCTAAGATCAACCCCATCTCCTTCACTTTGTGACCGAAACAAGTCCGGAACGGCCATTTCTTGGTTTAGGCCGGACTTGCACAACATTGATCTTCGAATCTACAAGCACTCACCGCAAGTAAAGGCATTTGTTGTAGGTTTAAATTCATTCCTCATCACACCCCAAATTACCAAATTCATAGGAGTAATTTTCACCATCAACACCAGGGTACGTTTCAATTTGGACTTGTATAAATAGGCTTCACCTATTTTCACCAAACAACAAGTTTTGGTCTGAAACAATACAAGATTTAGAAATCACCCCGGGTAGCTTTCCATTCGCTAACCGGATTCATCGCCGATACAAGTCATAAAACAAACCACACCTTCGTAATCAACGATTTTGGTCTCAACACTCTCTTCGCCTCCCCTCCCCGAGACCAACCCTTCTCCTTCAATTTGTGACCGAAGCAAGCCCGAAAGGCCATTTCTTGGTTTTAGCCGTGATTGCACAGATTGATCTCTCAAATCAAAAGTACTCCCGTGCAAGACATTATTTAGGTTTAGATTCGTTTCACCCACACACCCGAAATTACCAAAATCGCAGTAAATAGTTTTCACTCACAAACAATTAGCCACCAATGGAATATTAATCTCTGCTTGCAAATTCAACTCTCAATTCCATCATCCTACCAAGAAATGCAATGCTTCAAGCGCATCGTCCAAGAAAAGATGGATTCACGAGAATTACGTCTGGGACTAGAGACTCTCCGCCTACCGCAGACGACATGAATATGTTTCACTTGACAATAAAGAATGACTGGGACTTTTAAGTAAGGAGGGCGTCACATAAAGACTCCTGATTTACTCCCCAAGATTTAGTTTTGGTGAAAGGCTCTAAAGCGAGTAAGTTTTTCCAACAATGTTTACACGATCTATTGTTTGGGTTTTCACATCTACAATGGAAGCCAATAACCCAATCATCCCAAGATTTCATATCTTTCCCTTTCTCACACAACATTCACGGTTCCGCAATTTTCCCGAATGATTTTGCTACTTAATTCGCACAGATTTTGACATATTGATTGATCAAAAGGCAATTATTCCAAAATAATCCAAAAACTCTTGTAAGAAGCAATCATCTATCAATCCAAAAACGTAAAACCAAACCATAAACTACGCGTTTCTTTTGCATTTCAAAAAAAAAAAACTTAAGAAAGAAGTTCTAAAATAAAGGTATTCAAGGAAAATTGCCTAACAACTACTGCTCTTCTTGGAGAAAATGTCCTTCGTGCCAAGAGATGTCCTGTCAGCCTTCAACTCCGGGACAACTTCTCGACTTCGTGATCCAGCTTGAGTAATCAAATCCGCGGAAATACCATCAACCGCCTCAGCTCGCATCCTTGATCTCTAAAATCCTCACGTAACTGTGGAGGCGTTAAACTCAAAGTTTACACACATATCCCGATGGAATTCCCTCGCTTTTGACTACGTCTGCAAAATAAAAGGTGTCCGGGCCATGCCGCACATGTCATGAATTGAAAATAAGGTTTCCTCCACGCGCTTAACCAATGCAAAACGACTATCAATCTTCCAGGTCGTGGCGATGTGCCCATACCTCTTCCATATCTTGGTATATAGCTCTGTATACTTCACGGGCACACTGAATCCTCCAATCAACACGTGACCTTCAAAAGGAGCCTCGAATGGAGGATCGAAGACGACACTGCGGGCCGAATGTGCGACTAGCAAAGACTCTTTGGGAACAATTACACTGGCACGTCACGACAACATTTTCCGCCATGAGATACAACAACATCTTCATGATGATCAACCTCCATCTCAAGATCACAATGGGTACTTGTTTCCATGATCTGGAGACACGTTACACCTTCATTATCGTTGATCTCCATCTCGAGTTATTTTCTAAACAACCTCTTCGTAAATATCACCAATTAATTAGTTATTCAAGATAAATAAATAATCCAAGAGAAAAGTGTGGAAAACTCACCGACTCATCCACAGGGGCCCACCGGGACAGAAGAAGACTCGCCGCTACGCTCCGAAGTACGCTTCCTATCATCACCAAATCCCGAACTTTCTTCTTCATCATCTTCCCTTCTCTCGTTAAGGGGCTCAGTATCGCCAGATTTTTCTTCAGGAGGCCCCTTTTTCTGGCCATGTGCGATCCTGGTGAAGGCGTTTACCTTGTTAAGACCCCGGGTCAAAAAGGGAAGAAATCTTCAGCTGGGCGTAATTCAAAATATTTATGCGATCAACCAAAGCAAAAGAAGAAAACCATACGTACTTGCATGTTGGAAGAACTGAAAGTCACAAGAGCCATCGAATCTGCTTTGGAAGCCACCGCATGATTTTTCAACCTTTGCCTCTTTTTATGGGACCTGGCCCACATCCAAGCTAGAGGGTTTTCGCTCGCCCTAAGGAAGTCCGTTTCAACAATTTATGCTTTGCCGTAACCGCAGAAGGTTTTCCACGTGGTTTTGTCACAACATCCCGCACGAACCGATGAATGGCGAGGAACTCATCTTGCCGAAGATGTTATATTTGGGAGTTGTCATAGGTTTTCGCCCGAGAGCAAGAAGGGAATACTTTTATCCTGCAAAGACGTTGTAATCAAGAATAACGTGGTAACGATTCATCCGGAGTCGTTGGCTGGCCATGCAACGGGGACTCCTTGATAAAAGCCCATATGTCGAGCATCCATGTCAATGTTGTAAGGGACTACTCTACAAGATCCTCCGAAAAGATATGGCACGTACTCCATGTATGCAGCCTTCAAGAACACAGCTTTCTCCAATGCTCATATTCCCGCGCCAGAACGTAATATCACCTTCTTGTGATGGAAGCAAAAGTGTCCGGTTGAACTATGGAGGTGTGGACCGGAGCCCAATGACGAAAGTTAACCGCATGTGCGTTGTCAAGAAAATCAATGAGCTTTGAACCAGTCTGACGCCTCCTCCAACCAACAAAGTATCCTAGACCGCCATATGCATCAGAAATGAGGTTCTCGATTTAGAGCGTAATTCTTGAAATGCTCCCACAACCATGCTTGAAGAAAGGCGACGTGGATATACGAGTCTACTTTCATATACCCGTTGGAGACGTACATGTCTGCTACTAAGTGATCCAGATGGAGTGTACAAAGAGCCAAGAAATGATCTGTCAATGGGAAGAGCAACGCCTTTCGCTAGTTTTATAGAAATTTGATGAGTTTCTCGTCTTATCTCCTTCTTGCCAGATCCATCATCAAAACATCTCTAGATAGTCACAAAATTAAAAATGCAAAGAACATGGAGTGTATCATCCAAAGACTTGACCCGACTCCGGCTCATCGTGGAACCACTCGACACCCACCAGCTTATAGAAGCACTTTCCTCATAATTCTTTCGAACATATCTCGCCGTTTGTGACCAAAGTGGCGTGTATTTCTTCTTCTTCCTCGACAAGACAACATCAAGTTTCCCAATTATTAGAAGATTCAATTAACGACTACGCTTTCCAAAGAAATAGTAATCTCACCCCATCTACATATAGCCGTTGAGTTTCCTTGGACACCATCCTGGAGTGAAAGCAATCAAGCTTTGCAATGTTTTTTCTGATTTGAAGTGCTTGCAGACGCTTTATGACAAAGATTTACATGATTTGCGTTTCAATTAAGTTGGCCTTTACGTGGTCGCACCATCATAAATTTCATCCACTTATCATTTGAATGGATTAAATGACAGATTTTGAAGTCAATTGAGAAGCCGAGTACTCTTTTCTTCCGAAGAAAACTCATTATACGGCAGATGATTGGACTTCTTCATCATTCTTTGAATTGTAAGAGTTGCCACTCTAATTTGGGATGGGTCCTTGTAATTGTAGCGGATTTGAAAGAACTCATCATTTGTGTTTGGTTTGGAGTTGTTAACATTTCTATGCGGCGGCAAAACCGCTTTCAGTGACATCTTAACAAAATTCCTTATGCTTTTGAAGTAACTACAACAAAGCAAAATTAAAAATTACTACTTTAAGGAAAGCATAAAGTCAACTATACATTTTCTACGAAAATTCCCTTTGGTCGCATTTTATAAAGACTCACGCCAAAAAAAAAAAAAAAAAAAAAAAAAAAAAAAAATAGGACCGATGCTTGCTCAACGAGATATATATCTGATGTCGCGGGAAAATATTCTCTTAGCCAAAACCCGACAACATCGTGAGGAATATGGTAGGCCTCGAAAGTGTATGAATTTTATGGCCTACGGGTTATACCGCAAGTGCACGGCGTCTATCGGAGACGCGGCAAGTACGGGTCGATCCACAGAGACGAGGGGTGCTTCTTATATGATCTAAGGCTTGGCTAATCGAATTTGTGTGAGTATGAGTGACAACAGATGATAATGTGCCGATACATGGATGTTGAAATGTGTAGTGAAGCTATGCTAAGGTAAAAAAGTGAGATAAAAAGTGATGCTAGGGCTGCAAATCCACCACTAACCTATATTATGTTTTCAACTCATGACATTGTTCTTATTCTTATGCTAGATAAAGTAGTTGTCAAGTCCGCCTTAAACCTAAAGTGTTTCTCCGCTGACGATTAATTACAACTAAAGTGTATTTCCAAAGTATTACTTGTCCGATTAAAGTACAAATAACTGAGGATCATAACAATTTCATTAAGCTTGGGTTAAAAGATAAATAACGTAGTGAATCAAACTACAAAGGCATCCATGGCATTGGCATGCACTCTGTGGAGAGCAAAGTGTTATCACACCTAAAATTAATTCCATCTAGAAAATATTCAATCATTCAAGAACAATACATGAGCATGAAAACACAGCAGGTGTTAGGTTTCATCTCAAACCCTAGCAACTAAATTAAAACATGAAAACAGTAAATTAAACCTAATTGATCGCACCGGCTAATCCAAAGCGTGCTCTATCAACACCCATCACTCATATTTATACATGCACAACTCCAAAATTTCTAACCCTAATTCTCAAAACAAAAATTAAAGATAAAATAAACCAAAAGGTCGCACCCATACTCGATTGCGCTCCTCTTCCCGTCTAATCGCCCGCAGATGCCATGCATCGGTTGTTGGCTAACCCTAGCTCTAGTTTTTCTAGGTTAGCTTCTAAGGTTGAGAGAGGCTAAGGAGAGAAAACCAGCTCTAGAGAGGTGGTGCGGCAGATGGTGTAGCCGATGTGAGTTGTTGATGGAGGTGAGAGCCACTACAGCGGGGTGGTCAAAAGGTGGAAGGTTGGTGGGGAAAAGGTAGCTCGCTCCGTGCTCTGAGGGAAGAGAGGAAGAAAGAGAGAATGAAACTAGGATTAGGTTTTGGTCGAGGGGTATAGGTGATGGGGATTTGTTGTGGGGCGGATGCAACCAAGATTGATGAGATAGGCCTAGCGAGCGTAGGGATGGAGCCGATGGAGACTTAACGGCCGAGGATGGTAAGCTATTTTGGTGTGATCCGTGTAGCGCGGAGCAATGATCTTCGATGCATGTGGAAGGCACTGTTGGATGAGGGAGAAAGAAATCTCAACGTCTCAAAAGAGTCGCGCTGATCCGGTCACTTGTCGGGACTAGCTCAAGCCCATGTCTTGTAGATGAGTTGCTACTTGTTGGGTTGCAACGTTACGCTGCTGGCTTTGGCCGCTCCATAGATGCTCGACTCCACTTCTTCGCCTCTTTGGGCCTCGCTTCTCCGAGCTTTATTTACTACCTAAAAACACAAAATTAATTAATACAAATATTTATTCTGAAAACAAGGAAAACACAACTGGGATAATATCTCGATTTCTAAGCGCAAAAGATGAGTAAAATGCCAATAAAAGGTGTATAAATATGCACTATTTGGCACTCATCAAATACCCCAAAACCCGAATTTTACTTGTCCTCAAGTGAAATGTAAAATAAGAAATCCTAACTATACCCCCGTCGCAGTCTCTCGAATGCATTTAGCGTATGCACTAAGCCTTTAAAACCCCTAGGTGTCCTAGTGGACGAGTTGTAGTCTCGTGAGGGTTTACCAGAGGTGTACCCACAAAACCTTCTCCAACTTCGAGTGTAAAAGAGTCTCAAGCATCTAAGAAGCTATGAGTATATAGAGTTTCGCATGCTAGTAACAGGTTAGAACTATCGAAGAACGATTCTCATCCTTAAGTGCTGAGCGAGAAGTAACCATACCATATGAAAGAATTCGGATTCGGACAGTGATCATAAGCCCCGACTTCCGCCCTCGCTATTAGGGTTTTATGATAATTGCACTCAAAAAGATCGCTTTTTTAGTCTCTCATGTGTGCAGCAGGAATAAAGAGAGAAATCCCCGCACACGTTGAGGTAAGAAGGATAACCTTCCGAAATAAAAAAACTGAGACTCACGTAAAATGTGGACAAAAAGAATCTTTTTCTGATGATCTCTAAGAAAGGAAATCAACCATTAGCAAGGGGTGGAGTACCTACTACCTTCTCACCCGATCGGCAATTAATATCACTCTCTCATAAGAAACCATAGAAACGCCTTCAATCTTCTCGGCCTTTCAATTGTCGATGACGAACTTATAAACTTCACAAAACTTGACAATTTTTAACTTTTCTACTCAAATTCCTTGTTGTTTGGATTTTTCTTCTTGAACTCTCTTTACCATGGTGGTAGCAAAAATAAACTACAATATTTTTTTTTTTTTTTTTTTTAATTACAAAATAAAAATACAAATAATGACACAACTAACTCCATGGACAAAGGACTTTATCACTCAATTTTTCCACAACTTGTATTGTCTTGATTTTATAAATTTTATTAATCTCATCCTATTTTCTTTTCTTTGTTGCACATAAACCTTGGACTATATCAATTTTTCTTTCAATATTCTCGATGTCGCTCCGTTTGTCGACGATGATGTGTTTCTATGGGTCTTGTCGATTGAGAGAGAGAGTGATGCTAATCGCAAATCGGTATTTAGAAGGAGTTTTCATCTTTAGACGTCACCCTCATGATTGACAAAAACTAGCACTCAAGAGATCAAAAGTAGTGCTGAAAATGGTGCGAAGTTGGGTAGCTCACCATTCCTACCCGGAATTTACGTAAGGTGACATACACTCTAACAAATTTTTTCTAGAAAGTTGCAAAAATTGAAGGTTGGTGCCTCACTTGATGTAAAATGGGTAGTCTCCACTATGGGTGATCACAATTCTACTACCGAATATCTAAACAAAGACTTAATTCGCCCCCTCCGGTATGGTTAAATCCAACTTTAACGCTCTAATCAACTAAGAAACCCGATCATGTTCTCCCGCATTCTCCAATTTCGTTGTTTCTGCGATTCTCTATGTAAACATAGCTAGAAGCATGCTAGTGACTCTAAAACGTCTAAAAGTTGGAGGTTTTTACAAAAAGAGTTTTGAATTTTTTTTTTTTTTTTTTTTTTTTTTTTTGAAAAATTAAAAGATAAAATAAAATAAAAGACTAAATGTAAAATTAAAAGATAAAATAAAAGACTAAAAACTCTAAATGCAAATGCACCCCCAAAACCTAAATCAAACATTGTCCCCAATGTGTCGACATATAGAAAAATTTTAAACAAACACATACCGAGAGAACTATGCCGATAGATAAAAAGGAAGAGATTACCTGATGTTTGGCAGGAGCAAGGTTGAGCTTCATTGTCAAGGCTAGAATCCAATATTCTCAACGGAGATCATATCGGATTAGCATAATATATGTGCAAGAAGACTCAACCGATTCAAGAAAAGAAAAATTTAACAAGTCCTACCGAATTATATACAAAAATTTACTAACAATCTAAAGAGCCGAGGGTCAACCCAAAAGATAATGTATTTAAACATGAAAATGGGCTTTGGTTTATGTGGGAATTTGGTTTGTTTGGGATTTGGTTTGTGGGAATTTGGTTTTGTTGGGAGCTTGGTTTATGTGGGAATTTGGTTTGTTGCAAAGTGTGTAGCCCGTATGGATCGAGCTCACTGGCCGATGCTTTTTGTTTGGCACCAAAGTTGGGTTCATGATATGCACACCCCAACATATGTGGGCTCAAGAGCTAGTGGTTCACCTGCATGTGGGTTGATATGGGCTGAAAATTCGTAATGGTTGGCCGAGTAAGTGGCTTCAGCCTATGCAGCCCAAAGTCGTGTGGTTTATGTGGGCTTGGTTGACTCACGAGCCTGTGTTATGTGGGCTACACACAGTGTGCAAAGCTTTCAAAGGTGTGCACCGCCAGGCTAGCCTCCGGGTGGTTGCACGTAACAATGCAAACAAGCAAAACCACAAGGATGAACACCAATACAAAACCGAAATATTGTAAGGCCGGTAAATGCCGGCAGCTGTCATGAAGAGTTCACAAGACACCATAGTTTAAATTGGCAGAGAATACTATCAGGCACAAAAGACAGTCGTGAGCAAGTATACAGTTCAAGCAAAGTCACCACATAAGCACACATGTATGCATACAATTGCACAAAGCAGATGGCTCAACAAGTTCAACAATTTTTGCGCTTTTCACAAGACTGTCTTAAGAGTATAAGATAAGCAAGAATCGAATGTGTGCAAGACACATGGTGGCAGCCTATAAGACAGACTTATGCACAACACAACACGGTCACACTCGCAACACACCTTCGGGCGGAGGGTTGCACATGTCACTAGCTCACGATATATGCTCACACACTAGCAGGGAAGATGGAGTTAGGCTCGTAGTTGTTGTGAGTCAATCGGGATAGTTGATTGATAGACACATTTTTTGTGTCTGAATTGTCCTCAGTGTTGGTATTGTTGGAACTTGATTTTTGTACTAATATTGTGTTTTTATGTATTTTTAGGTATTTTTGGAAATAAATATTTTTGGAAAATCTTGGCTCGAAAAGTTGCTCTAACACCCCTGAGGACATTTGATATTCTGACTCCCACATTGGATAAGGGGTAACCCAATTACTAAGGGGCACCTAATTGATATTCGCACCCCCAATCGTTGGATAAGGGGTGATCTTCTTTCTCCAAATTCAAAAACGAAAATTGGTGGAAAGCTTTTCAAATGAATCGGCAGATTTTTGGTTCATGATTTGGAGGGGTTAGAGTGCAACTTAATGGGTCAAAATTCATGGGAAGACTTTATTTAGCTTAACAGCGTGGTAGGGTCATGGAATCAATCCAGCTTTTGGTCAAGTTAGTCGTGGTGGAAGGAAACAGAGTCTCTCGGGTTTTTCCGAGCTCGAGTGTGTGGTCGAGAGGTTTATGTGTACCGCTCCGTGTTATGCCACTTCGGAAGATGTACCAATGCGGGGGAGTGTGTTTGAAGCAATTCAAGGCTCCTGAGGAGATTGTGTTAAGAAAATATTCCCTAATATTTTCTTTAAAACCGAGTAATGAAGAGAATATATGGAGTTATGGAGGAGATAACTCGTGCATGAGAGGCTAAAAGGTGATGTGAGTTCATAGAAGAGGGATGGAGAGTTTGGGGATAGTTTGAGCGACCGAAAAGCTTAGAAAATCGATTTGCAGAGAATGCATTGCCGCTCGCCAAGAACTTCAAGAACGTGAAGAACAGACTTGCTCAAGGATGCTCTTCAACAAGAATAAAGACTCACACGCGTGGGTCATAGTTTATAGGGCAGACTTAAAAGAACAAAGCAGATTTCATCTTTATCATTCTTTGTAACAGTGTTTGCAACATCTATAACTCTGTCGTAAACCCGATTTTCATCTTATTCTCCTTTGTTCATCATTTGTAAACCATTTTGAGCAATAAAATCACCATTTTGAGCGTGTTTCCAACATGATGAGCTAAACCCATCACCGGGACGATTTGAGGAAGACGATTTAATTTCATACATGGGTAAAATTATTTAATTCTTTTTAAGACTTTTGCATTAATTTTAATTGAAATATGATTTGAATTAATTGTTGTCATTTAATTTGATGATGTATGCTTAGCTTAAATGTTTTGATACATCATGCTTAGGATTTACAACCAATCTTTTGAGAATCTATCTGGCAAAAATAAGAGTCAATGTTTTTATTTGATAATTGTTAAAAGAATTAATATTTGAACCTTCTTATTATGAGTTTGGTCAACGAGTCCCAAAGACATCTCTTCATCCTGTGACAATATTTGTATATATTTTTTTAGTATTTTCTTCTAGTAATTCTTAAAATCAAACCCATCAAGTCCGAGTGAACGACAACCCTACTACCACTTTCTACAACATCATTGAAAATAACCATCAATTTTTGGCGCCGCCGACGCGGACTTGTGTATAGATTTGTTTTTAGGTTTTATTTTTTATTATTATTTGTTCCTTTTTACGCGTTTTGGTTTTTTCTATTTGCTGCACTTGGTGTGGAGTTTATATAAAAGAGAAAGTTTTGAAAAAAAGTGAAGCCAAAGAAAGAAAGAAAGAAGAGAGAAAATCCAAAGGAGTGAAGAGGAAAATTTTGTATATAGTGTAATTAATTTTTTTTTTATTTATTTTTAGAAACTGTAATTAAGTAATTATTTTTGTAATCTTTTATTTTTATTTTTTTGGACTTCTTAATTTTGACTTTATTTTTGACCGTTGACATTTTTTTTTAAAACCCTAAGGAAGGGTTATTTAAATATAAATCGCACAGTGGAAGGACGACGACATTACGATATCGTCTCGGCCCTCGGGGTTCGTACATGACACAGGAGTCGGGCCCGAGTCGACTTCAACGGTTCATCCTCTGTCCGGAACGGAGGTAAGAATTTATAACACCGCGAATCCCCGCCGCCGGGTTTATCGGATGATTTTGTATGCATATATGTTGAGGTATTGAAAACGGCCGCTTTAATTTCCTAGTAAAGGGCAAGGACGGCCATACAAGATAAGGGTTCGATTTCATCACTGCTTCTTCTTGCCCGCCTTAGGAAAACAAAACCAAACGCGAACCTAAGCTTAAAATTTTGACTAGAACGAGACCGATAGGTAACGAGCTTAATAGGAAAGTCATTCTAAAAATATTGGTTACTCTTAAAGCATACTAAGTTCATGATGGTTTCGTGAGTTGAATGCGTGATCGCGCCGCCTTGTAATGCGGTGAGGCCTTTGGGTATCAAAGCTCCACGCAGCCTTTCCTCGCCTATTCAACTTACTTAAACCCGGATTGATTCCGTGAGGGTTTGCTCAGATTGTAACGAATTCCCTTTCGAAGGATTAGAAGTCGGTCTAGAAACAATCAAGTGGAGCCATCATGCTTTTTGTTTGCTAGAAATCGCAGAGGTTTGTTGTGGTTTAGTCACCTTGTTTGTGTTTGTGTAGAATTCCCTTGCGCTTAGGATGTCAAACTGTATTATAAACCCAATACAATGATTATCCAACCGAACAATATGGACATTACTCTTTTTATGACCATAGTGTGAATAGTGGTTGGGAACGCCAATCTTTTGAAGATTATGGGTCATACCATGGTGAGCCCAATTACTATCCACATGTGCACTCGTCATTCGAGCAAGGAGATTATAGTAATAGTTCTTCGTCTCTAGAGGATACAATCAAACTTTTGAAAAGTAGTCCTTATTATGATCCTTCCTGCTCCTCTTCCGTCTCTAGAAGAGTCCTCAAAGCGAATGGAGCCGACACAAAAGTTAGCCGAATCAACATGTAAGTTAGCCGAGGTAAATAACGAGTTAATGGACGAAAGGACCGCAACAACGACTGAATCAGAGAAGATATCCTCAATAGATTAACTCAAAACTTAGATCCAAGACTAAGGGAACTTTCTTTGGAGGAGACCCTTGAGAGGCTAATGAGTCGACACGTAGACTTGAGTTAGATACGAATGAAAGTATTGTTCTAAATAACTTGAATTTCCCAATATAGTGTATCCAATAATACCTTTGAGAATGAAGATAATTATTCACATAATCAAGATGATGAGGTTAGAATTGGTAACACTACTTGTTTAGATGAGGTTCAACCATTTTCATGTTTTTATAATAATGATTATGATGAGGATAGTGTTGATGAAGAATTGGAAATAAATAGGCATAGTGATCAGGAATTTTTTACTCCGATTGAACTTTATAATGATAAGATTATTTTCTGGTTCAAATCCCAATAATTTTAAAAATTATTCACCTATTCGAAAGGACGAGGATTTGACTAGAGATGCCACCGTTTTAGACGATGTAGTTCATGATCCTTTAGCCTACAATATATTGGATAATCCATTATTTGATGTGCCTATAAGTGAATCGAGGAAGTAAACTATGATTAGCACCTTAGTTAACGAGCCTTTAATAGAAACTTTCGTTGATAATCCTTTATATGATTGTGATGATGGTTTAGAGGAAAGAGTTTACCCCGAGAATACTGCTTAGAGTCTAGTGATTTAGAAACACTAGTCTTAGAAGACGATAAACTCGTAGAGATGAGTAAGGATGCATTACCCGATAATAACTTGAAGAATCAATTGACCATTTTCGTGGATTTTGATGTTCTAGAAATTAGGAAATTGTGACTAGTCTATCTAGAGACACCGAAAAACTCTAAGTTTGGGGGTGATTATCACCTCCTAGTGCATTACCTTTAACTCTCGTAAAGTCCCCTCATTTAGGACTGACATCCGTGCCTCAACCATTTTACAAGACTATCTTCATACACTTTTTCCCGAACCTAGTTGTGTCCATAAAGAAGTTCAGCTGTTAGAAACCCATCCTCCTGTTGATGTGGTTAACCCAAAGCTATGATACCACGATTGACTTTGTTTTCCCACCAAAAACCTTCCTTCCAATTGTGGGAACTTATAAGTTTCAGATGTGTCAATTATTAAGTTTTGAGACTAAACCTAATTACTTTAGGATAGTAGGGTCGACACATTTGCTTAAGGAAGACCACCAATCTTATTGTGGTCAGATGTGTAAGTCAAAACTGATTGACTTAGAGGATCCTCAATTATTCAGGTTATTATTACGTGCTTCTAAGTTTTTATTTGAGTATTTTCAGACTCTAGAACCTGAACATTCGGATCTAACTCATGAGGAAACGCAACCCATGAAAGTATGTTATTTGGACCCTTGTATAGAGCCTGAACCCGAACCACAACTAGATAAGGGTGTGTTGGATATCTTCCCGGGTCTCTGCCTCCTTTTTTTGTGGGATAGCACTTTTCGATCCGTATGACCCGCAGCTTATTCCGCCGCTGCTTTATGATTCTTCGAGGTGACTAACTTTTCCAAATGTCCTATCAAGACTTTAAACTTAGCACTTCTTGGGAGGTAACCCATGCTCATGCAACACGGTAATAACTTTCCGTACTCTTTTCTTCAAGTGGTAAAAGTTTCTCATTGTTCATGCTTTTAATTTCATCTTTAGAACATTGAGGACAATGTTAGATTTAAGTTTGGGGGTATGGGAGAAACTTTAGTTGGGTAGAAATAAACCAGAGCCTAGAAATTTATGTTTATTAAGGAGGGCACTAACCAATCTAAGTGGATGGAAACATTCGGGTCGTAGGGAGTCGAGAACTAACTGATTAGATGGAAACATCTAAAGAGTCTATTCATAAAAGCACAGTAGCTCTGTGTTAGAAATAACATGATAGTTTCACCATATCTCGTTGAGTCCTTTTCACTTCTTTTTATTTCTATTTTGTTTTTAAACTATGTTTCTAAGTGATTAGGTAACACTTAATCAAGTTGTTACCAATGCTAGGGTGAATTAGAGTGATTGAGATACCAAAAAAAAAAAAAAAAAAAAAGAGAAAAAAAAAAAAAAAAAAAAAAAAAAAAAAAAAAAAAAAAAAAAAAAAAAAAAAAAGTGAGTGAGACTGCACTATCCGACCAACCTAATAAATTCAATAAAGTCGACCACTTGGAACCCTTGTATATGCCACTGAAGTTGACTCTAGAGTTAGGATTATCACCACGGTTCCCTTGTATATGCAACAGGTGTTGATATTAGCTTTCCTTTTATCTCACCCATTAAGATAGGTTCATTTTCATGAGGCCTCTGCATACATATGGGAAACACCGTTCACTTAGTAAACATCAAAACCATCTATGTTTTTCTCATATCCATCTTCTTGATCTATCCATGTGATTAGTTTTGACTCCGGTATTGATGTCCATAAGTGCGACTATCTCGAGAGCTCTTCACTTTATATGAATTTTAGTATGCTTGAGTGCAAACTCGTGTACAACAATTGGAATTTCGATCGGGGTACTTCCTCTCCGTAGTCAATAAGTATGCCAACCAAGGAGATTCTTTAGTGCCTTCCAAGGTTTTGCATAGGTAGCTAGGGTCCGGAGTAAAGGTTTGTGGGTACACCTCTGCAAAACCTCCTGGAGACAACACTCCGCCTCTAGGGCCACCTAGGGGTTCAAATGATTTTTATTTTCTAGAATAAATTTGCTCGAGGACTAGCAAATAATCGGGCTTGGGGGTATTTGATAGACACATTTTTGTGTCCGAATCATGTCCTCAATTGTATGGTATTGTTGGAACTTGATTTTTGTACTAATATTGTGTTTTTATGTATTTTTAGGTATTTTTGGAAATAAATATTTTGGAAAATTCTATTTAAAAGTTGCTCTAACACCTCTCGGAGGACATTTGATATTCTGACTCCCACATTGGATAAGGGGTAACCCAATTACTAAGGGGCACCTAACTGATATTCGCACTCTCACTGGGCTGGATAAGGTGACCTCTTCTCCAAATTCAAAACGAAAATTGGTGGAAAGCTTTTCAAATGAACGGCAGATTTTTGGTTCATGATTTGAGGGGTTAGAGGCAACTTAATGGCCGAAAATTCATGGGAAGACTTTATTTAGCTTAACAATGTGGGGTAGGGTCGTTGGAATCAATCAGCTTTGGCTGGTTAGTGGGTGGAAGGAAAAACAGAGTCCCTCGGGTTTTTCCGAGCTCGAGTGTGTGGTCGAGAGGTTTATGTGTACCGCTCCTGTTATGCCACTGAAGATGTACAACAAGTGGGTAGGAGTGTGTTTCAAGCAATTCAAGGCTCCTGAGGAGATTAAAGTTAAGAAAATATTCCCTTAATATTTTCTTTAAAACCGAGTAATGAAGAGAATATATGGAGTTATGGAGGAGATAACTCGTGCATGAGAGGCTATAAAAGGTGCCGTGAGTTCATAAGAGGGATGGAGAGTTTGGGGATAGTTTGAGCGACACAGAGCTTAGAAAATCGATTTGCAGAGAATGCATTGTCGCCAAGAACCTCAAGAACGTGAAGAATGCATTCTCAAGGACAGTCGTCAACAAAGAGAACAAAGACTCACACGCTGTGGGTCATAGTTTATAGGGCAGTGCATTTAAAAGAACAAGAAGATTTCATCTTATCATTCTTTGTAATGTTGTTTGCAACATCTATAACTGCAAACCCGATTTTCATCTTATTCTCCTTTGTTCATCATTTGTAAAACCATTTTGAGCAATAAAATCACCATTTGAGCGTGTTTCCAACATGATGAGCTAAACCCCATCACCGGGACGACTTGAGGAAGACGAATTTCATACATGGGTAAAATTATTTAATTCTTTTTTAAGACTTTTGCATTAATTTTAATTGAAATATGATTTGAATTAATTGGTTGTCATTTAATTTGATGATGTATGCTTAGCTTAAAATGTTTTGATACATCATGCTTAGGATTTACAACCAATCTTTTGAGAATCTATCTTGGCAAAAATAAGAGTCAATGTTTTTATTTGTTGCAAGGGATAATTGTTAAAAGAATTAATATTTGAACCTTCTTATTATGAGTTTGGTCAATCCCGAGTCCTAAAAGACATCTCTTCATCCCGTGATAATATTTGTATATATTTTTTTAGTATTTTCTTCAGTAATTTAAAATCAAACCCATCAAGTCCGAGTGAACGACAACCTTACTACCACTTTCTACAACATCATTGAAAATAACCATCAATTTTTGGCGCGCCGACGCTGACTTGAGTATAGATTTGTTTTTAGGTTTTATTATTTTATTATTTTTTATTATTATTTGTTCCTTTTTTACGCGTTTTGGTTTTTTCTATTTGCTTTAGACTTGAAAGCGGAGCTTATATAAAAGAGAAAGTTTTGAAAAGTAAAGTGAAGCCAAAGAAAGAAAGAAAGAAGAGAGAAAATCCAAAGGAGTGAAGAGAAAATTTTGTATATATGTAATTAATTTTTTTTTATTTATTTTTAGAAACTGGGGAATTAGGTAATTATCTTTGTAATTTTTATTTTTATTTTTGGACTTCTTAATTTTGGACTTTATTTTTGACCGTTGACATTTTTTTAAAACCCTAAGGAAGGGTTATTTAAATATAAACCGCACAGTGGAAGGACGACGATTACGATCGCTCGGCTACCGGGTTCGACATGACATAGGAGTCGTGGGCCCGAGTCGACTTCAACGGTTCATCCCCCGTCCGGGAACGGAGGTAAGAATTTATAACACCCGCGAATCCTCGCGCCGGGTTTATCGGATGATTTTGTATGCATATATGTTGAGGTATTGAAAACGGGCCGCTTTAATTTCCTAGTAAAGGGCAAGGACTGGCCATACAAGATAAGGGTTCGGATTTCATCACCGTTTCTTCTTGCCCGCCTTAGGAAAACAAAACCAAACGCGAACCTAAGCTAAAATACCGACTCAGAACGAGACCGATAGGGTAACGAGCTTAATAGGAAAGTCATTCGAAAATATTGGTTACTCTTAAAGCATACTGTTCATGATGGTTTCGTGAGTTGAATGCGTGACTGCGCCCGCCTTGTAATGCGTGAGGCTTGCATCAAAGCTCCACGCAGCCTTCCCTCGCCTCTATTCAACTTACTTAAACTCCTGATTGATTCCAGGGTTTGCCTTATTGTAACGAATTCCTTTTCAAGGATTAGGAAGTCGGTTCAGAAACAATCTAAGTGAGCCATCATGCTTTTGCTCGTTAGAAATCAGCAGGTTTGTTGTGGTCGAGTCACCTTGTTTGTGTTTTGTGTAGAATTCCCTGCGCTAGGGATGTCCAACCTGTATTATAACAAATCCAATACAATGATTATCCAACTGAACAATGTGGACATTACTCTTTTTATGACCATAGTGTGAATAGTGGTTGGGAACGCCAATCTTCAAGATTATGGGTCATACCACGGTGAGCCCAATTACTATCTACATGTGCATCGGTCATTCGAGTAAGGAGATTATAGTAATAGTTCTTCGTATTCTAGAGGATACAAAATCAAACTTTGAAAAGTAGTCCTTATTATGATCCTTCCGTTCCTCTCCGTCTCTAGAAGAGTCCTCAAAGAATGAGTCGACACAAAGTTAGCCGAATCAAACATGCAAGTTAGCCGAGGTAAATAACGTGAGTTGGCGGACGAAAGGACCGGCAACAACGACCTAACTGGTAGAAGATATCCCCAATAGATTAACTCAAAACTTAGATCCAAAGACTAAGGGAACTCTTCGGAGGAGACCTTGAGAGGCTAGCTGAGCTCTATTACGCAGACTTGAGTTAGATACGAATGAAAGTATTGCTCAAATAACTTGAATTTCCAATATAGTGTATCCAATACCTTTGAGAATGAAGATAATTATTCACATAATCAAGATGATGAGGTTAGAATTGGTAACACTACTTGTTTAGATGAGGTTCAACCATTTTCATGTTTTTTATAATAATGATTATGATGAGGATAGTGTTGATGAAGAATTCAAATAAAATAGGCATAGCGATCAAGAATTTGTTATCTGCCTGAACTTATAATGATAGTACTATTTCTCGGTTCAAATCCCACAATTTTAAAAATTATTCACCTATTCAAAGGACGAGGATTTGACTAGAGATGCCACCGTTTTAGACGATGTAGTTCATGATCCTTTAGCCTACAATATATTGATAATCCATTATTTGATGTGCCTATAAGTGAATCAGAGGAAGTAACTAAGATTAGCACCTTAGTTAACGAGCCTTTAATAGAAACTTTCGTTGATAATCCTTTATATGATTGTGATGATGGTTTAGAGGAAAGAGTTTACCCCGAGAATATCAAGCAGAGTCTAGTGATTTAGAAACACACTAGTCTTAAGACGATAAACTCAGAGATGAGTAAGGATGCATTACCCGATAATAACTTTGAAGAATCAATGACCATTTTCGTGATTTTGATGTTCGTAAATTAGGGAAATTGTGACTAGTCTATCTAGAGACACCGAAAACTCTAAGTTTGGGGGTGATTATCACTCTAGTGCATTACCTTTAACTCGTAAAGTCCCCTCATTTAGGACTGACATCCGTGCCTCAAATCCATTTTACAAGACTATCTTCATACACTTTTTTCCCGAACCTAGTCATGTCCATAAAGAAAGTCAGCTTGTTAAAACCCATCCTCTCGGTTGATGTGGTTGGAACCTGTGCTATGATACCACGATTGACTTTGTTTTCCCACCAAAACCTTCCTTCCAATTGTGGGAACTTATGTTCTTATGTGTCAATTATTAAGTTTTGAGACTAAACCCAATTACTTTGTGGATAGCACACAGCCTACACATTTGAGCTAAGGAAGACCACCAACTTATCAGGTCGATGTGTGTAAGTCAAAACTCGATTGACTTAGGAGATCCTCAATTATTGTGTTATTATTACGTGTTCTAAGTTTTTATTTGAGTATTTTCAGAATTTAGAACCCGAACATTCGGATCTAACTCATGAGGAAACGCAACCCATGAAAGTATGTTATTTTGGACCCTTTTATAGAGCTTCTCCGAACCCGAACCACAACTAGATAAGGTGTGCTGATATCTTCCCCGGGTCCTGCTGCAGCCTCCTTTCTTCAGGATAGCACTTTTCGATCCGACATGACCCGCAGCTTATTCCGCTGGCGCTTTATGATTCTTCGAGGTACTAATCCTTTCCAATGTCCGTCAAGACTTTAAACTTAGCACTTCTGGGAGGTAACCCATGCTCATGCAACACTCTGCAATATCTTTCCGTACTCTTCTCTTCAAGTGGTAAAAGTTTCTCATTGTTCATGCTTTTAATTTCATCTTTAGAACATTGAGGACAATGTTAGATTTAAGTTTGGGGTATGGGAGAAACTTTATTGCGTAAAGAAACCCGTGAGCCTAGAAATTTATGTTTATTAAGGTCCGGACTAACCAATCTAAGCGGGATGGAAACATCTTGGCCGGTAGGAGTTGAGGAACCAACTTGACAGATAAAACATCTAAAGAGTCTATTCATAAAGCATGAGCCTGTGTTAGAAATAACATGATAGTTTCACCATATCTCGCTGAGTCCTTTTCACTGCTTTTATTTCTATTTTGTTTTTAAACTATGTTTTCTGTGATTAGTGGGCCTACGAATCAAGTTGTTACCAATGCTAGGTGAATTAGAGTGATTGAGATACCAAAAAAAAAAAAAAAAAAAAGAAAAAAAAAAAAGAAAAAAAAAAAAAAAAAAGTCAAAAGTTGAAAAAGTTGAAAAAAAAAAAAAAAAAAAAAAAAAAAAAGTGAGTGAGACTGCACTATCCACCAACCTAATAAATTCAATAAAGTCGACCACCGGAACCCTCGTATATGCGCCTGTGTTGACCTAGTTAGGATTATCACCACTGTTCCCTTGTATATGCCAAGCAAAGTTGATTATTAGTCGACCAGATCTCACCATTAAGATAGGGTTCATTTTGGCTTGAGGCCTTCGTACAGATATGGGAAACACCGTTCACTTAGTAAACATCAAAACCATCTATGTTTTTCTATATCCATCTTTTGATCTATCCATGTGATTAGTTTTGACTCCGGTATTGATGTCCATAGTGCTATTATCCGAGTAGAGCTGTCACTTTATATGAATTTTAGTATGCTTGAGTGCAAACTCGTGTACAACAATTGAATTTCGGTGATCTGTGGGTACTTCCTCCCCGTAGGGGCCTGGCCAAGTATGCCAAATCCAAGGAGATTTTAGTGCCTTCCAAGGTTTTGCACCAGGTAGCTAGGTCCTGGAGTGCTGTTTTGGTGGGTACACGGTAAACTCCTCCGAGACAACACTCCGCCCTAGGGCCACCTAGGGGTTCAAATGATTTTTATTTTCTAGAATAAATTTGCTCGAGACTAGCAAATAATCAGTTTGGGGGTATTTGATAGACACATTTTTGTGTCCAATTGTCCTCGTTGTTGGTATTTGTTGGAACTTGATTTTTGTACTAATATTGTGTTTTTATGTATTTTTAGGTATTTTTGGAAATAAATATTTTTGAAAATTCTACTTAAAAGTCGCCCTAACACCCTGAGGACATTTGATATCTTGACCCCACATTGGATAAGGTAACCCAATTACTAGGGGCACCCACTCGATATTCGCACCCCACTGCTGGATAAGGGGTGACCTTCTTCTCCAAATTCAAAAACGAAAATCATGGAAAGCTTTTCAAATCAATCAACCGGCATTTTTGGTTCATGATTTGGAGGGTTAGAGTGCAAACTTAATGGCCGAAAATCTTCATGGGAAGACTTTTATTTAGCTTAACAAAGGTGGTAGGGTCGCTGAATCAATCCAGCTTGGCCGGTTAGTCGTGTGGAAGGAAGTTGTAGCTCCTGGTTTTTCCGAGCCTGGAAGGTGTGGTCCAGAGGTTTATGTGTACCGCTCCGTGTTATGCCACTTCCGGAAGATGTACCAATATAGAGTGTGTTTGAAGCAATTCAAGGCTCTGAGAGATTGTTAAGAAAATATTCCTAATATTTTCTTTAAAACCGAGTAATGAAGAGAATATATGGAGTTATGGAGGAGATAACTGTGTATGAGAGGCTATAAAAGGTGTTGTGAGTTCATAGAAGAGGATGGAGAGTTTGGGGATAGTTTGAGCACCTCACAGAGCTTAAAATCGGGATTTGGCAGAATGCATTGCCGCTTCGCCAAGAACCTCAAGAACGTGGAAGAATGTGACTCACAGCGACTGTTTTTCAACAGCAGAATAAAGACTCACACGCTGCGGTCATAGTTTATAGGGCGTACTTAAAAGAACACAGCAGATTTCATCTTTATCATTCTTTTGTAAGAAATGGTTTGCAAGCATCTATAATCGCAAACCCGATTGCCATCTTATTCTCCTTTGTTCATCATTTGTAAAACCATTTTTGAGCAATAAAATCACCATTTGAGCGTGTTTCCAACATGATGAGCTAAACCCCATCACCGGGACGATTTTGAGGAAGACGAATTTCATACATGGGTAAAATTATTTAATTCTTTTTAAGACTTTTGCATTAATTTTAATTGAAATATGATTTGAATTAATTGGTTGTCATTTAATTTGATGATGTATGCTTAGCTTTAAATGTTTGATACATCATGCTTAGGATTTACAACCAATCTTTTGAGAATCTATCTTGGCAAAAATAAGAGTCAATGTTTTTATTTGTTGCGCCGATAATTGTTAAAAAAAGAATTAATATTTGAACCTTCTATTATGAGTTTGGCTGAATCCCGAGTCCCAAAAGACATCTCTTCATCCCGTGACAATATTTCGTATATATTTTTTTTAGTATTTTTTCTAGTAATTTTAAAATCAAACCCATCAAGTCC